>SRLM01000121.1:729629-789525 GCA_015708895.1 Populus ilicifolia
TGATTAATCAACCTCAACTGCTAAGCTCTAAACTCGAAAGTCATTAATTGTTAGGTGTTGATTCAGTTTATATATATATATATATATATAATTTATTTTAATGTTGTGAGATAATAAATAAATATTATTTAAAAACAGTTTCTACTGTCCTTCCAAACAGATCCTTAACAGTACACACCAGAAAATGAACGCGCAAAAGATTCACAGCACACCCAATTCGTTAGTGTGAGAGTCAAAAGCCCAACACTTGACTGCCATTGGCTGTCTCTGTCTTCTCCTTCCCACTCCCTTCAACTCGCACTATCATCTTCTCTTCTTGTTGTGTTGTGTGGTGTGGTACGGCAACATCTGTGGTCTTTCTTCGAAACAAATAGCGTGTGAAAGCGAAACCCACTTTTAAGAACTAATTTCTTATTCCACTCGAAAACATTTGACTCGACTCTCTTTGTTTTTTTTGTTTCTTTATGCACCTTCCTTCGCTGTCTATCTTCCATCTAAAAAAATGGCTCGCCTTTACCCTCTAGCTCTCTTTCTCTCCTTTCTTCTCACTATCTCCCCCTCACTTTCCACCAACTCTGAAGGTACTACTGCTCTTCAACTTCACTCCTTGGAGTTTCAAAGTTTCGACCTTTAGCACTGCACTGACATGATGATAATATTACCTTTCTTTTTGTATCTTGGCATGAAAAGAGAGTAGTGTGATGGTTTTAAGGATTTAGGTTTGGATTATTTCTTGTGTAGATTTTTTAGCATTTGATTCTGCTTTTGTTGGTAAGAAAACGTGGATGGGTTTGGGTTTACTGATTTCTGAATTCTGATTTTGTTGTTTTGTGACTTTTGTTTGTTTGTATTGGGGTTCCAGGAAATGCTTTGCATGCCCTGAGGAGTAGGCTTTCTGATCCAACCAATGTGTTGCAGAGTTGGGACCCGACTCTTGTCAATCCCTGCACCTGGTTCCATGTCACTTGTGATTCCAGCACTCATGTTACTCGCTTGTATTTTCTTAGCCCTCTCCCTCCCTCTCTCTCTTGCTTGTTTCATTCTACATTTTTAGATATGTTGCAATTCTATTTATGATTATGTTGTTTTATTGCCAACTTTTTTTTTTTTTTGAATTTCAGGGATTTGGGTAATTCTAATATTTCTGGAATCTTGGGACCAGAGCTTGGAGAACTCAGGCATCTAAAGTACCTGTATGTCATTTTTCTTCCCCTTTTGCTGCACCTTATTATCTATTATGTTGTGAAAACATCAGCCAAAAACAGGAGAAGTTGAGACCCTGGAGTACATCCCGTTTCTGCTCTGATTTTTCTGTTTTTCTTCTAAGGAAAGAAGCATTTGGTATTTTTTGTTGAGCGAGACCCAGTAGAGTTCAGGCTTTTGTTTCCTCGGAAACATTCTGTGAAGAAGCTTACATGCAATTCTAGGACTATATATCATCCTATCAATTGCTCCGTGATTAAGCCGCTGTATTTGTTTTTCATATGATTATATTAAATAACTGGGTTGTGATGGTCTTGAATGCCTGCAGGGAGCTTTATAGGAATGATATAGGAGGGAAAATTCCCACGGAGTTGGGTAATTTGAAAAACCTTGTTAGCATGGACATGTATGGCAACAGGTTTGAAGGAGAAATACCCAAGTCTTTTGCCAAGTTGAAGTCTCTCAGATTCCTGTAAGCATTTTCACTTTAATCGCCCTAAGCAATTTGAACACACACAACTCAGAAATTACTTCAACTTTGAACTTTAATTTGGTTGAATTGACGGTACAGTCGACTAAACAACAACAAGCTATCAGGATCTATTCCAAGGGAGCTCACAACTCTTACAGACCTCAAAGTTTTGTAAGTAGAGAACAAGGAAGATGTTTGAAATTACAAAATAATAGCTATTTAGATTGCTTATGAGTATTCTAATTTTTTAAATGTTTTGCTTTTGTTTGCAGTGATGTTTCTAACAACGATCTCTGTGGAACAATTCCAGTCGACGGTCCCTTTGCCTCTTTTCCAATGGAAAGGTATCTAGATCCTGTCAACACAACATGTCTTGCTTGTAGTTTTCTTGAATTACTAAGGCATGGAAGTTACTTCCTCGTCATTTACTGTATTTCTTATGGCCAATTGAATATCTGAAATATAATTGTTAGTCTCCCTAAAAGTCCCCCCATATAACGAGCGCCAGTTTATCTGCGTGAGTCAGTGCAGAACATGTGATTGGCATGTTGCATTTATGAACTTGCCAAACATAATTTCTCTGCCCGAATAGTGACAACCGGGAACCCGTCAATCATGTAGAATTCCATAGGCTTTTTTGTGAAAGTACCGGTTTTTTCCCCCACTTATGTCCACTTTAGCTGTCAACACTGCTTGCATCAGCCACATGGAGATGCAAGTACACCAGCAAATGGATTGATACAAGTCATGAGCATTGCAAATACTTTGATGCATGCAAGGTATCAATAAATTCAATGAACTGTTGCAAACACAAAAAATATGGAATTCTAAAGCTGCTATGTGATTTATCGTACATTATGGTATAAAAAACAAACAACTTGTTTCATAATACATGCATGAAGCGTGATGTGGCATTGTCTTGGTTGATTTTCCGTGAACTTGTTTGATTTTTGCTGGCTTGTTTCAGTTTCGAAAACAACAAGCTTAATGGACCTGAGCTGAAGGGACTAGTGCCTTACGACTTTGGATGCTGAAGAAAGCTTGAACTTAGTCGACCCTCTTCGAAGACTGTAATGCCGAAACTTATCTAAGATAATCTAGCTGGGGATATGCCTTGTTACGATATGTAGTTGACAATGGCACGTTGTTCATGCGTAGAAGTTAATCAAGTTAGCAAATAAAATGGTTATACAAGATCTGCGAGTTGGTCATAGACTCTTATCCTACCTTCCTCAGTACTAAGCCGTATCTTTGATATTGGAGCGCAGGGAAACATCCCTCATTAGGCAATGGAGGACAGTGTCCGCATTATTAATATGTAAAAGTGAGCAGCCAAATTAGTATTCTACACGACATCTGCTATAAATTTTCTGTGTTTTCACTCTGAACCTGCACAATTTTTTGTAACCTTTTTGATGGATTTGGACATATTGTGATCTTTCTTAGGTTGTGGTTGGTTAGTATTTCTTGATAAATGGGATATATACAAGAGGAATATAAACATAGAAGTATTTGGATATTAACATATAAGCACATGGGGACGGAAATATTAACTTTTATCCTTTAAAGAAGGATATGTATTTGAACTGTAATGTGAAATTTACTGATAAGCGGGAATGGCCATTAAAAAATAAAAGATCCTGAACTTGAACTGGAACTAGCTGCTTGATTTGTACATAGTTAGCAATTGATTAGATCAGAATTCCTTTCGCTCTTTATTGAGAGATTAGCATCCTCTTCATTCCCTTGCGCATCTGCAGCGTCATACATTTTCTCATTCAATCGATATGTAGATATTGATTTTGAAACTGGGTCTTCTATCTCCAGAGCACAACTACATCCTTGATGGAAAGGGAGGGCATCATGTTCTCCTGGGGCATCTCAAATGGGTTTTTCTTGCAATATATTTCCAGTCATTGTAAGAAAAGAAAGGAAGTCTTGATCATTTCCTTATCAATGATCTGTTTTGGATAGCATATTATAATCTAGGAATAAAAGGCCCTTTCATTGCGTAACTTCAAAGAAATTAGTCATGCTATCACTCAAAACATAATTGGAAAAAATCGTGAGGAAACTTTCCTGAAGTTAAAGAAAGAAAGAAATTTCATAGAAAGACCTTACTTTCACATAAACCTTCTTCCCTTTCTCTTGCAATTCTTGACCAGCTTCCGCTATCTTTCTTAATGTTCGAGAAGAGATGACTCGTATCTTTGTCTTGCTGAACATTAGCTGGTAAGCTTAACTCTCTGTGACATTGCAGCTGAGCGTGTTGCCATTTCGATATCAGGTCATCATTCCCCAGAAACAATCGGGCAGCATCATTTGCCGCTGTGAATATCATTCTTTTTGCTTCATTTGCCTACAGGGAGTAAATTTGACGAACCATTTCTCTGAAATCAAGCCCTAACGGTTCCAATAAAATGTCAGACTTTTGGTTTGTGTTTGGAAATTTGACTTCACTCCTAACAGAATCAATGGGAGAACACTGATTTTGAATGAAATCTTTTGCCCTCTCTGAACGCATCATGGACAAAACATTCAAAAACTTTTGAGTTATTCGTAGGATAAAGTTAATGAAAGACTTTTTTTGAAGGAAAAGGAAAGGAATCCTGAGAAGAAAAGAGCCATGGAAGTTCAAAGTTTCGATGCATCATGTGTAACAAATTTCTGTTCACATTACAGGGGATTAAGACCGGAACCAACAAATAATGAAGGAGAAGAAAAACAACAAAACATAATTTCCCATGGAAATGTTGTCATACAATTACAAGTAGGACTAAAAACAAGTCTTGAGCTAGAATTGGACAGGGGCCGCGGCTCGCGCAGCCCCTTCTGCCACAAATTTTGACGTAGGCTCTCCCGCTTGGGGAGACCTTAAGCCAGCAACCATCCTCAGTGCAATAGACGCCACTGACCTAGGCTATGGGCCTTCCTGATCGCCCATCAACCCCGTCCAGGTAAGTATGAATCATGTGGCTTCGAGCTTCTTATTTATAGACACATTCCTTACTTAAACTTTGTATTTTCTTTGTGTGGGATTGTAAAGTTGAACGTACAATGCTTAATTTCATTCCCAATGCACCTGCACATATTTTCTCAAGTCCAATGAGTTATATTTAATACCAAGTAGAGATATGTTGATGCCTTAAAAACTGATTGATTGTATGGTAGAGAATCAAAATCCAGAATTAGCGAAGGTTGTAAAGCATTTCCATCCCAAGTATCTGTTCCAAAAAATGAACTTCAAAGGTTAATTTGGTGAGAGGATTTGGGCAGATTCCTCCGAAGCTTTGTATCGAGACCTTATTCAACTTGATTAATGCATCATCCCCATTCTTGTGACAATTGATGATAATCTGACTTGGAACAAAAGGGAAAAAAAAGAAGAACAATAACCTATCAGAAATTACCAAGGAGAAAATGTAGCTCATTGTTATTGATACAGTAAATAGAAAAGCTATTACACACACAGAAATCTGAGGTTTCTCATTGATGATTCTTGTACAAAGACATCCTATTCCTGATCGTAAGACTGAAAAATGTCTGGCAATAGAATCTAATTTATACTAAGAAGAAATACATACCTACGCGTATTTGACAGTACCAAGCAATGTCTGACAGCAGATTACAAAGCCATAAAACTTGTTCAGACACAAAATAATGGCAAACCACATGCTGTTTATTACGTTGTTTACGATACTGATGCAGTTGCAGAGCTAAGGATTGAGGACTGAATAAATACTTGTAGTTCACTGCCCTTCTTTTTTGTTAAGTGAAATTTCTAGCCTTTTACTCTGTTGTAAAAGATGGAATCTAAAAGCAAGGACTTGTTATCATGACTAGACTGTTTATACTGATTTGGTAATACTTTAAAGAAACCCTCGGTAACGTGTTGACGATCTCACAAAGTGAGTTTCAGTGAAAATGAATTATCCCCTTTTGACTGTACAAGAGCTTGCATGTCTGGAAGCATAGCTAGATCACATACACTATAAGTCTTGACTACGTTTTATCCCCTTCAGCACCTTAGAAGCTCTGGTCTGGTAACTCTGCAAAGGCTTTGACAGCAGTGTTGACAGCACGCGGAGATAATAACGACCCACATACCTCATACACCCTCACAATTTGAGCCCTCAACAAGAATCTAGGGCAAATACTGACACATGAACCACATATCTATGATAATTTTATTGTCTAAAGATAAGCAGCGTAACTTTAAACTGTTCAGTTAGGGTCCTTCATAAAATGAAAAGAACCCTCCAAAAATAAGCTTAAGCCGGTGACTGCGGCGCGCGCACGGTATTCTTTAGTAAAAGGCGAAAGAACAGTTCGCTTTGTGCTCACCGCCCGGCTGCGTGCCATACCGTGTTGTCTACTTGATGTTTATAGGCACTTTCGCACAGGTTATTTCTTTTTTCTCCGATGTGGGAAATGAAAACAAAAACTAGACAAAAAGAATGATTTCATGAAAATCAAACTGCTGGCAGAATTGAAGAACGTCTGATCGGTGTTTAAAACTGGATATGAACTTTAAGCAAAAGATTTTTTTTCCCTCTTAGGGGCACAGGGGCCGCGACTTGCGCAGCCCTCTCCCACAAATTATAACGTAGGCTCTTCCTCCTGGGGAGATCTTAAACCAGCACCCATCCTAAATGTAATAGACGTCACTGACCCAGGCCATGGACATTCTTGATCGTCCATTAACCCCGTCCAGGTCAGTATGTCTCCCGTTGTGGAGGGTTTCTTATTTATATTCTCATGCCTTGCCCTACATCTTATGTTTCCCTAGAAAAATAAGTCAGCCATATCCCATTTTGAGTATTTGAATTGGAACCTTCTTGTACAAAGACCTAAACAAGGAGAGAAAAGACGTTAGATTTAACCCGGAAAAGAAAGATTGGCGACTGACAAAGACGGGCTACCTCCGATTAACCCACCCCTTTAATAAATTTGTCTTTATATGCCTTCAAAATTTAAACTTTAATGCATTTTTAAATAAAAGAATATTTTAAAAAATAACTCTCAAACACCTCATCTGAAACCAAATTCACGTACATATGCTAACCTTTATAGATTAATTTTAAATTTCATTGCTGATTAAATCAAAACCAATCACTTCAATAATCATTTTTAAGCTAACGTTGAGTTACATCCAAGCAGATTAATGTTATAATACCATACTTCTCGAAAACCTTCTATTCTAACCTTGGATGGGGTTCTGTTTTTTTTTAATTTCTTAGGAAAAAAACTAGCTAACACGTGATTCGTGGATGGTGCGAGAATACCAACGCGTGCTGGAGTCGTTCAGAATAGTCTTTGTTCAATTAAAACGACGTGTCATTCGTGTAGACGGAGCTAATCGTGTTTGAAAACATTTCCAGGAAACGAGTAAAAATAAACGATATGTGGCTTCAAGTGAATGGTGGGAAGGACACGTGTCAGAAAGTCAATGGGAATTGTGCTGCAATGTTGGAAGGTGTAGTTTTCAACTACTGCTAGAAGAGACAGAGAGAGGGTGTTTGAAAGTGTTAAAGTTGTTTTTGGGAGCCCAAACCCCCCCAACTCACTTTCTTGACACCACCAAAATGAGCGGCTCCTTCATGAGAAACTCTACCATTCCCCGCCTGTTACTCGCCCACACCATCACCAACATCAAAGACCTAGCAGCTCATTCGGTTTTCAGACAACAACAACAACAGTCAAGAAAAGCTTACTTTGGTTTCTCAAATGTTTTTAAGAGATCAAAAGAGTACAATAATGAGCTCTCTCCTTCTTCTCTTTTGACTTCTTCTTTCTCTTCAAAGGCTGAAAACGCTGCGTTTTTCAAGTTTGGGTTTATTGGCTGGTACCTGGGGATGGTTAAGTCACGACCTGTTTTGACCAAAAGTGCCACTTCCTCTCTTATTTACATTGCTGCTGACTTGTCGTCTCAGGTAAATGTAGAGCCACCGAGTTGTTAAACATGGCTTGTAAGTTACTGGGTCTTTGTTGTTTAAGTGGTTTGCTTTAAAAATCGGGTCTTTTTAAGTATTTGTTTTTTGCTATTTAATTTTCAATTTTAATGGATTTAGTTTGTGTTCACAGAGTAGTTAGTTATACATGGAGCAACAAACTAAACGTGAGAGAATTAAACCGGGGTCATGTTGGTAAAAGAGAATAGTTTATACATGGTTCAAGAAATGATTTTTTTTATTTCTAACAATAAGGGCCTTCCTCCTTTTGTTTGATTTGATGGCAAGTTCTGTTATTCTGCCCTGTGAGATGATGGATTTAGTATTTCTATGGAGCTGTTTATAATGTGGTAGAGAGCCTTCTTCTTTTTCTCTGTGATGAAGAATCTTTTGTTGATTGGACTAATGTGGTTGGAAATTATGGATGGGCCTTTTCTGCTATGATAAATTGTTAAATTCTGGACGTTGCTTCATTTGTTGTAGTTGTAGCTTGGATTAAACTATGATTGCTCCAATTATATGAGCTATCATGCTTTCGTTTATGTTGTTTTATCTGCTTTATACCTCTGTTCTATCTCACTACTGTGGACAAGAGGCACTCCTTGCAAGCATTTCATTAGCAGTCCTCTCTCTTTAGTAGGGACAGGACAATAAAACTACAAACCAGCAACTCTGTTGAGCTTGCATTGTACTCTCTGTTTAGAATGTCTTGACAAAGCATGCTTTCAAGTCATCTTAGGATTGGGATGAGGTGCACACAGCATCGCTACTCTTCTCTTCCTAGTTGCATTTTTGTTTGACCTATTTCTCCTCCTTGCCTGCTTAAATGCAAGTCCATGCCAGAATTAGATGCAAATAGCTGCGATTAATATTTGCATGTTTGCCCAGGAAACTATTATCCCTGACACTCTTCCACAAAAATTTCTTCGATTTTTGCTCAGACAATTTCACTGCCAAGTTCGGAATCTTATGATCTGGTGAGGACATTGCGCATGGCTGGATATGGGTTGCTGATTGTAGGACCATCACTGCATTTTTGGTTCAAATTTGTCTCAAAACTCCTACCAAAACGAGATCTAATCACGACATTTAAGAAAATTCTCATGGGTCAGACCATCTACGGACCTATCATGACTGTTGTTTTCTTCTCATTGAATGCACGCCTACAGGGTAAGCACAGGGTAATTCTTGCAATTTGAGATACCACTTTTGGGCTGTGAGCATAGAAGTCTGCAAGCTAACAAATAAACTAGATTGAGTATGAAATTCATTTATTTCTTCCCTGGATGTTGATGGCCAGTTCATTCAATGTGAAAAACCCATTTAATAAGCATGGAATAATTAAAACGAGCAGGTGTTTTTAGTAACTCTGAAGCAGGAGGTGTTTTTAAGTAATTTACTAATTCGGAAGATTTGAACTATGATAACTGTGAGTTGTTGACAATATATCTAATATACGTTATGAAGTGCAACCTCTGGCACATTCTTGAGTTCAATTTGACTTTATAGGTGCTAAAATGTTCTGAATTCATAGTTCTCGGCATTAACAACATTCTGTCAATGTGCATGCCTTCTCTACTACACTTGCATCTTTGTTCACATGTATTCATCAGACAGATCCTGTACTGTCAAATTGGTCAATCAATAACAATGTATTCCATTTTGATCTTCATGATGGTCAAGTGTGTTCCACAGAAATCACCTGTACGAGCTACTTAAACTTTATAGTAAAGTGTTTGTTGACGTGATTGCCTGGTTCAGGTGAGAATAGTGCTGAGATTATTGCCCGGTTGAAGCGAGATTTATTGCCTACAATGATAAACGGTGTTATGTACTGGCCTGTATGTGATTTTGTCACATTCAAATTCATTCCTGTCCATTTACAGGTACAAGTAGGTTCATTGCTGTAGTCAAAACTATTGTCCATCCTTTTGATATGGTCTGATTTTTGCACTTTTGACTTTGCCCCTGATGTCTCATGTTGACAGCCCTTGGTGAGCAACTCGTTTTCATATCTATGGACTGTCTACATGACATACATGGCAAGTTTAGAGAAAGCAGGCTCCTCCGGATGATGGGCTCAATGCTTTACCAATTCATTCCTTCACCAAAATCATGTCTCCTAGCCACACAGCCCTGCACTGGTGGTTGCGTACGTAATCAGTTCAACGAAACTCAATGATGCCTTCAATGCCATGCAGTTATGGTATCTAAAATAGTACGATGGCTGAACTTGCGAGTTAGATCTCTGATATAATTGACAATAGCAACGTCATCTTGTCTTCTCATGATTGTTTTGAGATAATTTACCAGATTTGTAATGTAGAACTTAGTGTTTTGTAAAGCAATGGCTTAATGTCATTGGAAACATCTCATTGAAACATTGCCCTCTGGAATTACGTTTAATTTATATCAAACTCCATTTTTAAAAAGCTGACAAAGGGAAAAATGTTAATATTTTTGGAAAAATTGATACTGCAGAAGAATAAGCATAGATAATTGCACTGTCTACTCTATAAACATCAGTTTTCACCTTCTACAGCAGGAAGTTTCAAACCTTACTGGGAATAATAGGATTCAACAATCAGCATTTCACATCAGATTCGATACCGAGTCACCAGTCTTCCAAATCGCAAATGTGAGGATGAGGTGATTAAATGCAAATTGAAATTTTGTTAACAAGTAAACATCATTCCGAATCAAAGAAACTTTTGTTCATTGATAACCCAACACGCTACAGGGAGGCAAAATCCAATAAGAGATTGGTAGAAGAATCGTGTAAATTTCCTAAAATAGCTAAGCTCTAACCTGTATCTAGAATTACACTGTACTGTATAAACAAGTTTCCCTTCAACGATTATGACTGCTGGCATCTAAAGGCAACCTGGTCAAGCTGACCAAAGATTTCCACAGCTTCTGCTAGTTATTATTCCCCTTGGGACTGTCTGTAAAGCCCCACGCCAAGAGGAGAGCAAAATTGGAGTAAATGATCGATTCAAAAACTGAATTATCTATGTAAGTGGCTATCAACTGAAAACCCATTTCATCGACCGCTTAATTCTAATACAACAGTGAAGATGGTATTTATCGCTCTTCAAAACCACGCAAGGAAATTTTTTCGAGCTGCACGGGCCGATCCTCCCCAAGTACCTGGGGATTTGACTCCATTGCAAAACGAAAATCCAGCATGGATGCATTAACTGATTTTCTGTGTCTTTGTGCATATCTCCCAGGTAATGTTCCATTCAGACTAGGAATGAACTCACCACTTGCACTTTTCAACTGCTCATTATCACACCTTGAGCCAGCTAAAGCCATACAAGGCTCGATCAACCTCTTCAAATACACATCCAACCCATTATTTAGCAGGTTAACAGAGTCCAAAGACACACCGATGCCCTCCATCTCCAACTTCTGCTCCAAATGACTTCTTAATGATCTTGTGTCTGGTAGCTCTCCACTATTTAGACAGGTCTCTGGAATGTGATTACTCCCTCTAGAAATATTTGAAAGCGCTTTACGGGATCCACCTAGATTCATCAATATACCATAAGGAGCAGTAACTGGGCTTCTGCTCTGAACACCAGGGCTTACTGCCATCTGCTCAACCTCTTCTCCATCTTCCACAGAAGCAAATTCAATTGGAGGTCTGCTACCTGTTGAAAGCAATTCTGTAGCGCTTTGATGCTCTTGGGCCCTGGAATTCAATTCCTCACATGCCATGCTTTGGGGCTTCCCAAGTGGGCCCAGAGGACTTGGGCGGTCCCTACACTTGCGATCTCGACTAACAGGTGATCTCCCCTTGCGTGGGGAAGAAGGAAAGGCATCCCTGTAAAGCGATTGAAGACAATTTCTCTTATACCCATTTGCAGTTTTAACAGTTAGGTTACTTCCTGCTCTTTTAACACCTTTGTGCGGTGGAACTTTCCCAAGGCAAGTATTCTTGAGAATAGATCTAATAAAGTGGTTGTGAAGAGAGATATTTTCCCTACCAATAATCCTAAGACAGAACTTATCAAATTCACATTTGGTAATCTTCAAACTAAACAATCTTGTAAGCTGATCAAAGTATTTATCTGCTCTTTGATGCCCAAACTTTTTAAGAATCAAAGATTTGAGCTCCAAAGTATCAATTCGACTATTCATTTCATTCGACCCCATTGTTTCAACTCTCTCTAAAAAATTATCTATCTTCACCAAATCCAAAATCTTGAACTTTCAAGCAAAACCCACATCATTAATATGCTTCTTCAGATATCTAAAACCTAAAACCCTAGTTCCCTGAGCACCGTTCCCATCTGCATAGTAACCAGAAATACATCAAAATTCAACAAAGTTCACACATTTTTTCTAGTTCTAATCAAACATTAAAAAACCCTAGGTGCAAATTCAGCTAAAATAACAGCTTCTAATGTTTAATATAAAAATATTCACAACCAAAACAGGGAATATAATTATTTTAATTTAAGAACAACATGAACAGAATTTCCAGGGAATATAATTATTTTAATTTAAGAACAACATGAACAGAATTTCCAGAGATGGAAAGACAATTAGGGGAATTTAAGAATCGAATTGAAAAAATAATAGAAACCCATTTAAGATTTCAATGAAAATCGAAAACGCAAATGGCTAATTTTGAATTAAAACAAAGTAGAAGAGATACCTACCCAATTGGAATTAGGGTTTCCAATGTTAGTCTGTGCTTGTGCAAGCAATGGTTTCCCGTTGACGCAACAACTCTTTTTTCGCTGGTAAGGTGCTTTTGGGTGTCTAGAAACAGACCGCAGCCAGAAGGGACGGCTCAGGGGCTTGTTTTAGGACACAAGTCATACAACACATGTCACGTGCACTTTCAGAAAGACCTGTTAGTTTGCTTTTTTAAAAAAACTAATTTTGTTTTCTTACATGTTCTGCATGAAAGGAATGTCCACAACGTAGATCATGCTGGTGAAAACTGAAAAGCTTTCTACTACCTATAGAAAAAGAAATAAAAAAAGAACAAGAAATAAAAGAAAAAATATATATTATTTTCGTTTTCTGGCAAGTACTTTGGACTCACTTCTATGCACCACAATTGTATTTCTTGTGGCTTGATCATGATCGGATTTCTGTAATCTGATCACATGTTTATTCACGCTGGGGTACTTTCTATAATTTGGTCTGAGAGTCCGGATATTTTGTTTTATTTCTTTAATTTATTCAAAACCATAGAACATGAATAATTTATTTCAAAGATATTAGAAATTTTCAGATTTTAAACTCTTCTAAGAGTTTTCGGGTCGTAGCTACCCTTATATTTCTTCAACAAAATAATCCAGCTAGTGGCTTTATTTAACCCTGAAAAAGGATGTACATTGGGTTGATTTGTAAAGAAAACTCCGTTTCTGATTATTTTTCAACGAACTTGACCTGGGTAGTGAAAATTGAGACAGGTGGCGTAGCTTGTAGCTGAGGAGATGACGGAAAGCTACAGCTTGTAAGGCATCCCTGGGCCTGCAATTACGGGGGAGAAAGAAAAACTTGTTTCTTGAGCAGCATGGAAGAAAATTATAATGTAAAGCGACAAAACTATTGCCAAGCAACAGTCGAGTGATACTAAACTTGAAATCGCTTGGAATTGCCTTTGCTTTGCTAATTGAAACATAACCCCTTCGGATCTAGGAGGCAGAGTTATGGAGAGACATGTACGTCTTTCCGTCTTGTTTTCCTTTGGCATAAAATTCTCTCCACGGACAACCATTTCAGGATTTCCAAGAACACGATAAGAAAGACTGACCGAGTGAAAAGAACATCATTTACCAGAACATCATTTTTTAATTAGCGACCCTGTTGAAGCAAAATTTAAAAATGATTTCCAGAACTGAAGTACACATGAACTTCTCACTATGGTTTCAAAAACTCCTTGCACCATAACTTCAGTCTTCTTGATCTGTTTTTGTGCATGACGAAATGGAAAGAATGCTGACTAAAGCCTCACTGGCTATTTCTTCAATTTGGATCTGGCACAACCCTGTTGTACCTGCAGACAAGTATTGGAACGCACTGCTGGTTTTTCTGTATCAAATTTGGCCCATTCTATGCCTTTTGCATGATCTCAAGTTAGTATATGAAGAATCCCAGGAAAAAAAAATGCACCCCTAACTAAGAATTTTTGCACATAAGGCAGAGGCGCATAAATAAAACAAGCAACAGCACGAGATCAAGGCTAGTTGCACCAAGATAATAACATTTTAAGGCTGGTGACGCACTGGCTTCTTTATTCACAACTTTATTAAAGCTGAAAACATAAGAAGCATTCCATCAGCATAAAGAAAATTAATTATCAGTGTACAGTGACTAGGAACTGATTTCCAGTTTCATCAACCACTTAACTACTAAAACGACAACAGTATTTATCACTCTTCAAAGCCAAGCAAGGAAATTTTCTCAAGTTGTGTGGGCCAATCCTCTCCAAGTATTTGGGGATTTGACTCCATTGCCACACGAAAATCCAACATGGATGCATTAAGTGATTCTGTCTCTCTATGGATGTATTTTCCTGGTAACACCCCATTCAAACCAGGAACGAACTGACCACTTGCTCTTTTCAAGTACTCATTTCCATGCCTTGAACCCGCTAAAGCCATACAAGGCTCAATCAACCTCTTCAAATACGCATCTAAACCATTATTCAACAGGTTAACACAGTCTAAAGACACGCTAATGCCCTCCATCTCCAACTTCCGCTCCAACCGATGCCTTAATGATCTAGAATCAGGTAGTCCGCCGCTTCTCAGACAAGTCCCTTTAAGGTAATCTCTACTTAAAGATGCATTTGAAAGAGCTTTCCGAGATCCAATGAAATTCATGGAAATACCAAGAGGAGCAGTGACCGGGCTTCTACTCTGAACACAGGGGCTTCCTGTCATCTGCTCAACCTCTTCTCCCTCTTCTACAGAAACAACTTCCACTGGGGGTCTACTACCAAGTGAAAGCAACTCTGTAGCACTCTGTTGTTCTTGAGCCCCTGCATTCAATTCCTCACATGCTACGCTTTGAGGCTTTTCAAGTGGGTCTGGAGGATTTGGGCGGTCCCTAAACTTGCGATCTCGACTGACAGGTGACCTTCCCTTGCGAGGGGAAGAAGGCAAGGCATCTCCATAAAGTAATTGAAGACTGTTTTTCTGATATCCATTTGCAGTAGCAGCAGTGAGGTTACTTCCCCCTCTTCTAAAACCTTTGGATGGTAGAACTTTTGCACAGCAAGCATTCTTGAGAATAGATCGAATAAATCGGTTGTGAATAGGGATATTTTCTCTTCCAATAATCCCGACACAAAATTTATCAAATTCACACTTGGTAACCTTCGAACTAAGCAATCTCGTAAGTTGATAGAAGTATTTATCTGCTCTTTGCTGCCCGATCTTTTTAACAATCAAGGATTTGAGCTCTAAAGTATCAATTCGCATAGATGTTTGATTGGATAGTGTCATTTTCACTCCCCAAAACAATTTAAGTTCAGCCAATCCAAATCCTCGTCAAAATCTTAACTTTCAAGCAAAACCCACAACATCACAAGATTCACAAGGCTTCCTCATAAATCCAAAACCAAAAAACCTGTAGGGCTATACCAAAAACAGTCTATTGACATCAGCACAGTAAACAAAAACCCATCAAAATTCAATGAAAACTCACGCATTTTTCTAGTTCTAATGAGAAACGAACAAACCCCAAGTATAAATTTAGCTAAAGAACACCACTTAACATTTAAAAAAAAGTTACACAAACTGAAAAGATTAAAAAAGAAATTCAGAATTCTTAATAGAAACCCATTTGAGATTATAATGGAATTCAATAGCCAAATGGTTAATCGAAAATTGAAACAAGATGGAGTGGAGCACGTACCAAACTATGAATTGGGTTTTTTTCTTTTTGTGTTACTCCGCAACTATTTCTATTTTTGGTTTCTTTCTTTCACCCTTTCCTTTTCCTCTTCGTGTTTTTTTCCCCCGCGAGGAGAGAAGCCGACCAAAGACCAAAAGCGCTTGGCGGGTCGATTTTCAGGACACAAGTCAACACAAGTGCACTTTGACAGAGGGGTTGATGTTAGTTTGTTGTCCTTTTAACATTTTGTGTGGATGGAAAAGTATTTTTAAAATTATTTTTATTAAAAAAATATGTTAAAATAGTTTTTTTATATATTTCTTTCAATAGTAATACATAAAAATCATTAAAAACTATTAAAAAAATTAATATTATATTTTTTTAAGTAAAATATATTTTTAAAACATATCCAAAAACAAAATTAATTAAACACTCGGAAGTGTTTGCAAGTACAATAACTTTTATTTTAGATTTGTTTAGTGTTTTTTAAAATCTCTAAATAATGCTCTTAAATAATTTAAATAATAGTTAATGTTAATTAATTTTAAAAATAATTTAAAAATATTCTTTATTCTCAAATAAAAAAATTCATATCTTTTTTATTTTATTGATTAGCATTAAAATTTTCTTTTTGGATTTTGCTTTCATATTTCAAAAGAAAATTAGTATGTGTTTAATACAAATATGAATGAAATTTAAAATAATAATAATAACAATAAATCTAGTCTTGGCTTATAAAAAAATCTCTTGAGTATTCTATTATATGTGTGTTTGGTAATGCAAGATATGATATTTAAAAAAAAAATGTTTTTTAATTAAAAATATTATATATATATACACACACATTAAAATTATAAAACACATTTAAAAACATGAATTTAATACTATTTAAAAAAAATAAAAAACAAGACGAACAACATAATAAACAATCCCGGAGTTGAACCCCAAAAATGGGTTGTAATAATTTTCTGAACACAGCCCAAAAACGGGGTGGAATAATTTCTTGAATACAGCATGTCAGTCTATTAGTAGATTATCAGGCCTAAAGTTGTTACCCCTGGTGTCATTTATTATTTAATTATAAGCCTCCCCTTTCTAATTTTCAGGGATCTATTTGAGTGGAAGAAACAATTTAATCACAAGACTCTTGTTCTAATAAGGCTTTGCTTAAAAGCCAGAAGTACACTGAAAAGTTTTAAAGAATTATAATTAGATTCCTTCAAGAACACAAGATTTTGTTCTCCAAGGCACTGAAAATCCTTTCCAGACTGCCAGTCTATTGATTTCAAGCCACCAAGGTTAAAACTTGGTTTGCTGATTGAAACACGCCCTTTTCTGCTCTGAAGTTACTTGGTGGTGGCAAGAATCAGAATTACAGAGTTTCCTGGAGCACATTTAGAAAAATTCAGCTACCAAGCCATCGAAATACTATTGCAATTCAAGGAAGCCGTCTGGCACTTTAGAATAACATTTTACAGGCCATGAAGATAATTAACGTATTTTTATAAACTAGTGATAACGTTGAAGCTAATTTCTTAGCATGATCTACAGCATAAAAATATACATGGACTTCTCATTCTGCTTTCACAACTCCTTCCACCAAAACTCCACCGCGTTCTTGGCCCAGTTTTGTAGATGACAAATCTGAAAGAAGGCTGACTGAAGCCTCATCTGCTACTTCCTGATGCGGCTGTAGCAGAACCGAGTTCACTTCTAGTGATGTGCTGGAAGGCAATCCTGGTTCATCTGTAACAAACTTGGCCCATTTCCTATCTTTGGCATGAACTAAAGTCGGGTATAAGAGGAACCCCAACAGAATAATGACACAGCTAACTAAGAATGTCTGGACAGAAGCCAGGGACATAACAAGAACAAGTAACATTGCAGGAGGCAGACAAAGCAATGTCGCACCAAGTGTTTGCAAGGGAATTTTATAAGGCCTGTGAAGTTCTGGCTTCTTTATCCTCAATTTTATGAAAGCTGCAAACTCAAGGAGCATTCCTATAGCATATAAGAAGTTCAGAAATTCCAGGATCTCCTGAAAACTCATCCAAGAGAGGAAGATTACTCCAGTAGCAGAGCACAAAATGCTGATGGTAGGCGTTCCGTATTTGGACCTGCAGAAACACATAAAAGCTCTCAAACGATGTAATAAAAGTGCAAAATATTATGGTCTAGTTGATCATCTTTGGACCTGGGAAGCATAGGTAGTTAAATCAATTTGATGAGGAATCCACATCCTTGAGGTGCACTAATAGGGCTTATTTGGCAAATATAAGAAAACGTCAACTTCAAATACTGAAAAAGTAAATTTGATGAGCAGCATTTATGCTTAGCCTCACCCTCAACCTGTTAACATTGTCTCACGTAACCTATAAAGATATAGCTAAATCAATCATATTTTAAATTTATTTTTAAAAATTCATCAGTTTGACTAGAAACTTATATAATTATTAATTTTAAAATAAATAGAATTAATTGAGTCACATCCAAATTAACCCAACACTCATATTAATAATAATAAAATCAGCAAAAAAAATATAGAAGAATTAAGACAAAGTGACTAACCTTGAAGCAAATATAGATGGAAGCATTCCCATCTCGCTCATACCAAGAAGTTGAAAAGCATCACCACTCATTTCTGCTTCAAACAATCCCAAGTTAGACATAGCAGCGGCTGCTTGGATCCACCATTTGAGCCAAACCCCTCCAATCAACATCCCAACTTCTGCGAAGTAACCATCACTCCATTCACTAGAGGGCGACTTCAATGCCCCCGTGCCCGCAAGAAGTGGAATTAAGTATGAAGACACCACCAAAATCACAGCAACCAAAAGTGCCTTTGGAAATGTCTTGCTGGGGTTTTCAACCTCACCTGCTAGAGTACTAGCCTTATCCCAATAATTCAGGTTCCAGAACATGCAATTGAAGTATCCTCTCCATTCTACTTTCTTAAAATCTACAGCTAGCCATTGCTTAGGACTGATTCGAGGGATTGAAAGAAAACTCATTACAACAAATGGACAAAGGGAAAAAACAGCAAGGGAAACTGCCGAAAATCCAACAATATGCAGACCTCTATAATTCAAATATGTCAAAGAAACTGTAATGCCTAAAAGAGCTGGAATTCGAGCTATTAATTGGTTAAAAATAGGAAACGAACGCTTCAAGTAATCAAGAAACAATACAGGGTAAAGGGCATTGTCCACAACCCCACTAAACCATTTCCAAAATCCTTCTTGGAAACCCCAGAAGGGACCAAAAGCTGAAGATATCCAAATAACATATCCACCATTCTCAGGGAAACTCGTGGCCAGCTCTGCGGTGATTAGAGCTTCTGGTATGCTCCAAATTAAAGGGAATATCAAGAAACCAAGCAAAGACAATAAAGGGCCACCTCCAGCCCTCACTGAATCCTCAACACCAAATGGACCCCCAGATACATCATAGAATATCAAAGCAATAAGAGGCAATAGAGTTAGTTTTGGACTTGTTTTAGCTTTGTTCTCTGCATCAATCGCCATTCCCTCTTCACCCATCCACACAGACAGGATTTAGAGGAGGTTAAAACTTTGACCCTGGACTTAGTTGAACTGGGTTTAGCCTGAAATCAGATATTTATGGATCCATGAAGCTAGTTTAGTTTCTTCACACCGATCAATAAAAGTAAAAAGAATTTGTCCAAGGGAAGTACCTGTGCCTGAATTTCAAGAGAAACCAAGTAGTACTACTTTCTCCATTAGATCTTTAGATACAATGAACAAAAGGCAGACCTGGTCAGCTTGTCATGTTATGAGGAGGTCAAATCTTTGCTTTGGGCTTCCTACCAGTCTCTCTCTCTTGGAAACTCAAGGAAAGTTGTGCCCCCGTCTCCTGCTTGAAGGGAGCAGGGAGCAATTTAACTGATAATTTCCATGGGTGCCAGATTTGACCACGCAACAGACTTTTGGCATAAGGGAGCTTAATTAAATTACCTGTATCTCACGTATGCTTATTGGCCCCGTATCCCATGTCATGTCATAAGGGCTAAAGATGTCAATAAACCGAAACACTGTCCAAAATGCATTGCTACCTACAAGTCAAAAAAAAAAAAATATATATATATATATATATATTTTTTGAGTTTGAATTTTGGAATCGGTATCCATTAAAATCATTTTTTAATAAAATATATAAGGTATGTTATTTAAATCGTTTGATAAAATAGTTATTTCAATTAAAGTAAAAAAAATTATTTAAAATGCCTCTTATTGTCAAATTAAACGAATTCTTAAACAAATTTGAAATCTTAATTAGATTCTTTTGTTCACTAAAACTAAGGTTTGCTCCATTGCAATTCCCCGCCGGTAGAAATCATTAAATACTCTAGATGTGATGTCGTTTTACTCACATGAAAATTGGTCCAGAAATGATAATCGTTCAGGAACTCTATTTTTAAGTGTGTTAGAAAAATACTCTGATAATTTCCCTTGCAGTTAACAAACATTGAACCGAGTTGATATAATCTTGAGAACGTATCAGGTCGGTATATTTGGTTGGTCTCAAATGCAAAACTTAGTCCATATATTACCACAAAAAAAAAATCATGAGGTTTTTTTATTATGTATTTTCTCACAAATCACTATAAAATGAAATGATTAATTTTTAATTTTTTTAATTTTATAATCAGTTTTTTTTTTCTTAATAAAACTCTTTTGAGCCTAACTTAATAGCTCATTGCTTTTTTTTTTAGAATGAGTTGAATTAAAACACAGATGATCAAAGTGAAATATATATATACATATATAAGTGGCAACTTTGAATTTTATTTAAAAAATTCATTTTATTTTTTTTAATTAATAGGTAATCAGTTATTTTAGCTGTTGAAAACAAAACTTTATTTATTTCATTTTAAATCCCTAGCTTATTAAGGAAAGAAAGATAGATGTTACATTTCAGTGTCTATTGGTCATCCTCCTCTTTAAAAGAGTTTTCTTTGAAAAAGAAAAACCAATGGCATGTAGGCTTTAGCTTGAACATCCAAACACCTGGCTATTTTTTTTTATATTATATTTAGATTAGATATAAATTTATAATAAAAATTATTAAATTTGGTTGATTTTATAATCTGGATTTTTTTTGTTTAATATATATTTGTTTCCCTTAATTTAAAAAAAATATTTATTTAATTTAAAACTAAAAGATATAATTTTATTATTTGTTATCGATAATCTATTATTGCTTTCTTTGTTAAACATGCTTGTCATGGTTTTTTTTTCTAAAAAAAAAATACTTTGTACAAAAAAATTATCATGCATTTTATTATTGTGTAATTAAATGAAAAATAATTTATGAGATATTTTTTAATGCAATAATATATATGACTTGCGTCATGAGTTTGGTTTGTTGACTCAAGTTCAATTAAGTTATTTTTTTTAATTGAGTGTTATTTTTTTTATCAATGTTTTCTTTTAACAATGAATTTGTTAAAATAACTTTTCAATTTTTTTTAATATTGTTATGTGAGTTTCACATGTCAACTTATGTTAATCTAGATAAATCTAATGTATTTTTATTTTAATATTTAATAAAAATATCTTTTAATATGCATCTAATCTTGATTCTTGGTTTATTTTTTTTTAAAAAAAAAATGTTTAGATAATTATTTTTTGTTTTGAAAAAACATTTTACTTTAACTTGACATAAAGTAATAGTAATAGGTTAGTTTTAGCCTATTTAAGATTGCTGTTCAAGTTAATGTATTTTTTTTGGAAATGTATTAAAATAATATTTTTATGTTTTTAATTTATTTTGATATTAATATATAAAAAAAATTAGAAAAACTAAAAAACTATTAATATAAAAAAATAAAATTTTAAAAAAAATCAGTTTAACTTAAGCTATAAACAAGAATATTTATCTACCTTGATGGCATCCTCAAGGCCCAAAACCCAGAGACTTGATTAAGGCATTGAAAATGCACACCATATCTTAATTTAAAAAATAAACGGGAAAGAATGGAGCACGAATAATTCACATTTGGGGTGGTGGCTATTTGAAAATACTATATATAATTGGATAGACAACACTAACCACCCAGTTTTATTTATTTAATTTCCCTTTGAAAATTATATATATATATATATTTATATATGTATATATATATATATCATTTTTAGCACAAAATACATAACGGTGATGGTCCCAAATTTTGATCCATTTCCATGCATGTTTGATGGGTTTGGGTAGAATACCTGAGCCCAGGTATGGGTTGGCTTCGATCGACGTCAAAGCCTAAATGCTAGGCATTTGCCCTGGTGGGTTCGGGTGCTAACCCGGGTCTAATTTTTAGAGGTGTATCTTGTTATATCTTGACATTCTCTTAAAGTCCAAAAACATATTCTTTGTACTCTTTTTTTTTTCTTTTATTTTTTCATTAATGCTCGTTAATATTTTGTACTCTTTTTTTTCTTTTTTCATCAATGCTCGTTAATATTTGTGTGAAAAATATTATCTCATATTAATGCTCTTTAATGCTTATTTAATAAATATTTTATTTCATTAATGTTTATTAATGCTTGTGTAAAAAACTTTTATTTCTTATAAACATTATCATTATAAAATTATAAGTTAAAAAATTATAAATATTTCTGGAACCCTTAAACTATCGTGTAAAATATTCAAGCTTTTCTGCATTAAAAAACATAAACTTAACACCAGAATAAAGAATTTAATGATATTTTGCTTATTTATCATGTACTTTTATCTATAAATTTACTTATTCTACCATGTTTGATTAAACTCCTGTCATCCATTTGTTTAGGGAAAGTCTGCTGCTCCAGTAACCAAAGAAGAGCTTGGAAAAGCTACTTGGGCTTCCCCGCACACGCTTGCCGCTCAGGTACACTCAAAATGAAGCTTCACCCCCTCCATGCCCTGTGTCGAGGAGTTGTTTTTAAAACCTTTTTTTTTTTTTTTTCCATTGTTCAGTATCCTGAACATCCAACAGGACAGCAAAAGACGGATGTAAAAGAACTGATAAATCTTTTGTCCTCGCTGCATGCGGTTCTACTAGACTATTTGTTAAAGTAACTATTTCAATTTGTTTAAACCGTGAATTTATCATTCATATTAATCTGTCACTCAATTATTTATTAAGTTAAACTCCTCGGAAAACTAATTTAATTTAAAAATTTGATTATTAAATTTAAATTATTAAATAAAATTTTAAAATATAATTTATATTATTTTTTATTAAATTTTCTTGATGAAAATTCTTTTGAAATTTCTTATGTAGGTATACTTAATTTTTATTAAATAAATAAAAATAATAAAGTTTAAAATTATAACTATTTATTATCAAAATGCTGATATCATATTAAAAAATCAATTCAATTTAAAATTTAAATTATTAAATAAAAATTTAAAATATAACATATATTAATTTTTAACAAAACAACAAACCAACCAATTGCAATCCTTGGCACAGTAAAGACTTAGAGAACCTCATCTAAAATATTAGAAAAACCAAATTTGATTATAAGTACATATGATTTGTCTTGACCAAATAGCAGTAGCTTTCTATAACTGAAAGTGTATACCTGTGGCGAGGGAAGCTTGTTCTATTTTAGTAGTTGAAGTAAGCTCTGTTCTAATGTTCCAGTAGTTGCCATTGATGTGACCCAACTGTATTTAGACTTGGCCGATGATCTTGAGGAAAATCTCCTTTGTCTTCAGTTGTATTTCTGGACATGAACAGCCATTTTGGGGGAAGCTGATACGCAAATGGTAAATTCTTGTGTGCTTGTAAAGTTCATGATGCTGTGCCCTTTGGTTCATCAATATATAACTAGATGTGTTAATTTTCACTTCTCTCTCTGTCTAAAATAGAACATCAGATTCAATTCAGTGTGCTTGTAAGATTTTTAAGAACAAGCAACAGGATTGATTTGGCTTTCAGATGGCAATTCTATCACCGATGTACCCTTGCCAGGAATGTGCAGATCACTTTAAAGAAGTTCTAAGGTATGCTGATGCTGTTTTTTGTTCTTGTTTTTTTTTTTTTTTTTTTTTTTTTAACTTGTACCATTCTCCAGATATGGTGTTCTAGGTTACAAGTGTTTTCTACACCCTATACTCCCTCTTTCTGAAATGGTTCTTTTACATTGCCCGATTATCCTTTCCATCTAGTTTCTATCTGATACTCTGCTATCATGGACAATTTATTATATTTGTTTTCACCATGATGCTATAAACTACAAAGGGGTAACTTCTAATCTTATGATTATTAAGTCTCTTCAAACATCGTTAGTTATGTCTGCATTTACGTGTTTGACAGAGTAAATCCTGTACAAGCTGGACACATGCTGAGTTCTCACAATGGCTGTGCCGTTTGCATAATGTAGTTATTAGAAGGTGAGTTAAGATGCCAATTTCACCATTGGACTTGTAGACTAACTGCTTAATAATCCTGGCAAGACTATGTATTCTTGATAACATGTAATTTGAACTGCCCTGTTAAACCTGTAATCCCTCACGAACGAGTTGATGCCAGGTGGGGCAAGCTAGAATGTGAGCGACGAGCATGTGATCTTCAAGGTACCACAAAATTTGACGAATATTTAAGTACCTCTGTACCGCTGCACTGTAGTTCAAAAACCATGCTATGAGTTATACACATTATTTGTCAATGACAGTTTATTGAGGCAATATCCATTTGATTGTATTGTATTGTTTCAACTTATGATCGATCATTTTGATCGCCTCTGATGTTAGCATTTAGATACAAGACAAAATTTTAACTCGGTAGGCTTCTCCAGGCCACCCTGCTCAGTTTCTTTTCATATTCCATTGAACTTTTTGCAATTAATCCATCTAGCAAGATGGGCTGTGCAACTGGGGAGATCTTGTTCAGGCTGACCTTGCAACGCTCTAAAGCTTGACAGTTTGTCATACCAGCAAGAAAACTGCTGGAACTCTTTCTTGCAATTTTTCAATCCTGTGAAATGGAATGGGTCACTTGAGAATATTGCAGGCTGACCATATAACTATTTGAAGCTTGATAGTTGCCAGACTCATAGCAGCAAGAAAACTCGTCGATGTAAGATGGAATATATCAAATTAAATAGCTTTCAATGGATGGTAGCAAGAGAGAAATTCAACCTCGTTCACAAAATGCTTGTCACGAAAATATAAACAAGGTTTCTTCTTTCGCATTTTGATTCAACAGAAACATCAAACCTAGTTGAATTCCTGTCAACTACGCGGCCCTGATAGACAAGAGGGGAAAGAAGAAATACAAAGAACTTTATGGGTAAGGTTTAGGAAAGAGCTCGGGATGTCTGAAGCGACACCGCCCAGTGACTGCTACAAGTCGTTGCGTGCTTATAGCTGTAAGTTCCAATCTAGTCTTTGGCTGTCGAGTAGCTAAGGCAGCCCTGAACTTATTTCTTTCATCCTTTTTCCTGATTTCCTCTAATATTTTATTTACAAACTCCCTTATATACGATAATACTCTAAAGACTTCTTTTAACTGAAATAATAATAATAATTAAAAAAGTAGGCTTATCGGTAGTTTTATTAGATATTTAACAGTTAATATGAGTTCCAATGGAATCTCGTAAAAAAAAACCATGGAATTAGTGTCGAGATGTCTTTGCCTATGAGCCAAATTGTTGAATTTACACGAACTAAAATATAATTTACCCTGCTGAAATAAAAATTCTCAATTGCATGAATCTGTCAAATAGTTACTCAATCAACGCTCACCAGTCAAATTTATGTAAAAAATGCGTCTTTTTGGGACAAATATATCCTTACTATTATGAAGGCAAAAATCATGAAGCCATCGTTAACTGGGCAAATGTGGGGATGGATAGATCCTAGCAAGCCGAACCCACTTATGCACGACTACTGAGCTGCGCTGGCTGTTATTGAGTTTGGAGTTTAAAAGAAGAGGATGCCTTTCCAGGGACCAAGTCATTAGCATCAAGTAGAAAAGAATAAAAATTCCACCCATAGCTTGTTTGTTTTCGGGCTTAAAAATTATTTTTGATAATTTTATTTCTGATGTGTTGATATAAAATATAATTTTTAAAAATAAAAAAATATTATTTTATTATATTTTCAAGTGAAAAAATACTTTAAAACAATCACTGTACTTTTTTTTTTTTGTTCTCTCCTTTACCCAGACATAAGAAAGAAATGGTTAGATCTTTAAGGCAGCACTCCATTAAATTCACAATGACGACTAATAATATGACCCATTTTTATTCCTGCTGGTGAAAAAAATAATATAACGAGAGTCGCTAATTATCTATTTTTAAAGAGGTTGATATCTGAAAATTGAGAGCGGATCAATACAGAAAGGGCCTAAAACCTATGCTACACAGGGCTCCGAGACTCTGAGCTACAGGCCCAAAGTAGTAGTCACTCTGGGTCAAATACCAAAAAAGGCCCAAACCCGACAACCTCATGGCTCGCATGACACGCACTAGAAAACTAGGGTTTTGTACCACCACTATAAATATTCTCTTTCCTTCACAATTACAAGTATCCTCTGCGAACTACAGGCTTCAACCTCTCCCTAGCGGCTTCAAGATTTCGTTCACCATAACGAACGGTAGTAGAAAGGATGGGTCACTCTAATGTCTGGAACTCTCACCCCAAGAACTACGGCCCTGGTTCTCGCACTTGGTAACCTATACTTTCCTTCTCTCTTCTTGAATGGAAGTAGAACTTTTATGTTAAATCCATGTACTTACTTGCTTATTTTGCGGCCGAAAGGGTTCTATCAGTTTTTCGTGTTATGCTTCTTTAATATCTCGTTGGGTCTGAAAGAGTTTTCCTTGTGAGTGTGGTTTCTAGGAACTCTTTCTGTTATTGTCATGTTCGTGTTATCCTAAGAGCTTTTCTAGTTCATGTACGTAACTGGGGATCTTTGCGGATTTATGGTTGTGTTTGGATATTCCCAGGAAATAAGATGATTTATTGTTTATGAGAGCTATTAGCTAGTGCTTAAGATGATAATATGTGTTGGTTAGAGTTAATTTTGAAGTCCAATGATGCCTAACATTTCTTTTCTACACGCTACTATCTTCTATTATTCAGTTAGATGAAGCTAAAATTGAATTCTCTTTTTGTTTTGAGTTACTAGATTGTAATGGTTTGGATAGAAACAAGAAATATTGAATTATGTGTTCTGATGTTTGTTTTATTGTTGATTTGCAGCCGTGTATGTGGAAATCCCCACGGTATTATCAGGAAGTACGGGCTTATGTGCTGCAGACAGTGCTTCCGTAGCAATGCCAAGGAAATTGGATTCATCAAGGTAAAGTCAATTATGTATTCATTGAATAGCATTTAATTTATGTAATTCATTCTTATTCTATGCGGTGGTTCTTTTACAGTACCGCTGAAGAAGATGGTGTTATCCACAGAAGCAGATGGGTCTGGAACAAGTATGATCTTGTTAGAATTTTTATGTTTGAAGTGAACTCTTAAGACAATGTTGTGCTTAGTTGATGTATTACTGAAAATGGATTGATTGATGTTGCAAATGTAATGTTTTCGAATTACTTGATAACATTTTGGAATTGTCTTCTGGGTTATACTTGTCTCTCTTAAAGCTTGTCTTGCATCACATTCCGAAACGACTACTTTTTTTCAACTGGGTCATGCACCTGTTCAGATCATGTACTTGTTAAATGATCTGGTGATAGCTGCCATATCTATTGGTAGCTGAAGATTTTTGCAAAATGCCAATACTTCAATCATGGTTAGCGCCAGTGGTCCTCGCAAGCCAGCGTATGGTTTGTCTAGAAAGAGAGTGCATTGTTAATGTGGATGAACATGTTAACGGCCTCCAATTTTTTATTTAATATTCGCCATGGTAATGCTGGAGAGGATTTATTAGGCTCTTTTTTGAATCCAAGATACCTAGTGTAATTAAGATTTGTGGCTTTGTCCTGAACAAACGAGCTCTTGAGGGTGATTGTTTTCCATCCATATTGTTTAGAATAGTATCTGGCAATGTGGTTGCCGATCGGCTACTGGAAGATCGTGTGCCGATGATAACCGTGAAAAGGAAATGTGATATTTTAATTGCGAAATGTGATATTTTAATTGCTTCTTAAACGAGTTTGTGAATCAAAATTGCAATATCTAAATATTGTTGTTCTGAACTGCACTGCCACTCATAACAACAAATTTCCTCAATATCTAAATATAACAAAAAAAGAAAGTATTTTTATAAGATTTATTATTTATTTGTTAACCTGATATTTAATTTAATTGATGATTTTACAGTTAAATTTTTTATAATTTTAACAAAATTTAGTGTGGTTCTTAATTGTACTATGACTATATCTAAAATTTTATCCCAAAAAATAAAACTCAATACACACACACATATATATATATACAAAATAAATCTTAAATTCTTTAATAATATAATACTTAAGTAATTAAAATTTCAAAATATATAAACTTAACTCATGTATCTCCATGTATTTACATCGTTTATTAGAAGATTTAGGTTCATAAATAGCACGAGTAGCTTTATTCTCTGTCATGATGTTATTAAGAGATAACCTCTCTCTAATGATATCAAGTTACAAATATTTAGCTATCGGGATGCAATGGCGTGACATTTGCTTTTTTCAATTTGCTTTTTTCATTGGTTTCACGAAGAAAAGATGTGGCCTCTTGACCTGCATGTAGCATGAAATCAACATAAATTCAACATAATATTAATGAAATATTAGTGTTAAATTAAAAGATTTATATAAAAATCAAAATTGAACATATATTAATTACTAAAATATTTGATTACTTACAATATTTTAAATCTGTCAGGAATATTACTCGTATTACATGTATTTAGGTAGAGGAACATGCTTAAAATCAAGAATTATAATCAAATATGTGATACTCATGTACTAAATCAAATATTACTCATCCATAATCATAAGATGTATAAGATGCATATGTATAAATATCTTATTTCTCTGTATATTTTACTATGATATATAAGTTTCATGAAGTCGTAACTAATTATAATTTTTTTTTACCTAACGAGTTATAATGTGCAATACATAACTCATATCAATATTAACTGAAATATATTTTCTAAACTTTGTAATTGAACTATCACATTACTTGATTTAGACAATATAACTTGATCATATCACAAAATATTAGTGGGACCATTAATATGTCCAAATGTCCTTCCTACAAATAGAAATGTCAAAGAAATTATCAATTTTTCATTTGAATAAGGTGTTTAAAATATTTTAAAAAAAATATTAAAAAATAATAATTCAATGAAGTTTAATGATTTTTATTAAACACATGGTTTGAAAAATATATGGATAACATGTTACTGGTTAGCTCGTTATGATAAAGAACCAACACACATGTTAGTTGCATAAAAAAACAATTACAATAAAAAACTTTTCATCATATCACTCATATAAATATATGTCTTCAGAACTGATGAGTAGTTTATAGTATCTTAAACCTTCAATATAAGGTTCAAATTACTAAAAACCTCTATAAAAAATCATTATAATATAATTAAGATTTTTTTTGTATGTCTAATCAACAATTATTTCAGGATATGATTATTTTATTACTAATAACAACCTATCTAATTTTTCAAAAACTCATCATATGAACCAAAAGGTTGCTTAATCACTTTTTGTTTTGAAACTCATGCTTTGTCATATGAAATTTTATACTTTTAATATAATTTTATTTCATCTTGTATGTTTGCAACAATTATTGAAAGCTTATTCATTATAAGGGTTGATATAACATTATTAATTAAATTTGTATCAAGTTGATAATGATATTTTTTTACAAAGATCGTGACACATGTTTATGGCTTTTTTAACCTTTTCATCTCAAATAAATCTGACCTTTCATAGTATCCCCACACAAATACAACCTACATCTAGATTTTTGCACATATTATAATTAAACAAATATAAAGTTTGACTATTGGAGTCAGCATTTAATAAAATGTGTAATATGTAACGTATCATTATTTAATAACATTAACAAATTCATTTTTATAATTAAATATTTGGTCAACCTCTAAATCAAACTTTTTTGGCATATGTCTGATTAATTGCCTAATCATTAGAAATATCAAAAATAGACTAAAAAAACATCTATAAGTTTAGGAATATAAGGTATGATTTCATCATCAACATCATCATCATCATCATTTACTATCACATTCGAGTTTAACATATCATCATCATTATTATCACTAGGCTCGAAATAGTTAAATTTATGTTAATCAGTAAATGGATTATCAAGCATAGTATAATCTATCCTTTATAACAAATTATTCAACAATAAACCATTTTTATCTCTACTGATTGAACTTGAAGGACCAATAAAAGTCGAGTCATACATAAATTTTGATCTATTACTTGTATATAATATCATCATATTCAAATCATTTTTGATGAAAGAAACAATCATCATCTTAAAATTTTCATCACACATAATTGGTACAAAATAATATTGATATTAATTAATTTAATACCTCCAAATTATTTCAACATCAATATTATTATAATTTTACCCAAATTTATTACAAATTGATTTTTTAATTTTTGTACATGACATGCCTCAATTACCATTTAACAACAAATTACTCATGTTACTTACCAAAAAACAAAAAAAACAAATTACTCATGTCATTGTATGTGATACCACTATTCACATCATAAATAATAGTACTACCGTAATGATATAACAAAAATATATCATAAGATATTTTGTAAAAATAATAATCAGATTTTGGTCAATTGGATGCAATTTTAACTAGATTGCATTAAAATCCATATCAAATTCACTCAAATTCCCAAAACATAATGTTAAAGAAAATTCACAAAAAAACAAAATGTAATTAATGATATGAAATTTAATTGATATTTTATGCTTAATTGCATTAAATTAAACCCAAACTCATAGTAAGTTAATATAATTCAAAGAAAATATCAAATTCATCAATTTATTAACAATTTAATGTAACATGTAATTCATTATAATTCTATTATATTTGTACTCTCTTATATGAAATTATCAAATGTAGTTAATTAAAATATTAATTGATTCTAAAATATACACAATTTTAAATTCAACAACTTAACATTAATTAAACACAACACATAACTAATTGAAGTAATTAATTCATAATTAATTTAACTTTTTTTGCCATGTTCAACTATATTAAATCAACCCTAATTGATGATCATGTTAGCTAAATTAATATTAATTCAACTAACCCTAAATTTAATCTAAAGAATTATTTTATTTCAACTAAACCAAATATAAATTTACAGCAATATAGTATATTTACCTTGTAAGACTAGAAAAAGGGTTGGGGAGGTGGTGACAACGACGATAGTAAAGGGAATGATCAATTTTGAACCCAAAACTAGTGTTTTGAAACCTGACTTGGTGGGTTGACCTGGTACCTGATGACCCGGGGTTGGAACGGGATGGGTTGATGAAAAAATAGGATAGATCATAACCCGGAATGCCCCGTCAACCCGACAAAACCAAGTCAAAAACCCGGTTGCAACCCGTTGAGTTTTTTTTATACTAAAATGATGCCATTTTAAATTTTTTTAAAATAAAAATTGACCCCGCCGACCCGGTCAAAATCCTATGACTTGGTTAAAACCCGGAACACAGGCTTTGGACTGGGCCAACTATTGAGTCAGATTTAAAAATTTTGCTCAGAACACATCTGAGATTCTTAAAGACCAGGATGTGTTTGATTTTTTGTTGTTTTAAGGGTAAATTAAAAATATTTGGTGGGTTTTTAAGAGAGATTATAAGGGTCTTGTTTGGCTTTTTTTTTTTAAAAAAAAAGCATCTTTTTTATGTATTTTTTGAAATAATAAAAGCTTAAATTTTAATTAATGTTATCTTTTTTAACAGGAATTTTTACTAAAACTATGTTTTTAAAATATGACAAGATAAAAGTATATTATTTTACTAATTTATTTTAAATAGTATTATTTTAATGAATTTTTAAATTTATTATGCTGATTTTTTTATAAAAAACCCCCAACATTTAGAGTTATCGAACAGGAAAGCCCGCTGTTAAATTTGTACTTGGCATTTAGGGAATTTCAATTTGTTCGTTTGCGAGACATGGCGAGATCTGCCGTATTTGGATTCTGGGCTTTGATCCTTCTTGCTGGGACGGCCTCTATATCTTTCAGTCATTCCTCTTCTCATGGTAAGTTCTATTAACCCAAGGTATTCCATTTTAATGCCTTGTTCATCGAATTTTATTCGATCTTTACATGTTGAATCTAAGTAAATTTTCCAGGGGAACGGCTATAAGTTCTTTGCTCCTTGTTGCCATATTTTCCCTCTGTTTCTCTGCCACAGTTTAGTTGTATTTGTAACACTTGTAGTGTCATACTGGTAAAAGTACAGTTGTCAGAATGCTGTCATATTCATCGAGGAATCACTATTTTTGTTCTGATCATTGTCTTTTACAAGCTAAAAATATGTTTTTTAAAAAAACTATCGATCTTCTGATCGATTTAATAGTACTATTATAGTTTAGACGACTGTATATGTACTAGCTTTCGTTGCCAAACCCCAAAGTAATGATGCATAAACTTTCCCTTGCGAACTCCATTACCATTTAAGCAATGAGCCCCTTGGACCCCTGGGCCATGCATCTTTCTGTTTCCAACAATTTCCTTTTCACGGTCCGTCATCTATGCATGTGCCTCTCGAACATAAAGTAGAGCAAGCAATCACCAAGTGTTTTCTTTTGATAGCAAGGCCTGTAATTAAAGGATCATGATCTAAGTTTCACCATCATTATTAAGTAATGGACCCCGAATTATTATTTATAGAGCTAAGAACTGAAGGAAGACCGGAGGCAATGGCACTTAAACCTTGTAGATTTTGCAGCAAATTCCAACTGTGTTTGAAGATTATGCTCTAAGAGTGTAAAATCTTTGTGTTTACTATCTTTCCCCTTACCTCACTTCCTTGATCTACATTGAATGAGCTCTTGACGTAAGGATTCCATATCATTACTTTTATCCTAACTTTATGCATTGTATGATTTGACAATGCTTTACAGCGTGTGGTGTCCTCTCCATTTTAGCTAGCTGCTTAACAAGCACATATGTAGTGGTCCTGACCCTGATGATGCTAGCATTCCTTTTTGTGCTATCATGTATTTTATGCTTGCACTTTGAATGGACTTCCCTTAATCATGGAACGTGCTCTGCACCAACAGACATTGAAGCACCGAACTGCGAAAGACTGTTTCTTATCATCCGTGTAGAGCTAAAGAGAAACTGAAAACGTTTACTCAAGTCATCTATTCTTGAGCACTTTGCCCGAACTGGGTGTGAGTAGGGACTGATATCTTTTTATATAGGAACCCTGACACCAGAACAATAATGATTCTAAATTTTACCCCACACTCGCCAAACAGGACCACTGATAATCACGTAGAAGATAGGAGTGGATAAATTCCATTTTCTCTGGTGTATCCTTGAGGAATGAGGATGATGGAGGGCTGACCTTTTATTGTAATCACCCTATCCATTCTTAACATATTCGGGCATATTATTTGATCTGGTTTCTGTGATGACATGCATAAACACACCACAGAAAACATGTAAAGTTAAATTTGTGCTTGCCAATCTCATGTTAAATTTTCCCAATTCTTTGTTTGTTCTTAGTCAGAGCGTATCCATTTTCTTTTACTGTTACTGCAATTATTTACTAGCTGCAAGTCGAGCAGATCGCCTGATAATAACAAATACCTGTGCACCCTTTTAGAGACGTTAAATGCTTTGGGAAAAGAAAGGCGCCGACGGAAAATATATAGAAGCCTAGATTCCAGTTGAACTTTACGTGGATCTAAACAATGAACATGACAGTTCATGATTCTCCTGAACATATAGTTGTATAGTTGGTTCACTTTGCACAGAGTTAATAAAGTGAGAGGGCCTACCTTTTCCATATTAATGAAGATGTCACACGAGATCGATTATTTCGAGCTCATCAGAGTGTTTTGCACTGATCATCTGAACATTGATTATGACTCGTGACATAAAAATGTTCAATTGTTAATTCAAGTCCAATGTTGTCTCTTTTCTGATCATTTGTGTTATATCATGTTAAACCCAGATGTGAATTTCCCCAAAACTGAAGATGGCATGACAGCTAGCATACTAATGAAAGAACTAAAGGTGTAGTTAATTCTTTAACATCTGACTCAATCCTAAATCCGCCCAGCACAAGAATTTATGAAGTTGCCAAGAAGGCATTTGTTTGCACTGTAGGATGAGAAATTCAGAATCTTGAAATATAAGACTGCTAAATGCCAAATTAATGGATTTTCTTCCGATTATTTATGTGATTTCTCTTTATCCAGGAGGGAAGCTAGAGACAGGGAATCTCTAGGGAGGAGATTCAGACAGACAACAAAGATTCGAGGGACTACAGCCAGACTGATCCAGCTTTGAAATCTAATGTCACTACAGTATCCAAGCCCAATTGAGCATGGCACTCCTATCGTACCTTAGATTCCAGGACCGACACCACCGTATCCCCCACAGCATCACAGATTCGATTCACCTTCACCTGCTTAAACATACTATCTCCAGCCAAAAGCAAGTCCTTGGTAGTTTTGAAAGACTGAGCTATTTCAAAGTTCAGGTTGTTGTCTGAAGTCTTAAATCAGGGTCAGCTTGTATCGCAAGCTGCCCTCAGTGTGTTTACCTGTATGATGGTCTAAAAGGCAAACATGCATACTTCGTTGTAGCAAACTTAATTTTCTAATGCTTGTTTTTGGCACGAAGATTCTGAAAATGGCATTTGTTTTGCATAGCTAAGATTCATTTTGTGACTCCTGAAACTGAAACCTTGAATTAGGCATCAGTTTGCTTTCTTTTACTGCCCAGGCATCGTTCCAGCTGATAAGGTTTAGCCTAACAATATTTAACTACTGATGCTTGCTGTTAAGTAACCTTAAATGGTCACATACACTGAAATCACCTAAATGAGAAATAAAAGCACATACAAGCTAAAAGTGACTGCAATAATCTCCTTCACCAACTTCCTTAACTACTATTTCTTCTGTTCCAAGGTATTCAGTGTGCCCTTTTCACATTTCTTTCAAGCACCAACAAATCATCTCTATCATTGAAGCACGCATCTGGGATTTTCATGAATGCTTCATCTCTCCAATTGGGATGATACCACATTTCCTCCTCCTTCCCACCATTATCATTTATTTTTACTCGTGGTTACAACTGAGCCCTGAACCTTATCCTCATTACCTGGAATGCAAATCCCTGAGAGAATATAATCGTGTCATCCATGAAACTTCTTATAACAGAAAATCTTAATCTTATAGGCGTTCAATTAGTGCATCTCTTACATTTTAGAGACACATGCTGATCAAGCTGTTTGTTTAGTATGTTTTCATTCCAGAAAACCCTGTAGGTCAGCCATGGTAGGTTGTGTAAATTCTCCAAGACGTTGCCCTCATGTTTTTTTACCCCGTGCTTCTTTTTAGTTGCCTCTGAATCTTCGGTTCTAAGGAAATTATGAAGCACAGTTCAATGCATGCACCACCAATCGCTTTCCCAATTGTTTTCTTTATTATTTTCTTTAATAACAAGTAGTCGCAATCTTTTTATACGTGGGGTTGGTTTGAGGTGGAAAGGGAAACCAATACTGGATAGTTATGGGTCTAGACTAAATCGCACTCCCAATTATATTCTCACTTTCAAAGTGGGTTAATTGGTACCAAATTAAACAAACATCACTTAAGTGCTCTGTTGTGCTTTTAAATTAATTGTAGCATGGAGTTTATTTCAAGTCACATTCCTTCCACAAGTCGTATTATCTTCTTTTCTCCATATAGCCAGAGCTCTTAACGCGCCATTTTCATCCTTAGATATGTTGAATTTGTTATGTGTGTGGACACAAATGGACGGTAGCAGCTATGGTTGGTGGCAGCCATGATTGACATGGTTATAGTTAAATGGTGGGTGCCTAACTTGCCCAATCATTGTTGAACAATTGTCTCCCTCATCAGCTATAAATAGAGGGTGTATTGATAGCTGATATAAAACACGAAATAGAAAGAAACACAGAGAGAGCTAAGGGTGAGAGTTGAGTTGAGTAGAGAAGTTTTTCTCCTCTTTATTTTGTTGTTTGTATTGCTTTTGAGCTTGATTAATACAAACCAGTAGCTCCGTGGAGTAGGCAAGTTGCCGAACCACGTAAATTTGTGTGTGTTTGAATGTTTGGATCTCCTAACAACTGGTATTAGAGCTTGTTCTTTAAAGTTCTTGAAAAAGAGGGTGTTTGATCCAAACTCAAAAATCAAAGTTCTCAAAAAGTGTTTTTGAACATACCATCCTGAAGAGGACGACGAGAGGAATACACTGGTGAAAACCCAGCGAAATTTCGACGACTTGCATGCCCGCCCGCGCCTGCACACACCGCCACTAGCACTGCCCACGCGCACAGACGCGCCTCACGCGTCTTCCTCGCCCGTTTCCTGCAACTTGACCCGCCACGTCAGCTGATCAGCACAGTCATCAGCCACGTCATCAGATAGGTCACCTCTTTGACTGGTCAACCGCCACGCCAGCAAGAAATCTTCGTGGAACTGCCACGTCAGATTTGTGGACCCCACCGTGCCTACGTGTCTGACACGTCATCAAGCCACGTCATCACACTGGGTTTTGATCCGGTGTGGCGCGGCGTTTATTCTCCTGACACGTGGCTTCATCTGTAGCGTCCAATGATCCAAAAATTTAATTGATTAAATCGAAGCCATCCGAAGTCTGATTTGGGTGATCTCAGTGTCGTTTCCAGCATTTTCGGCTATTCCGGACACATCTGTAAGGTCAGATTTTGCAGATTCGAATCCAAGAAAGAGTAAAAATGGCTGATGAAATAAAGGCTGCGGGAATTGAAAAATTTGATGGAACTGATTTTGGATACTGGAAAATGCAAATTGAAGATTATCTATATGGAAAGAAACTTCATCTTCCTTTGTTGGGGAGAAAACCAGAAAATATGTCAGAAGAAGATTGGCAAATACTTGATAAACAAGTTTTGGGCATTATTCGGCTATCATTGTCAAGAAGAGTTGCTCATAATGTTACAAAAGAGAAATCCACAGCAAGATTGATGGAAGCCTTGTCTGGGATGTATGAGAAGCCGTCAGCAAATAACAAAGTGCACCTGATGAAGAAGCTGTTTAACCTGAAGATGACAGAAAGCACCTCTGTTACACAACATCTTAATAATTTCAACACCATCACAAATTAATTGTCGTCTGTTGAGATTGAGTTTGATGATGAGATCTGAGCACTTATTTTGCTAGTTTCACTTCCAAGCAGTTGAGAAGGTATGAGAACAACCGTAAGTAACTCAGCCGGAAAATCCAAATTAAAATATGATGACATTTGAGACCTGATCTTAGCCGAAGAAGTACGAAGGAAAGACTCAGGTGAAAGCTCAAGTTCAGGTTCAGCTTTCAACATCAACACACGAGGAAGGAGACAAGATAGAGGCTTATCTAAAGGTAGATCAAAATCCAGGTACAGAAGTAAAAGCAAGTTTGGACCCAGGAAGCAGGTTGAATGTTAGAATTGTGGCAAACCTGGTCATTTTATGAGGAGCTGCACAAAACCAAAGAAACCTGAAGCTGATTCTGCAAATGCCACTACAGACGAGGTACAAGATGCTTTGATCCTTGTTGTACATAGTCCTATTGATGATTGGGTTCTTGATTTTGGAGCTTCATTTCACTGTACACCACACCATGAAATGATGCAAAATTATACTGCTGGAAATTATGGGGTAGTCTATTTGGCCGATGGACAACCATTGGATATTGTGGGTATAGGAGATGTGCAAATCAAGACAATGAATGGATCTATATGGAACTTGCAAAATGTAAGGCATGTTCCTGAACTGAAGAAGAAGCTGATCTCGGTCGGACAACTTGATGATAGTGGTCATTCAATCCTTTTTTCTGGAGGAATGTGGAAAGTATCGAAGGGAGCAATGGTTTTGGCTCGTGGAAAGAAAACTGGCACCCTGTATATGACCACAAGATCAGCAGATATAATTGCCTCTACTGAAGCAGAAAATCAGGCACAGCTATAGCATTGTAGACTCGGCCATATGAGTCAAAAGGGGATGAAGATATTTCAGTCAAAGGGAAAGCTGCCAGAGTTAAAAAATATTGATCTAGACATTTGTGAATGCTGTGTTCTTGGAAAACAAAAGAAGCTCAGTTTCTTAAAGGTTGGCAGGACCTTAAGACTATGAAAGCTAGAACTGGTGCACACAGATTTATGGGGACCGGCTCCAGTAGCATCTCTTGGAGGTTCTCGGTACTATGTGACTTTTATTGACGACTTCAGCAGGAAGGTATGGATCTACTTTTTGAAAAATAAATCTGATGTGTTTGACACATTCAAGAAATGAAAGGCTATGGTTGAGACTGAATCAGGTTTGAAGTTGAAATGCTTACGATCTGATAATGAAGGAGAATACATTGATAGAGGTTTCAAGGAGTATTGCACTGTCAACGGTATCAGAATGGAAAAGACAGTTCCAGGCACACCACAACAAAATGACATTGCTGAACGGATGAACAGGACCATCAATGAACGAGCTAGAAGCATGAGGTTGCATTCTGAGTTACCTCAAACATTTTGGGCTGATGCAGTTCATACTGCAGTTTACTTGATCAACCGTGGACCATCAGTTCCTTTGGAGTTCAGACTGCCCGAGGAAGTCTGGAGAGGAAAAGAAGTACAGCTTTCTCACCTAAAGGTCTTTGGGTGTGTTTCCTATGTGCATGTAGATTTTGATGCTCGCAGCAAACTGGATGCCAAATCAAAAAAATGTTTCTTTATTGGCTATGGAGATGAAGAATTTGGATTTCGGTTTTGGGATGATCAAAACAGGAAGATTATCAGAAGCAGGAACGTGATCTTCAACGAGAAAGTTTTGTACAAAGACAGATCAAGTACAGAACCAGAGATAACTGATTCAAGTCCACAAAAATCTGAATTCATATAATTAGAAGGACTTCTCGATGTTACCACTCAAGAGCCCACACAAGACAGTTCAAGCATTTCAGTTCCCACCACTTCTACACAAGACAATGCAGAGCCAAGTGAACCAGCTGTTCGTAGGTCTTCAAGGACTATAAAGCCCCCACAACGGTTCACACTTCTACTAAATTATATTTTGCTGACAGATGGTGGTGAACCATTAAATTATGAAGAATCCTTACAAGATGGAAACTTAGGCAAGTGGGAGCTAGCTATGAAGGATGAGATGAAGTCATTGTTAAAGAACAAGACTTAGGAGTTAACCTCACTGCCTGAAGGAAAGAAGGCTTTGCAAAACAAGTGGGTTTACAGAGTAAAGACTGAGCATGATGGAAGCAAACGGTTCAAGGCAAGACTTGTTGTAAAAGGGTTTCAACAAAAGAAAGGGATCGACTATTCTGAGATATTTTCTCCAGTTGTGAAGCTTACAACAATCAGAGTTGTTCTGGGAATAGTAGTTGCAGAAAATTTACATCTTTAACAACTAGATGTAAAAATAGCATTTCTTCATGGAGAATTGGAGGAAGATATTTACATGCAACAACCAGAGGGGTTTGCAATACTAGGAAAGGAGAGTCAAGTTTGCAAGCTGAAGAAGAGCCTATATGGTTTGAAGCAAGCTCCAAAACAAAGGTACAAGAAGTTTGACAACTTCATGTGTAGTACGGGATACACAAAATGTTAGGCTAATCATTGTTGCTATGTCAAATATTTTGACAACTCTTATATCATTCTACTGCTATATGTGGATGATATGTTGATTGCAGGATCCAGCATGGAAGAGATTGATAAGCTAAAGCAACAATTGTCAAAACAGTTTGAAATGAAGGATCTGGGAGCTGCTAAGCAAATACTTGGCATGAGAATCATCAGAGACAAAGACAAAGGCATACTAAAGCTTTCACAGGCAGAGTATGTCAAGAAGGTTCTCAGCAAGTTTAGTATGGATAATGCTAAGCCAGTATGCACACCTCTGGGGAATCATTTCAAGCTCAGTAGAGATCAGTCATCAAAAACTGAGCTAGAACGTGAATACATGGACCAGATTCCATACGCCTCAACTATTGGATCTTTAATGTATGCTATGGTCTGTACCAGACCAGGCATTGCCCATGCAGTGGGAGTTGTAAGCCGGTATATGAGCAATCCTAGAAAGCAGCATTGAGAGGCAGTGAAATGGATCATGAGGTACTTAAAAGGCTCATCGGAGACATATCTTACTTTCACAGCTGACAAATTGAAACTTGAAGGCTTTGTAGATGCTGATCTAGCAGGAGATGTTGATAACAGAAAGAGTACTACAGGTTATATTACACTCTAGGAGGCACTGCTGTTTCTTGGAGTTCTACCCTGCAAAAGATAGTTGCTCTTTCAACGATAGAAGCTGAATATGTTGCAGTTTCAGAGTCTGTAAAAGAGATAGTATGGCTACAGAGTTTCCTGTAAGAATTGGGCAAGATAAATGGAAAGGGTACTTTGTACAGTGACAGTCAGAGTGCAATTTTCCTTGCCAAAAATCCAGCATTTCACTCTAGAACAAAGCACATACAAATCAAATATCACTTCATCAGATAATTGCTTGACAATGAACAAGTGTTACTTGAAAAGATCTGTGGAAGCAAGAATCCAGCTGACATGTTAACCAAAGGAGTTACTCTCGATAAACTGAAGCTGTGTAAAACTTCAGTTGGTCTTCAAGATTAAAAGACAGACCTAACATCATTTGTGTCCAAGTGGGAGATTGTTATGTGTGTGGACACAAATGGACGGTAGCAGCCATGGTTGGTGACAGCCATGGTTGACATGGTTATAGTCAAATGGTGGGTGCCTAACTTGCCCACCATTGTTGAACAATTGTCTCCCTCATCAGCTATAAATAGAGGGTGTATTGATAGCTGATATAGAACACGAAATAGAGAGAAACATAGAGAGAGCTAAGGGTGAGAGTTGAGTTGAGTAGAGAAGTTTTTCTCCTCCTTCTTATTTTGTTGTTTGTATTGCTTTTGAGCTTGATTAATGCAAACCAGTAGCTCCGTGGAGTAGGCAAGTTGTCGAACCACGTAAATTTGTGTGTGTTTGAATGTTTGGATCTCCCAACAGAATTGCCATACTTCTGGGTTCATCACCGATTCTTAGTTGTTTGTTAATTTCTAATAGATAAATCTAGACTTGATGGCTCATTGGATCAAATATAATGAGGGTATTTTCTTCTATATATCTCTAATTTAGACGCATTTGAAATAACATTCAAATGATGTTTTATAAAATTTTTTTTTTAAATTTATGTTTTCTAATAGTTTTATATGCTGATATTAAAAATAATATTTTAAATATATATATATATATATTAATATATTTTTTAACAAAACACACCTTAAAAATAATTATTCCCACACTCTACACTCCCACACATCACCAATTTTATTCTTAAAACTAAGTTAAGTTTTTAATATGATATTTACCCGCAATAATAAATTTATATTTGAATATATAAATTAAGATCTTATATTATTAAGTAAATCATGTGTCTAATCCTTGAGCTGTAACTTAAGAATCTTATCTATATGAAACGTTTAAGATATGTTTAGAGATAAAATTGATCCAATTAAAGATTTAATAACATAAAGGGCAAGAGAAATATTTACGTGGCTATGTGCAGTCGAAGTCACCTGTGGAGTAAAAATATACATACAACTATATTTGCGCTCGTAGCCGCTGGCCTCCTCCTCCTCTAGCGGTCGCCCTTCAATTCTGGTGCTTTTTCACGGTGAAGGGTTAATCGTAGTCCTTGTAGCTTGCAAAAGCCGGTGATGACAGAACAACCACTCGACCAAACCTTCGGTTGGTTTTTTTTGGAAGATGTCTTTATTCAGTAACCTTTGATGCCCTCTATTTGGAATATTATGGAATAAACTTGTTTCTTTCTATCAAAATACACCATGATATATAAATCTTATCTTTTCTAAATCATTACCTCGCACCAAATTTAACTCTTTTTTAAACAATTTTCATAATGGTATAGTTCTTTTCTTGTGCTCTCAAGTATTATCCACCAATAAAGTATTTATTTTAAGAAATATATTATGGGGATTAAAACTCTGGAAGCATCAATTTATATTCAAGCTATGTCGAGGGTGCACACGACCCTACATCTCTCCATTTCCTTTTACAGTTGACTATTATTGCTTTTTACTTTTTTCTGGGCACAACAAGTCAACTAGATATGGGTTCATAGGGACCGACCACCAAATTGAAAACAACATCAATGGAAAAGGAAACTTTGCTGAATTTTCCAGGGAAGCTGACCTTAATTTGTTTACATGTAATTTGTTGTTTCATAGTTTGGAAACATATATAATTGTTGAATTCAGGCAATTAAGCTGCCTCGTGTCCGAAGCTTTTTCGGTTAGTAATTAAATAGTTATCGTTTCAAATGTGTTTTTCAAAAGAAAACCTAATTATAAATAAAAAAAATCTACCCATACATTTAATTAAATACATAAAGAACTATTTATGTTAATAAAAATAAAAAAACAAAATGTTAAATATATCTATTCAACTTACCTTGATATAACTTTAATAGTTAGTTTTTCCAACTCAAAAAATTAATATGTAGATACTATTAATATGTTTTTTATATTAAATAAAAAATATAACTGTAAATTAAAAAATCAATAATTATATATAATAAAATATAATAAATATTATATACTTTAATAAAAATATATAAGATTTTAAGTTATTTTTCAACGTAGTTGAATAATAAAATAATATTGCAATTGCTACATTGGAACATTATTTTTATAGTTTTTGTATAATAATTTTTCAAAAAAATTGTAAAGAAAAAAATTAAAAAAGAATAAAAATTAAAAAAATAGTATAAATAAATCAAATATAAAGAAATAAGTATTCGAAGTATAAAAAATATTTTTTTCAAAAAAATAAAAAAAAAACTAAAAATATATAAGAAAAAAATAGTGATACATAGATTAAATATAAAATAATAGATTAAATATAAAATAATAAAAATACCAAATAAGAAAAAAATTTAAAAACTTTTTTAATTACAAAAAAAATTATAAACTTACCACATCTACAATACCATCAAACAAATTTATGATTATATCATTTCATTTTGAAAACATCATTTCCTAGGTTAGTACATGTATTATAATGGAACACTAAGTACAACCTAGATCTAAGAAATCAAGGCTAGTGGCCTGTAATCTGAGCAGGATTAGGGGAGAAATTAATTCTAAGAAATACAGGATTTAAAAAGCGTTAAAAGCAAGGGTATTTAGAGAGGTTGAGAAAGATGGAATGAGATGTTGCATCTTACTACATTAATTAGCATAAAAAAACTAATTATTAACTAACAAATGGGCTGTGTAGCTTAGCTTGCAAAAATCACATGGCGTTTTTGTCGCCATTTTCAATCTTTTCTTCAAGATTGTAGCATTTTCATATTGACGACACCAGCATACTCCCACCTTGTCTGCTCGAGAGCTCTTTTCATCAAGGCTGTCTCTCTCAGTCTAGCTCAGCCTCCCCTCTCTTTCTCTACCTCTGTGTGCTCTTTAATTCTGCATTTCCAACAGCCTCGTATATTTATTGAGTGACCTAGGAGGTTTGTCACCACAAACAAATGTTTTTTGTTTTTGTTTTTTTACCTTCAACTGGTTTTTTTCTTGCACCATATACATGTAAAAGTTCTCAACTGTTTTTTTTCCTCTCTTTTTTTTATGAGATTATCGCTCAACTATATCCATAGAAGGCTACAAAATCATTGGTTTTTGCTCTCTATATTGAAAGCCTATTGACTTATGCCCTGCCTTCTTTGCTAATCCACCAGCAAAGTAGTGACTTCCTAACGAGTGGCTTGGAAAATGCCAAAAACATGGACGTGGGAGGATGCTCCGCCAATTTTTCAATTTTCGTATGAACACAAGGTCATAAAACAAAACAATTCCTTGCTTGTGGATCGGTTGGATAGATGTGGTTGCTCCAGAATCCTACTTGACTTTGTTCTGAAGCAGCTAGATTCGTATCTCTACTGCCTAATTCTCATCAAGACTACTGTTCAATCATGCTCATTTGACGGTGCACGAGGGTCTTCTTCAAGCTCTCTGTTTTTTGATTTGACCATTGTTTTCCTTCAAGTGACCCCTTTGGGCCAAGAACCTGGTTCACGGGCATCATTGGAAAGATTCATAAATCCAGTAATGTGATGATAAAAATCTATAATAAATGACCCCAGCAGCCCAGCTTTGGTTCTCTTGCCTTTTCAGGGAACTATAATTGTGAGTAAATATGGAAAACCACCGGTAATCATTTTACAAAAATAAATTAATTGAAAGCAATTAACAGTTCAATTACTGTCGATGTCCAGTTTCTTTTTTTGTTTTCTCGGCAATCATATATATTTTCTCGCACAAACTAGAATGGTATATATCTGCGCACTTGAAAACATCATTTACCGAATTACCTTTGGAAAAAAAAAAAAAAACCTAAATCACTCTTGAATTATATATAGCTTGGCAGGGAGCATGATCATGAATGTACTTAACAAATGACAAGCATGATGTTATTATACAGATGCTTAATTCATTCAAGTGTGTTATCACCGTCACAATCCTAAATACCTAATCAGTAAGAAAAATGAAGCGGAGGATAACGAGTTTCCCCTGGTCTGTACTCTGTAGGTGCAGCACGAGACAGAGACACCATTAAAAAACAAATACCAACCTTCTCAGTCAAATACCAGAACTCTATACAAAATGAAGGTGTGTAGTCGAGTAGAGTACAAAAACCAAAGGAAAACCATGCTCTAACCGTAATTGAAAGTTTTATCAGAACTCAAAAATGGCGCAAACACAATTAAATTATCATTACTTCTCTCCAAAGAATCACCAAAACCTACACCCAAAACTCACAGAGTCACATAAGCCCTCCTGTGATTCTCCTCTCGCAAATCTCACCTCTCTCACCTACTCTCTCTGATCCCACTCAAACCCAAAATAGAAGTAAAAGGTAAAAATGCAGGCTAATCCATTTGCAACCCATTTTGGGTTTCCTATTTCTTGCTCAAAATCCTAACTTTCCCCAACTTTTATGCAGGATTTAACCATGAAACCCACGATGTTGTGTCTTTAATGTGAGAGAAGCGTAAAACCTAAGCTTTTTCAAGAGACAATGTGAGAAACTCGGAAACCAGATTCATCACACACAGAATGGTGGCTGCCTTTCCTCAAGCAGCAGCAGCAGCAGCAGCTACTAGTTCAACTGACAAAACCCCTAATCTAACAAGACCCCCACTTTTACCTGCAGGGAAAGACCAACAACAAAACAATGGGAGTGCACACATTGCAACAAGAAAACCCAGAGGCAAACAAGTCCCTTCTAGGTACCTCTCTCCCTCTCCTTCCACTTCTACGACAACGACCACCACCACCACCACTTCAAGTTCTTCATCTTCAAGCTCTTCATTTCCAAAGAGAATTCCTTCTCCGTTACTTTCAAGGTCTACCAATCATGGAACTTCACACACGACATCAACAACAACTGCCAGTCCTTTTCTTTCTGGGTCTAAAAGAACCCAATCTGTTGATAGAAGAAGGCCTGTTACTTCTTCAAGGGAAACAACACCAAACCCACAAGGCAATGCTGAAATGTCAGCTGCGACGAAGATGTTGATTACTTCAACAAGGAGTTTATCAGTTTCTTTTCAAGGTGAGGCCTTTTCACTTCCAATTAGTAAAGCTAAGTCGGTGACATCACCACAAAATAACGTGTCCAGAAAAGCCACTCCTGAGCGGAGGAGAGCTACTCCTGTGGGGGATCAGGGTGAGAATTCTCGGCCTGTGGATCACCATAGGTGGCCCGGGAGGAGTAGAGAAGGGAATTTGAAGGAGCGGAATCAACTGTTGTCTAGGAGTTTGGATTGTAGTGTTGTTGTTGGTTGTGGTGGAGATAAGAGGGTTGTTGGATCTGGGTTAATGGGGGTTAAGTCATTGCAGCAGTCTATGATGGTTGGTGAGGGTAGGAGGTTGAGTTTGGATTTAGGCAATATTCCTAAGCAAAACCCAGATACTATTTCAGTTAATGAGTCATCTTATACTGGTGATCTCACTGCTTCTGATAGTGATAGTGTCTCCTCTGGTAGCACTTCTGGAGTGACAGAAATTGGTAAATGGAAAACCGGGGCTCGTGGGATTGCTGTTTCGGCAAGGTTTTGGCAGGAAACTAATAGCAGGATGAGGAGATTGCAAGATCCAGGTTCACCCTTATCTACTAGTCCCGGTTCTAGAATGGGTGTTTCACCAAAGGCTATTCAATCAAAAAGGTTTAGTAGTGATGGTCCTTTGGCTTCTCCAAGAATGATGGCAGCATCACCTATTAGGGGAGCTACAAGACCTGCATCTCCTGGTAAGCTTTGGACATCTTCATTGTCATCTCCGTCTAGAGGGATGTCTAGTCCTTCAAGGGTGAGACCAATGAGCAGCAGTACACCTTCCATTCTAAGTTTCTCTGTTGATTTAAGGAGAGGGAAGATGGGGGAGGATAGAATTGTCGATGCACACATGTTGAGGCTTCTGTATAACCGTTATTTGCAATGGCGATTTGTAAATGCAAGGGCAGATGCTACCTTCATGGTGCAAAGACAGAGTGCAGAGGTATGATAAACTGAAATATCATCTAGATTATGTTGTTTTCAATTTATTCATTTCAGTTCTCTTTTTTTAGCTTGGTTTATATCCTGTGGATGCACCTTTTCATTGGTAATAGTCAATGTTCCCTTTTCATTGCTAATATTTGATGTATTCATTTTAGTGTGTGAACGTGAAAATAATGTCCATTTCAAATCTGAAAGTGAATGCTCGATGAAAATGCTATTATTTTCTTTCACTGGGTGCTAGCTTCTGTATGTTATTTGCTTTGTAATGATTTAAATTGTTTAGACTATTCGCATAAAAAAGTACTCCCTGGAGTGGAAAAATTAAGGACAGTGTTCAATGAATTCGCTTCCAGAGTCCAAACAATGGGGCATGAACCATAAATATAAGCACGTAAATTTCTGTCTGTATTTTTGAGAATTTGGTGGAGATAATAGGTTAAGAATAAGGACCTAGACTTAAGGTGGTTCACAATCAAAAGGATAACATTAACGATGTTGCAAAATTGATTAGTTACTTGCTAGAGATTGATTAGGTACTTGCTAGAGATGGAATTTACTTTCTGGATGGCTTTGGCATGCTTTTTATTAAAAAGTGTGCTGCATAACTATGGGCAAGCACAGACTTCGTGCTTAAATTGAGGATTTATGCTATCTTAAATTCCTAAGAGGCAAGGTGACATGATTATCTTCGTGCCTAGACAGTATTCTACACATCATAGTACTTTCTCTAAGATAAAAGGAATGGCCAAAACTCCTTTCCCTTTTATTCCTAGGCAATCTGCATCATTTACACAAAACCTATGCAGAGTTCTGGGACTTCGGCATGCCATGAGTACCATAAAGAAACATTTGCCATTGTATATGTAATCAATGACAATTCCTATATATGGGCCCATCATTACTTTGGATTGCATTTGGATTCCTCATTCAAGTACATGCTAGAATCGAAAGCAACAGTGGGGCAGACAAATTGGGAACTAGCAGGGCAGAAGTTGTATTTGTCTAAAGAGATTGTTGACCGTACAAGTCTTACCTTTTAATATAATCCAGTTTTCACAATTAGATTAAGAGTACATAAGGGATTGGTAAAGGTTCAAAGGGATGTTTCTGTTGGAAGAGTACGAAAAGGGGACAAAACAATTTTAAATATCGTTTTAGTGAAAGTGACTATACGTGTTTTAAGTAGGATAAGTTGATACTTTGAATAAAGGACCTTCAGTTCAGCGATTTTGGTCTTATGAACGTGGGGAAGGGCAGTTTGAGGAGGTATACGAGGCAAGTTCTGATTTCATTTCAGTAAATGTCAGTATAGATATTTTAAATGGGATAAGGAAGTTGCTTCTTTGAGCAAATCACTTTTAGTTTTGTAATTTTGGTGTTATGAACATGGGAAAGGGAAGGTAGTGGAGATGGATTGTAAACTCAAGCAAGGGAAGTGGATGGATATTCGAGGTTGGGATATTTTTCATTCTCACCTCTTGTGTTATTTGGATGTTATGAGAGATGCTTTGATTTGGCATTGAATGCAGTGGAAAAACTTTTAAATCCCTTCTTCTATAATTGCTTTTCATTAAGGTAATGGTTGTCAATGACCTGCTTTTGAGAATTATTTATTGATGCTGTTATAGGAATGCTTGAAGGCTTCAGTATCTGATTATCTTCTCGTCTCCTTGCCTTTGAGGTTTTGAAGGTGGTATAGGATTGAGAGTTGGTGCAAACACTTCCATTATGGATAGTTTCAGAGTTTCTGGTGTTGGGGATGCAGGAGCTTTTGATGTTTGTACAAGATTAAAAAAGGCTGACTTATCATTTAACTTCTTCTAGTAATTCAGGGTTTTTCCTCCTTACGTGTTGTTCTCACCTCCAAAAGTATATGGTAGGAAAAGTGCATCCTAAAGTTAGAGTCTAACCTTGTTTCTGTTTTTGTACTAGCCATACTTGCCTGGCACGTTTGGCTCGAGCTAGTAAAGTCTAAAGTTTAGGGCAAGTTTAGCTCGTGTTTCTGAAAATTGTTTTTTGTTCTTGAGACAAACCCTTTTTTAGACTGAAAAACCTGTTTGGCTAGCTGTTGAAAACAATTTTCTGAAAATCCATTTCTCCAAAAAAAGCTCCATAATTAAGAACAGGAAAAATGTTGTTTTATGTGTTTCCATAAACTCTACTAAAGAGAGGTCATGAAGAAACAAAATTACAATTAAGAAACATTTCGTCAGTTTTTTCTCTCTTGTTTCTGAAATACATTTTAGAGAACAGGAAAATGGAACGGGAACCAAATAGGATCACCAGCATTCAGCATAAATGGACTTCTATGCACCTCATAATTGTATAACTGTATTCCCGCCCTCCACTTCATACTTTGCATCTAGGTTTGTGTTTCATTGACTGTTTTTTGTTTGCCTTAACCTTGTAAGACATTGCTTTCATTCAGGAGCTTGTTCTTGCAGTACTGCCTACAGAAACTTCTGTTTCTACTGGCTTCTAAGCCCTATATCCTAGCCTGAAACAATTTATTTAAATGAGTTACTTTGTTGCCAAAATTTCAGGATAAGTGTAGCAGACATATTACTTTGATTTCACACTCTTAATGCTATTATTTCTACCAGAAAAATTTGTGGAATGCATGGGTAACAATCTCAGAACTACGGCATTCTGTCACTCTCAGAAGAATCAAGTTAATATTGCTGCGGCAAAAGCTGAAGCTAACTTCTATCCTCAAGGGACAAGTAAGATTAAGAGATTCACTTAACTTTTGTTACAGTATTGAACCTCTTCATATTTCTGATAAACTATCTGTATTCAACACTGGATTATCTCTTGCCCTCATTAATTTATGCTAAGCTTAAATCTTGATGTTTTGATCTGGCAATGCATAATGGGAACTTCAATTTATATAGTGATGTAAACTGGAAGTAACTTGGCAATGTTTAGAAATCAACAACTTCATTCTACAAAGATTTGGAATTCTATGACCAAGTATGAGACACCTGTCCCATCTTACTGGGGGTTTTCAGGGAATAGTGAAAACTTTTTATTTCTAATTTTTGGCAACTGGTATAAAAACCCATCATCATGCCTTTCTGTCTCATGTTATCTTTACTTGAAAACTCACAGCTTCTGAATTAGTAGATAAGTTAAAAGATAAGTTAAACCTGAGAGATCAATTTAGCCCTTAAAGGTTGCATATCATTTGGTATTTATACCTGACTGATCAATTTCTCTGTCATGTAACTTGTTAGTGGCATACAGATTTTGGAGTATCTATACTGTTTTGCCTGCTCTTACCAGCCAACTGTGCCCCCAATGCCTTCCAGAGTCATTTTTCTAATGTTTACTTTTATTTGGAACCTGACCTAAAAACAAATAAGACCACAAAATTGTTTCTAAAATCATTTTGAGAGATTAAAAAATTTCCTGCGAACTGGTGAAGCATTTATAGGCCTTGGTGTTTGCGTATATTATAGATGCTTGTAGAGCTTTATCTAGATTTCTTTAGTTTATTGATCATTTTTTCAGGAGTAACTTTTTAAATGTAATTTGGTCATTTGCCTTGTATATCAAGGGTCTCTAATGCCATGATGAAAGATTATTTACTAACACCCAAGGATTAGTCATGAGCATTGTACTGAAGTAGATGAGTGTTATTATGCTCTAATTTGATACTTCCAGAAACACATTTAGTATTTATTCATTCTGGTTTTCTCATCTTCATCTCTTAAGTTCATTTTACTTGGTGAATGCAGATTGCTCATTTAGAAGAATGGTCTCTTCTTGATAGAGATCATTCAAGTTCCCTTGAAGGAGCAACCGAAGCTCTGAAGGCCAGTACCCTTCGCCTTCCAGTTGTTGGAAAAGCAGTGGTACATGCCTTGTTTTAATCATCTAAGATGAAAGGGAGCATTTTACAAGCTCAACACTAGCAATACCGAGGTTAACAAACTTTACTTTTCTATATTACAGGCCGATGTACAAAATCTGAAGGAAGTTGTCAGTTCAGCTGTTGACACGATGCAAGCAATGGCATCCTCAATATGCTCACTATCATCAAAGGTAACTCATTCTTGTTATCATAGTTGTATATAATATCTTGAACTCAAGAAAGGGGTTGTTTAACTAACGAGCATGCCAAATATTCTTCTGAAACATAGCAGAGCACTCCGACGACAAACTTTTAGTTATTTAGCTTGTCTTCTAATTTCTTAATATATGAGCAATAAATCATTAAAAGATGTTTTTAGTGCTATGTTAATGAAGAGTCAGGATTTGCTAACTAGCTCGGTCATCCAGTTTTGACTCTGGTTTGAGGGAGTTTGCTGCATTATGGGCAGTCTGGCTCATGGTTTGCCTGGTTTGACTAGCTAGACCTTGGACAGGTCCTGTTTTTATGTGCAGTGTACTACTATTGTTTGGCAAGTACACATGGTCCTCTTTGACTTAATGTACTGGCACTAAGATAGGTCCTGTTTTCTCTTTTTTTTTTCTTTTTTCTTTTTTCTTTTTTATCTTTTAAGACCTAAAATGGCATTCTCCCTGAAATAAAATCTGTCTTGTCCTTTCAAGTCAGTGGAACAGAAATTGATTTTTTGGCAATTGGCATCGAGACATTAGCTAAGTCATTCCATCTTCATCTCCTATGACATTGGCTCTCATTCCTGAAACCCAATAGCACCAGTAGTGTGTCACCGTGGTCATGTGGTATCTAGAACAATGCTAACAATTTTATTGAGAGTTCACTGTCAAGCTCTCCACTTAATGGCTGGAAATAACTTGATTTATTCTGACCTTGATAAATCAAGAGAAAGGGGCATGAAAAAGATGTACTAATGCAAATAGATTTTCTCAACATCATTTGGTTGCCGCTTTCATCTAAAAAAATTTGTCATTCACAGGTGGAGAGCATGAATTCGTTGGTGGCTGAACTTTTGAATGTGACTGCTAAGGAAAGACGCATGCTTGAACAATGTAAAGATTTCTTATCCGCCTTAGCAATCGTGCAGGTAATGGTTGTTTCTTCTGGCTGCTCTAGGATTAGTGGATTATTTTCCTTTTCATCTGCTTACGAGAGATTATACATATACGAACAGGTAAAGGACTGTAGCATGAGAACACATACATTACAACTAAATCGTTTGCCAACTACCAGCAGCCTGACAACACATGTGTAGAACTGATCTCACTTGACCACTCACTCTAAAATGCTAACATGACACCCGACTCTTCCTTTTCTATTGGGTGGAGGTGAAGGTAATAAACATGGACTGGATAGTTAGTTTTGGCTTCACGCTTGGCATTTTTTTGAACCACTTGTGGTCTTGTATTGCATTTATTCCATGTATCTTTATATCCCATGACAGGAAGTGGCTTGTCGCCACCTACTAATTAGCTGTATACAATGCAAAAAGAAAGTAATTGTGTATATATATGTATCATTTATGGTGGTTCATCTGATTACTCAAAATTATGTCGTCCTTGGCCTGCTTGATCTTGCAATCTGAACATGGTGTTGTGAACTTGTCATTATTTATCTTGTTGCTGGAAGTCTGGTCACAAGGCTTCTTAATTAGTAGTAGTTAACAGAACAAGCTAGCACGTCGCATAACGGCGTCTGAGTTGAGTGAAACCAATCATGGTGTCGGCTATTTGCCAAATGTTAATGCTGTGTACCGTGCGCTATGACACGGCCTAGCTTTCAATGTAAAAAAAGTAATAAGGTGATGCAAGTATTTCTAAAAAGTTTAAAAATAATTTCAATACTCAAGGTTGTTAACTTGGTCGGGAAAAAAAAAGAATTTTATATAAACTTGTTTAATTTAAATGATATAAATAAAATAATAGTAAATAAATTGACCAAAAAAACTGACTTGAGCTTATATGTTTTAAGCATGCAAAATTTGTAAACTAATATATTGGAGTAATCTTGATGACAATGTACTAAATGAAACTATAAAATTTAATTTTCAACAATTAAAAGAATAAATTGAATTTGACATAAAAATAATTAGGATGAAATTGAAATTGAAATTTAATCAAAAAAATAAAGATTAAATTTAATATAAATATAATATAAAATAAAAAGATAGGGATAAAATTAAAAAAAAATCAATTAAGAAATTAACAAAACAAATAAAAAAAATTAGAAATCAAATTTAAAACAAAAAAATAAATTAAATAACACTTCTGTATTTTTTTTCCAAAAAAAAAAGAGAAGAAAGAAAAGGAGAAAAAACACAATGAAGCACAGCCACCTTGTCATCATGTAATAATTGTCCCGGATCAAACTTTTAAATTCTTTTTTATTTGTAGGGCAATATAATCATTATATTATTAAATTATACATTTTAAAAGTAAAAGATATATAATTATTCATAATTTTGTAATGATTACTATATCTAAATATCATACCAATTAATTAAAAATTATTTTTTAAAAAAAATAAATATTTAATATCTTATTTTTAAAAAAAAAATCTTATTCAAGAAATCGTCATCTAGTATTATGGTAACTATAAACCTTTACTGGTCAACTGAGAGATTTTATGGTACAGGTAAGAAGAAAGATATTATCACCCCTTAAGTATTCTATCTAAAACATATTGTATTGCTGATTTTATCTTAAATTGTTAAATATTTTTTAAATTTATGTTATGATAATTTATTTATAATATTTCCGACTCTGATGCTAGTGAATATTCAACTATAAATACTTCCAACTCTAATCTTAATAAATATTACGTAGCTGTAAAATAAATTTAAATTAATATTTTTATTTCTGACCCTAGCGCTAATGAATAAATAAATAAAAATAAGTTTATTTTTATGCATGCATAATTTTTTATTTTTCTAGCTAAATAAAATAAAATATAATAAATAAAAATAATATAAATTTAAACTGATATTTTTATTTCTGGTTTTGATATTAATGAATAAACCAATAAATTTACATTATTTTTATTCATGCATACACATTTTTTATTCTTTTATTTTTTAAGCTAAACCCAACCAGCCCTGCCGAGTCACTGGCCCAATCTAGTGACCCGGCTGGGCGAAAAAAAAAATGGAAGCATCCGTGAATGAACACTGGGTGAAGGTAATTAAATTATCTTCGCACAGTGTTCTTGTACAATTAAATTTGAAATGAAGATACAAGAGGGGATGAAGAAACGGACATACCTGCTGCTTGCGGAGACTGAAGGTGCGTGGTTGCTGATCGACCAGCGTCTTTCTTGCTTTCCCTTCCTCTAGTCTTTTCTTTCTTGTTTTCTGGCTCTTCTTCGTGTTTGTTCGCCTGGCTTGCTCTCTGATTTAGGAGATGATGGCGTGATGGATCGCCCAAAGCTCTGCTTCGGTTCCTTTTTATGCTCCCGTGTAGTCCTCTTGTTCTTCCTTTGGTTTCTGGTTTTTCCTCTCCTGTATCGTTGCCTTTTTTGTTGTGTTTTATGCCCTGTTTTTCCTCTGGTTTTCGGTCCAATCTTCCCCATTTTCTGTGGCCTTCTCTGGCTTTTATAAAGCCAGAGGATGGCCGCTGTTCACGTATTCGTGCCTCACGATCGTGAGGCTTGAACGCCTCTGTTTCTTTGAGAAGAAACAGGGGCAGAAAATTTGTTCTCCTCTGTTATTTTTTTGTTCTCTGCCGTTCGTGGCCTCTGTTTTCGTTTCTGTTTTTGGGTTGATTTTCTCCTCTTTTTCTGTATTTTTTTGGGTTGATTTCCACCCCCTTTCCTCTGGTTTTCGGTCCCCTTTTATAGAGCTCAATAGCTCCCCCCCTAAATCAATCCAATCTTTTGCAGGACTGTTATTCAAATCACGAATGGGATCATGGGCAAGATACGAGGTCCACGATTTGCTGCAGATTTCCTGTTGAATCGGTATTCTCCGTGTGAAACGGAAGAGATGAAGAGCAAAGCTTCCAAACGGTGCCGTTTGTATCCTTAGGCTATTTTTCATTTTGGTCCCTAAACGTTTTAAACTTAACAATTGAGATCTTAATCAGTAATAATCAATTTCTAATTGTGCATTTGGATTAATTTCAATTGAACCCTCTGTTATAGTACCATTTACACAACAGTCCTAGATTTCTGGATTATTCAATATATTTCTTGAAATTTAATTTTCTAGCAATTTTCTTTGAATGAGCTCTGTATTTTGGTATTTTTTAATTAAATTTTTAATTTTTTTAATTAATTAAATTAAAGTTTAATTAATTCCTCTAACTCATTAATTCTTCAATTAAACTCTTAATTTTATTAATTAAAATAATCAAAATTTTAATTAAATTTTAAAACTTATTAATTTTTTTAATTCCTGACCAATTAACTCTTAAATTTAAAAAATTTCAACCTTAAATTTTAAATTTGTGTTGTCTTAATTTAATTCTTAACTAAATTTATTTTTTATATATATTTATGCAAAAATTAGGTTATGAAAATGATTAATGTACCTAAAAAAACTATGTTATCCTTAATAATAAATATATTGAATTTTATTTTTTCTTTTTGGTTGAATCTTAGTGTTTTTTCAAATATCACAATTATGCGTATGCTTGGCGGTGCCTAGCGAAGGAAAGGGTTGGTGGGCCTCACTCTAAATATTAACGAATGAATATGGGCAAAACTGGAATAAAAAAACTATTTCTCCTGTGAAAGTTCCCTCACACCAATACTCAAAATATTGTTTATTATAATAAAGTAATGATAAAATTATCTTTTTATAAAACTTTTAAACTAGGCTATGATATAATTATTTTTTTTATAAATTATATAGGATTTAGATAAGTGATTTCATTTTTTAACAGTAAAATTACTAACTTTACTTTAAAATAAAAAAATATAATGCTTATTAACAAGGGGTATTTTTATCTTTTTAGTTTTTTCTAGAATAATACAATTGCTTTAAATCTATTGAACAAAAGACCAACACAACTCTCTTATAAGGGTTATTTCTGTTATTTTATCTTAGTTTTATTATAAATTATAAAGTTATTTAGGAGTATTATTGTAATTTTATATTTATTAAATATTATAATAAAATAAAAAACATGTTAGCTTATGCACTCGCTAGCATATTGATAGTCCCTCGCTAGCATATTGATAGCCCTTTGTCATTTAGACAGCACTTCTGGGATCATCCAACCACCAAACATTATATTTCACGATAATATTTGAAAAACCTCGGTATCTCTAAAATAATAAGTGGCGGGTGCCCTGAACTCTTCTTGTTTTTTGTGCTAACAATAACCTTTTGTTTTCTCTTTTTATTTTTAATTTCATGCCAACCCCTTCAAAAAATTAGATTAGTTCTGCAATTTATTTTTCCTTCACATTAATCCATGTCTTTTCTATTGATATTTTTTAATTTTGAATTATCTATAAAATTATAAATATTTCTCAATTTAATTTCTTGTCATTTTTAATTTATAAATAATCTATCGAATACAAATGTTTTTTATTTTTTTTTTAATTTTTTAAATTTGATCTTCATTCTTTTTATTGATATTTTTTTTTGTTTAGGATATTTTTTATTTTTATTTTAAATTTCATTCTGCATAGGTTTTTTTTATCAAACTTTATCCTTGTTTTTTATGTTGCTATCTTTTTTGCTTTGACAAGTTTTTTTATTAATATATTATATAATTTTATCCTTTAAAATTAAATTGATTGAATGAGTTATGATTTTTAGATAATATATTATATTTAAGAGATTTATTCGAATTTGCTTGGTTTTGCTCCCTTTGTTTTTTAAGCTAACATATTCTTATTTTTATCTTTTTTTTATGGTTTGTTTTTTTATAAGTTAGTCCTGAATTCATGACTAAAACCATCAATTTTAAATATTAACATAATTTTATTTTTATTTAGTTTTTATATTATTTTATTTTAATTTCACCTTTTGTATCAATGATGATGGAATTTGTGAGTTCATCCAATTTAATATTTTATATGTATATATAATTCCACCCTTCCATGCAGGATTCATGAATCAATATCAATGAGCTCATATTTGGTTCATTTTGACTTTTTTTATTATATTTTTATTATCATTTTATTTATTTATTTTTACTCTTTTTTTTGTTCATATTATTTTAATTACTAATTAGAGCAATACTCGTGGAAAACAAATCTAATTATTTTTTAAAAGAAATTTTTTTTAGTGAAAATGGGTACATATTTATAAAATATAAAAAAACCCCAAATGCAAAACTAAAGAAATGATATATATAAACATACAGTATATATGAAAGTTAAGGACAACTCATGTTGTTTCTATGCATCCTGCGCATGGAAAATTAGAAAAGTTTGTTTAAAAATATAGTTGGAGTTATTTTTTTAATTTTATTTTTGATGTATCAATACATTAAAATAACTAATTAAAAAATTTAATGTTAAAAAAATAAAAATAAAATTAAAAACACAACTCACCTCAATGATAAACGGGGCTACAGTCCATGACCCACCATCAACATGAGCTGCGGGTGCATAGAGTCGTGAAAGTTCCAACCTTTTTTCTCATTTCATTTCATGTGTAATAACAATAATAAGAATAAGAATAAGAATAGAATACATTGGCGAATCTTTAAAGAAAGCAAAACCTTTCATGGATTCTTATGATGTTTCTTGTCCTCCGATAAGACAAGAAAAAGCTCATTTTGATTGTTCATTCACACGTCCTGTTTTGATTGTCATTTCTTTTTTTAGCCAATATACTCACGATGTGTGGGAGTTCACAAAAACTTACAACCCTTTGCTGCTCCTTAAACTGTCATGTTTTCTTTCTCTTTAGAGCTTCAAGTGCTAAAAGTTCATGTTATACAAACATTCTCAAATCATATATGCCTCGTGTGATCAAATCTTAATCAAACACTGCATGTCAAGGTTGCAAGAAAACTCATAATTATATGCTATCAACAGCTCATGCTAACCCCTCTCTAGAAAAAATCAAGTGCGAAATGATACTTTTGCTATTCGGAAAATCTCCAGGAACCCTCGAGTTCGTGTTACCTGGAAGTCCTAGAGAAGAAATTAGAGTTAAAAAGGAAAAGAATGAATTGGACAATCGCTCATGTGGAAAGATTGATCATATCATGCAGGAATGCCTCAACTGTAGTGCATGAGTAACAGTTCATATGTTTCTCTGGCAGAATCATAGTTTTACAGGTAATTATAATAGTTATTATGGTTCAGCTGCTCCTATAGCTTGTTAAACAAACAGTCTCAAAAGCTTTGGTTCACCTCCCTCGTGGAATCTGCAATTATCCCCTAAACTACTCTCCAATGTCGTGGTTTCGGATTCTTCTGATGGTGACTGTGATCCCTGGTACATCAAGCAAAGATCAAGATCAGTCGTCTGTCCGTATTTTGCTCCATCATCATTCATCTTTCTCTTCAATTTTTGTGATCCTGAACCGACATGATCTATCGGCGGCCTAAAACCACCACTTTCTGAAACACTATCGAATTCTGGTCCCAAGACTCCGCCCTCCAATTCTGGCAGTGGTTCTACTGTGCCGCGGCGAAGCACTGCCATCACCGCCTTCTGGCATGAATGCCAGTTTCCTGTCCAGAGAAGCCCCACTGCTCCACTTACTGGGTTCGCCGCTCTCCCCACGGCCTCAAACAAAAGCGATTGAAACAATGCTGAAAAGACCAGACCACACCAAAACAGAAACTTTAGCTTCAATGGTTCTTCAATAAATATTATCAATGGCTCTCAATTAGTCTAGATTGCTTTTGATGCAAAAGAATTGAACTTCAGATCTGATAGTTGTTCTAGTGTGATGTATGGTTTCGAGACTTACATGGACGTTGGCTTTGGGGCACGGAGGACATGAAGGACATGAGGCCGGCACGGCCAAAGAACTTGGCAACAAAGACGGTGGCATTAGCTTGAGCTTGGGGATTATTTATCCAACATATGCCTTGTCTAAGAACACAATCCTCGCTGCATCCCTTTCGAAGAACTCGACACCCACTGCAGCTCATTGTTCAAGATTTTTCTGGGGCATGAAAGTAGGATTCTAGGCAAAGAAAAACAGGTTTCTTACTTTGGTAACGAGTAATACTGGTCAGAGAGAATAGTCGGTGTTTGAGCAGGAGTGGAAAGTAGGGGACAGGTATGCATATATAGAGGAGAATTTCAATTATGGTTAGGTTTAATTAACCGTGGTTTAGTAAATTAAGACTCTATTTTTGTTGTTGGGTTGAGTTCCGAGGAAGAGGGTGAGAGAGCAGCTGCGTGTTTCCGCGAATAATCGGGTTTCTGGGTCATTTGACTCATCGATTGGATTCTCTCTTTTCTTCTGTTTCCCTCTTCTTCTTTCATTTTGGAAGCAGTATATAATCAGAAGGACTAAATATAGAAAAACTATAAATAATAATTTTTGATAAATTAAATATTAAAAATAAAATTAAAAAAAATCAATAACAAAAAAGAATTCAAAAGAAAAAAAATTATTAAAAAGATTAAAAAAAAAGCACAAAACATTAAGTTTAACCCCGTGGAGTATATCATGACTATAGAATAACCATATGAAAAAAACAATGAAACTTATTTTAAAAAAAAAATATCTAGTGATGAGATAAAAAAAATAAAATAGATTTTAAAAAATATAAGAACCCATGTCAGTTATAAAACTTGTAACCGGCCATTTGATTGAAATCATCAAATTTAAAAAGACTATAAATTTTAAAATTTAAAAAAATTTAAATATTAAGAGATAAAATTAAATAAAAAATCATACAAAATTAAATAAAAAAATAAATAAAAGAATGAGAAAAAAAATAAGAGGGTGAATAATTTTGGATTAAAGGGGAAAATTGAAAAGAAGAATTAATCTTACTAAATAATTGAAAGAAAAAACCACGAAAAAGAATGAGGACTAAATCTTAAAAAATTAACAAATTAAAATTTTGATTAAATTAAAAAATTAAAAAAAAAATTGAAAGTTTACAAAAGAGATAAGGAAAAAAATAAAATCAAGACTATATTTGAAAAATCAAAACATGAAAAATTTAGATTAAAAGATGCAATTGAAAACAACAACTTACAAAAAAATCAAAGATAAAAATTAACAAATCAAAAGAATGAGAATCAATATCCAAATATACATAACCTTGAGATTTTAAGTATCATGCATGAATAATTAAAAGAATGAGTGGTACAGAAAAATAGGGATCAAATCTTAAAAAATCAACAAATTAAATTTTTTTATTAAAGAATAAAATTGAAAAAAAAAACTAAAAATTAATAAAAGAGACAATGAAAAAAAAAACAAATCAGGACCAAATTTTAAAAGAAAAACATGAAAAATCTAGATTAAAAGATGCAATTATTATATAAAAAAACTTATAAAAAAACCAAAAATAAAATTAACAAATCAAAAAAATAAGAATCTCGAGGGATGAGAGAAAAAAGAGAGGATAAAAAAAGATGATAATCCATCCATTAAAACTCATCATACGCCGCCTGTGATGAAAAAGGACCTCGTGAGGAATCCAATATAGAAAAAGTAATTTTTTGGTTATATAAAAGTTGCATGCGCTATCAAATCACAACAACTTCTCCCATGCACAAAACAAGTTATTTTTTCTATATATATA
>SRLM01000121.1:790025-805820 GCA_015708895.1 Populus ilicifolia
ATATATATATATCTATAAATAGTTTAAATGGTGTATGTTAATTGTGAATGTAGCAGTAATTGTTTTTTAAAAAAATTATTTAAAAATATATTAAAATAATATAATTTTTTATTTTTAAGATCAATGAATCAAAAACATATAAAAAAATAATTTTAAATTAAAAGAATAAAATTTTTCAAGGCCATGTCAAGGAGAAACTCGCTGAACTCGATCCTTATAATAGCGGTTTGTCATGAGCGTAGTTTACAGCTCCCCCGCCGTCCCCCGCGGAAAAAGAAAGAAACAATTTGACTTTTCCGTCACTTGGGGGTTTTTTTTATACTTTGGTTCGGTAACTTCCTATGTAATAAACGATAGGAAACAAGACTAAATGCGACAATTTTAATCTGTTTTTAAGGCATTAGACTGACCATTTACCTTGAGATAAACGCCAGCAAAGCTACAAGCTTCCAATTTTTACAACTAATTGGAATTAACAACAAAATTACTTTATTGACAACTTTCATAGTAACGTTGGATTGTATAAATTATTAAAACCATATTCTTTTTGAATAACTTTTAGTCGCATGTGTTTTTCAAGGATGTGATTGTAATTTTTTTTTAAATAATTTTTTTGTATTAAATTATTTGTGAATAATTTTTTTATTTTTTAAGAATTATTTTTAAAATTAACATATTAAAATGATTTGAAAACACTAAAAATATATTAATTAAAAATAAATAAATTAAATTTTTTTAAAAATTGAAACAAACATGCTACCCTCGGTATTACAAAAACTGTAGGTTTTTTTAGCATAATTTTGCAAATTGTAATAATTCCTCGGAAATACGAGAAATTGTAAGTGACCCTTCTCGAATATCGGTGCTTCAGCTAGTTATGTCTCCGCAGTTCAGATTTTGACAAATTTAATGAACCTATAGGAGTTAAAGAATCATAACTTATTATTAGAAAAAAAATAATAATTATGGGAGGATTTGTTCCCAAATACTTCACTTGAAAAGGGGAAAAGACTAATAAATATTTTGGAATTAATTCTCTATTGTAATTAAATTTAATTAATAAATAAATTAAATTTACATGTTTAAAAAATATAAAATCCAATTCATCTTGTTTCTTATATTATTTTTATTTCCTCAATCTTGTTACTTCAAAAAAAAAAAAACTAAATGAGTATTTTGAAAAAAATAATTTTAATATTAAATTTATTTATTTTAAAATTACATATTAAAAGGATTGATATCTGATTTATCTTTATTAAATATCGAATTAAAGAATAAAAGTGTCTAAAGGAAAGGCAGTGCCTTGTAGTTTTCCTTAATGTCTGCACGAATCATATATACCCACCCCACGTGTAGAAAAGTGGCATCAAAGAGTCGATTATGTGGAGAACAGACGGCGCAAACTATGATCATCCTTAAGCTTGTCTTGTTCGATGTACGCCAATAAAGTTGAAACATTCCCAGTCTATCATCGAAGCAGCCTCTCCTCTTTTTCACTGCACTTTTGTTGTCCGTTTCTCCAGTAAAATATACAGAGGGCGGTGCCGGCTGCCAAATGACAGTGACCGGTGAAAAAGACGACGAAGGAATGCTTCCACCTCCGAACTTGAACTAGAGTCGGCCCAGTTTAGTGGTCCAACCATTCATTTAAATCGTGGCCCGAACTTGCAAGTCAGGTGTAGCCCAAATAGATAAAACCATGTGATCCTTATGAAATCCAAATCAATTAAAATAGGGCCCAACCCAACTCGCATTTTATTCTCTCTTTTTTCTTTCTTTTTAATTTATTTTTCACACCAACATATTAAAATTATTTAAAATCTCAATTATTCCCATTTGCTAAGGAATTCCAATCAGGAAATTTTTATTCTATTCATGATGTTCTTGCTAGCATTTGTAATATTCACAGATTTATTCTTCCCTGCAAATCTGTTTAAGAAGAGAGGAACTGTCGTTGCAAAGTATACACTTCATTTTGCTCTTTTTTGAGGATAAAATACCGCTCTTTTCAAGCTGTTGGAGTCATTGACATAGATAGAAGGCCAATAAAGAAACATGTCAAGAAAACTACTCTGCATAATAACTAAATTCTACTAAGAGACTGAATGCCTCCTATTCCTGGAAGGTGTGGATTTAGCTTCTTCCATGTTAGCAGAACCAGTACTCTCTGATGAATCCGAGCCACTCTTCTCACCCTTTTCTCCTTTGCTTGACCAGAGCTTGGTAAAGATCTTCTTCGACTTAAGCATGCCTTTCAATTTGTTACTGGCAGCCTTATCTACACCATTTCTACCATTTGCCAATCTCAAGGAAGCTACCTCCTCCTTTAGAGCCTTGAGCTCCTCAGCAGTGGCCACAGCATCCCAATCTTCTTCAGTGTTAGTAGTGGTTGACCTTGAGCTCCTTTGAGACCCATTGTTAAGATCCCTGATGCTTTTAGGAAGTTCGGGAGTGCTACTGCCTGATGACGCTGCCACCCTGACCTGCTCAAAGAAGAGTACCTGCACGACTACACGCAATGGTAGTCTGTCATTCTGCATCGCATGCATGCATGCATCAACTGATAGCTTCTTGCAGTCCATCAATTTACATATCCTCTTCCTCTCACTCTTGCCGATCCCTGGGTGTTCCTGCATCAAAGAACAGCAGCACTCTACACATCAGTAACCACTAAGAAATAGAATGCACCCAAGTTTTATGATTGGCTACACTCACTGAACAGTTTTTCTTTCAATTATGAAAGTGGATTTGCGGGATCAAACATGCTGTTTATTGTATCTTGAAAACTTTTGATGTGAATTTAAAGAAAATCTCTAGATTACCTTGAGATACATGTCAACTGCCCTGTAAAGTGCATCATGAGCAGGTCTAGAGATACCAGATACCATCTCAGCAAGTTCAATAAACGTCAACAGGGGCAGACTTGGATCCTTCGCAATCTCAGCTAGATATCCATCTATCAGTTTTGCCACCATGAGCTTGGAAGCATCAGATAAAATCCCAGGTTTTCTCATCTCCTGAACCTCATGGCCTCCTTCCGACTCAATCTCAGCAATCTGATCTCGCATCAGAAACTCCTCGACCATTTTCTTTACTGAATCGACATCATACATCATAGTCTCTCCTTCCCCTGCAAGAATCAAAAGATCATTTACAGAAGCCTCCTCTAGTTGCTGACCTATTTTCTTTATCAGCTGTCCTTTTGTTGTGTCCCCAAAGTCAGCATATATGGCGGCTTTTAATAGCTTCAGCAAAAAACTACAGGAGACGCTGCCTCGCTCAGCAGGCAACAGCCACGCAATGGTATCAACTGTTGATCGATATTTTGCTGCTTGTCCACTCTGGATCTTACCCTTGCTGAAACCTGGCAACCTTCTGTAAGCATAAGCTTTCAAAGCTTCTCCAATCACCTCATCAGAAAGTATGGCTTTGGTCCTAATTGTAATAACAACACGCTTATATAATCCAATTTCAAGCTCACACAAATCCTCAACCCACCAGTCCTTTGGCACTGACCGGTTTCTCAGACCATTCAAGTTTGATACAGTCCCATTTTCCTCAGGGAGATTTTTTCGATTGTATGAATAGGACCAGTCAACTTTTGAAACATCAACACATGCCTTTGCAGCTATGGCATCAATGCAATGGCTGGTCACCTTCAGTTCCTCGGATAATGGCAAAAGTGACCTTGTGGTCTGAAGAACAATGATCGAATCCTTCCAGCTGCGGAAAATGCTAGAACTAAGGAAGACTTCAATTTTGTAAATGAGGTTCCCTTTTTCAATAGTCTCATGCATTCCCAGGTACTCAGCCGCACATCGGGCAGCAACAACATTATAAGCATTGATGGTTACAGTCATGCCATAACAAAATTTTGCACATATCTCGAAGGCAGAACGCCCACCCGGAATATCAGAAATGTCAACTTCATCACTGTTTTCTCCACTGGCAGTTGTGACCAACTTCTGCAACTGAGCGCTTTTGGACAGAAGAGGAAACTGCATAGCAGGATTTTAAATTAATTAGCATCAAAATAATTGGAGCAACATAGCATATTAACCAGATTCCTATTGGCTTGCCAACGCAGTTCCATTTCATAACACTCTACACAGCATAATTGAAGCCTTAGTCCAATGATGCCTCTGACGAAAGGTTAGATGATTTATTCAACAATAATATTGAATGCATCGAATCACTTAAGTATTGCTGCCATCCTACTATGCTTGTTTCAGACATTGTCAAACGAAGCTGAGCTAGGTCAGATCATTGACCTCGCATGGCAGAACCAAAAATCACAGTACAGGCTCACTTATATTGGATTGACGAGCAAATCAGCTACCTGGGGTGCCGATAGTGTCATGTACTGCATCATGCACTAAAGATACAAAGATCAAGATGAAGTTACAGAAATAACACCCTGGTCATCAATTTGAAATGTTTACTGGATTGAAAGATTACGAGTACCTTATGCAGATAAAACTTTATATCCCCAACGTTAACAGTGATATCAGTTGCCAACTCGGTAGCCACATATCTGCAAATGAATATGAAGTCTCGGTAATGTGAGCAACAGTTCAAAAGATTTTTAAATGTGGAAATACGCAGACTGCCAATTATAACCACATAGTATTCCAAATATCCAAACCATTCTTTTACTTTCTTTGAATGTATTACGCTTCACAGGCTGACCAAACTTTACGAGGTCTAAGTGCATAAATATGACCCCATGGATGGAAAAAAACACTATAATCTTGGGCATCCAACAATAACTTTGGACCAGAACAAATTTCAATTCCTCAAATAATCAGAAACTGAACAATCTCTCCTTTTGAACCACTTGGCATTTCAAAGCACCTCCAATTTCACAGAAGATAGAAATAATCAGTGCACACTGGGCTCATGCATGAAAGTGAGATCATGGAAAAATGGAACTAAACACACTGGCAAAACATGTTAAAGATTATTTCATTTTGTTAAAGCATCTGTGGTGTTAGCAGCTACAAACAGAGGCTGAATAAATCCTCATTTGCTTCACTTTCCAGCACTACAAATGTTGTATGGCCTTCCAGTAAAGAACCCAAATTTCATGTTTCTTTAAAGAAGGTAGTCATACAACCAAAGTAGCAAATCTATGACAAAGCAGCAGCTGTGCAAATTCATCAATTAGAGGATTAACTTGAAAGAAACCAAAATGTATCAAACATAAAAGCAACTCCAAGAATCAAAATAAGAGGAATAAAACAAAATGCAAATTAAGCTACAAAGCATCTCACCTAACACTATTGCCATCTGTTTGAAACGAATCTGACTTTGATCCAAGTTTCATGAACTTCATCTTGCCAAACAAGAAGATCCAAATAATGTAGCACTTCAAAAGAAATATTCTTCCCCGCACTCGATCACTCCTAAATCAAACACCTTTGCGCTAGACGCTCGCCACCACACATTCCCAATGAAACATCTACATAACCCAACTCGAGGAATTTTTTCCTGAATTGGAAAGGATACTCCTGGTGTGGGGACCAAGTTCCTCAATTGTAACAGACTTCTTGGCCTACGTGAGAGTCAATAAGGATCTGAAAGGGTAGTGAACAATATGTACCAAGGAAAGTATGTGCAAATCTTGAAAGCAAACGAGGCAGGAAGGGTAGAGAGAGAGATAGAGAGTTAACAAGGGATATAAAGAAGATGGGATCCAGTAGTTTCTCAACTAAAAGGATCTCTTATATAAATTGAAAGCCAAAGAAATGGCTGTTGACTAAATCGGCGGCAAAGCCCACAGAGTACGGAGGCAATGAATCAGCCCAGGAGACATAGCCAACAGGCACTCTACACTAAACAATTCACTAAATAGAAACAACCCACAAGCATAAATCTGATTCCACCTCCCTCACACTCTTTCTTTTATCTTTCCATCTCTGATGTCTCTGATACGTTGTTTCCTCCCTTCTTTATTTAAAGATTCATATATCAACAAGAAGAATTCAGCTTAATTAAATGTCAAGTTCCAAACTTGGACAAGTATAAAGAATATGTATATTTTTACCGTTGAAATTTGAAAACCTGCAACAGAAACAGCATCTCGGTATCAGTTGAATAAACCACCAAAAAAGCAGACAGCAAGCATCTATCTTCATTTTATTTTTAATAAAAAGGCTAAGTATGGGAATAAATGAGAGAGACACGTAGTCAAAATGCTTTAGTAATGAACAATCAAACTTCAACTACCAACAACAAAACTGAAACTGAAATCAAAAGAATCTACCAGAATATGTAACAAAACCTTGCTAAACAACAAACATCTAGTTTAATAATAACCAAAGATCATAAAACCTAAAGCTAAAACCCCATATGTTGACGTATGAATAGAACCAACTTGGAAACCAAAAGACAAAAACTCCAAAAGCCACTCTCAGTGTAAAACCCTATGAAATCCAAGACTCACCCCATGTATCCATGCCTAGGACCAATGTAGATATACCCTCCAAAACGAACCCCATTTCAACAACAATAAAAGGGGAAAATCGTCAAAAAGACCAGACCTTGAAGGCAAACCGTGAAGATACAACAAAATAGATAGAGGCACCCACCCAATAATTGCTATGCTAGTACCATTGAAAAGATGCGAATTTTGAGTCCTAACTAGCTAAAAACATAAACGAAGACAACTATAAGGGAATCACCTAGGAAAATTTCCAAGAAGATGAGTCGTCACTTGGTTACAGAAACCGAAACCCCACAAGTTTTCTTACACAAAAACATAAGCTAGAAACCGATGTTTTATCACATATGCGTGTATCGCCGCCAATCCTGCATTTTACAGTTATTACATCAAACCAAAAATAAAAATGGTCTTTGAGTGTCTTTTCTTGTTTTGGTTTAATTATTGTGAAAGAAAGTAAAGATAAGCTCATTCAGTGTTTGGAGAAGGGAGCATTAAAGATGTCACTCACCGCCACCTTTGCCCAGTCATGCACGCCAAAACTGACACACAGCTCGCTTTCTTTGTGCCACTACACAACCTTTTAAGAAACGACCAGTCTTTATTAGCTCTTAGGATTTCCGTTCCTCAATTTACACAGCTGCTTGTTTGATAGTAGCCTAGTACCCTGAGCCCATGGCACGTCTCTGGCTCTCTCAATTCTCTCTCAATAAAGAATGGATGCAAATGATGTACGTCTGACTCAGGTTAATTAAATGATTTCTGTGCACCCAAAAAAGCAAAGAATACTAAAGAAAGTGTCGATTATGTTTAATTCTGCTAAATTTATGGCGCATTGCTGCAAGTTGGGGTTGATGGGAATGACCCCATTCTTTCAAAACCTGTTACAGCAGATAGAGTACAGTAAATTGTAATCAACTTTTTTGGTGAAATGCTGTTCCAAAAAATATTTCATGTGCTTGTTTATTTTTTTTAATTAGCGTGGCTGTTCGGGTCAGCTTTCGTGCACCACGACTAATCCTACGGGCCCTGAAATTAACGATCATGTAAGCCTCCGGTGGCCATCATATGAGCAACCAAGGACTCAAATCTGAGACCACATATGGAGCAATTTCATGTGCTTATTTTCTTATCACTGGAAGTGCCATAAAGCATCATACGGATTGTTTAGTTCACTCTTGAAAAAGAAAAAAAACTTGGTTAAGGACATCTTGTATCTCGAATCTTGATTTTCAAGAGTCTAAAACTTGTAAAAGGTCAAGATTTTCTTTTAAGAAAACTCTGTGTTGGAATGGTGACCAACTGATTAAAGAATGGGTTGTGGGGTAGTTAATGAAAGCACTCACAAGAAGATTCTCATGCTTCGGCTATATTTTAATTAACAAGCTGAGCCCTGCTTGGCCGAGAGAGTAGCTACTGCTGGCTAACCAGATTGGTCTAAACGTGACTTGACTATTTGCCAGCTTTGTCCAAGAATCCCATCCAGCCCTAGAATCACCGAGAAACAGCAATTTACATTATAAAACTAACAAAGAACATCTCATATTCCATTTGGGCATATCCCTATAAAAGTGACTCTTCAGTCACACCACGTTTTAAGGTCTCCATTATTTATCTTTTCTGTAAGGGGTTTCTGAACTCATACACATGGTGCTGACTCTACCACTTTAAACACTGCTAGATTCTCTAACCCTTACAAAAAGAATTTGATTCCTTAAGAAACACTTGATTCCTGTTGCTTCGAGCCTTTCAACTAAGCTTTTAAATAAAAGTCATTGTGTGGTGTGGGTTTTAAGACGTAATTAGTCGACAACTTATCGTCACGCGAATTGTTTTAAATCATGATAACTGCTTAATCTTAACCATCAGGATCTCAAAGGAATATAATCTCTAGTTTTGATCCCATATGCTTGTTGTGGAAAATAGATCCCCAGTGTCAACTTTGACCCAACCACATGTTTTTTTCTCCTGGTTTCATACGATTTGATCACATTTGGTTATTGCTAATTGCAAACACTCCATTCCTTACATCATTGTCTCACGGCTAATCTTGAGGAGAATCATCTTCGTATCTTCTACTATCCCTAGCTTTGCTAGAGAAAGGGAGAATAATTTGGAGACAGTGTATGAACAATGTCAGACTAGGAGGATCCAATATCTCCCTCAACTGCAAGATATCGTGATCATTGGTTATTTGCAGAGTACTAGCTAGCTAGCAACTGGTTGCTTTCTGCCATTTTGGCCCAACCTAAAAGCAAGCACATTTACAACTCATGGATGTACTGACAAGGGAGAAAGAAAGGATTTTATGTGCTTGATTGTCCCACACAGTGCACATGGTGGCAATGCAAATACTGTTTAGCCAGATCACTTTAAACAGCATCACATTAATCAAAAAACTATTCCCTAATCATGATAACCGTCGGGGCGTCGATGCCTAAGCACATAATCGAGGTCTAGATCAGATTAATCCAATTATGATCGATTTGCATGTGTCGGACTAAGATGCTTCTCGACAGCACTGCGATGAACTTTCTATAGATCATGTAAAATGAATCAAAATATGGTCAGGACCACCACTACTGGCATCCTCCCCTTATTTTGCGTTTGGTTTACCAGTAAGAATCAGAATGGATCCAGATTTGCAAATTAAAAACTTGAAAAGGTACAAAAGAAGAAACAAGATCAGCACATTGCATACACCATTTTCACTTTATTATAAGCATAACATTTGGACTAGAGGCATGGTAATGGTAATTCTTGGCCCTGCATGTAACACATGTAGTGAAGCCATGCCAGTGAATATAAAAGTTCATTGAAAACGCATGGAGGGCCACTCCTAGTGTGAGCAATTATGTTGATTATGATGATACCAAGTTGGCTTCATGATGATTTGCATGAAAACCAAGCAACTACATATCAAATATCCACGTTCAGAAGATTATTGAAAGCTTTTTAGTTCGTTATCATGCATTTCAAATAATCATGACTGGTTATGGCTTGAATTCAGGGACATTTACAGGTGAACAAAGGTTATTTAGGTAGCCTGTGTTACTCATTTTCTTCTTCTCTTCATAATCAGAAGCATCATGGTGTTTGAACTCGCAACATATAGCAGTTCTCTCTTCCCAGATGATCTCTCTCTTCTCTAACACGAGCCGGATTTGAACTTTGGCATTGTGTTAATTTGATCTCATTTATTAGAGTGTTTTCCAGGATTGTTGTGATATAATTTCTCCAATATATGTGAAATTCTATGACAAATCAAAGATGCCTCCTCTAGTGTTTTGAACAAAAAAATAACCCCAAAGGCTCTGTCTTTGTCTTCACAAGATTCTCTCTTTTTTCATTTCTTTTTTTTGATACATTTCACATTTTTAGACTTTTATCAATAGCTACAGAGTTCTTTGAAATTGCCCGTTCGGCATGGTGGGAGTGATTCTAAACCATGATTGGATTTCCTGTGTAGTCTAATAGGATGTGATTGAACACCAAAACGTATTGTCCATGAATTTGAATTTAATGGTAGCTTTGGATTTTTGCCAAGGCTCCCAAAGAAAACCTCCTTCAAATTCGAAACTGATTAACTGCACCACAACTTCATGGTCATACATAGCGAAATTATTGGCAAATTGTGTGATCTAAAATATTTTTTTAAAATAATTTTTTATGGAAAATATATTTAGATAATATGTTATTTATTTATTTTTAACATTAATGTATTAAAATCATCAAAACAATACCTAAAGATAATTAATTTAATTTTTTTAAATAAAAATAATTTTAAAAAACACCTTAAAAAACCAGTTATAATACAAAAATAAAAACACTCATTAGAAACGTTTAACTGAAAACGCCCTGTTTAGGATCTCTATATTCTGGTTGAAATTATTTCGCTATGTATGACCTTTTTAGGTTATCTGTTGGTAGCTGGAGAAGCAATGATTTAGCCGGTCCCATGGAGGCTGCAGCTATCAATTGAAAGCCAGAATGAGAGAACAAGGAAAGGAAAGGATAGATAATTTGGAATCGTGGTGTTTTTTTTTAAAAAAAATTATTTTTTAAAATTATTTTAATGTATTAATTTTAAAATTAATTATATATATATTAACATATTTTTAAGTAAAAAATATTTTATTTTTTTAAAATTAATTTTGATATCATCACGATGTAAAAATATTAAAAAAATTTAAACATCAAAATAAATAAACCCTAATCAATTGCAAAACTAGAAAAGCTATATGATGGTCATAGAATAAATTTAAATAAGAAAATCATTCCCAAACAGAAAAAAAAAAAACGTAAATTAAAATTTTATTTGAAACCGACCATCATGCACAGAAGGAAATATATAAAAAAACAATTTCGAGGAATCTTCCGCTTGCACCTTAGGATTACAATGTGTTTTGCTCCCTCCATTTCAAATATTAAATTAAATTAAAAAAAAAAAAAAACTAAATCTTATACGAAAGTTATTTTCATCCAGGCTCATATTACCTTCCGTTGCAACAAGTTTAACGATGAAAGAGCGCACCTTCGCTTTTAAACGTTTTGACTAAGCTAGTTTCTTTACGATGATTCAATTGTTTTTTATATAATATAAGGTTAGATTCGTCATTTCACTGTTATTTACAGTAACTTTATTAATTTAACTCTGAATAAAAAATATAATGCCTATTATTAAAAAATGTTCTGGTCTTTTTATTTTTTCAAAATGGTTTAATTACTTTAATATCTTGAAAAATAAAATCAACGTAGCTCTCCTTAAAGAGTTATTTTGCCAATTAACACTAGTTTTATTATAAATTTGAACATTATTTTAAGATATTATTATAATTAATATATATTAAATATTATATAGAAAAATATTGTCGATGCTCGTGTAACATACACTAGTGTATGGATAGCTCTCGCATTATTTAAATGACTTGTGTGGAGTCATCCAACCAACAATTATTATCTTTTTAAATAATATTTTGAAAGGTTTCACTGTCCCAGTGCAATAATAAAACACATGTCCCTGAATCGTATTATGTTACATGTACGAGACCCTTTCTTTTTTCTATCCCCATCTTGAGCAACACAATCCCCCTCAAAAAATCAAACTAACCCACAAGCTTTATTTCTTTTTTATATTTTATCTTTGTTATTTTAATTATTATCTTTTAAAATTACAAATATTTTTTAATTTCACTTCATACTACTTTTTAATCTATAAAATTATAAATATTTTTTAACTTCACCCCTGTGATTTTTTAATCTTTCAGATTTAATCCTTATTTTTTTTATTGTTGTTGTTTTTGTTTGGAAAAAAATTTAAAATTAATTTTTCTTACAATTTCATCTTGATTTAGTTTTTTTCTATCAAATGTTATCTTGGTTTTCTTTTTCTTTTTATATTTTTTGCTTTTGCATGTTTTTTATTAATATTTTCCATGATTTTAACTTTTAAAATTAAATTAATTAAAAATTAAACTTTTTAATTGGATTTAAATCCAGAATTTCATGTGTTATGAAATTTAGATACTAGATAGGTCTAGTTAGTTTGGTTAGGTTTTTTTTTTAAAAGCTAATATTTTCTTCTTCTTTTTTATCTTTTTTTTAGTTTTGCTCTATAATTTTTTATAATTTGCTTCTTACATGACTAACCCTAAATTCATTACTAAAATTATTGGTTTTAAAAGTTAATATAGACTAACTTTGAAAAAATAATTTAATTTAATTTATTTTTTTAATATTTTTTTATGGGATTATCTTAATTTTATATCAATAGTTGCAAAGCTTGCAAGTTCATTTATTAAACAAGGTTATTTTAGTTTTTTTTTTAATGGTTTCACTTTTTAATATTAGATTTTTAAATAATTAGATAGATCCAGCTGTTATTTTTTTATTTTTTGTTGTTATTTTTTTCATTTTATTTATTATTCTAACATTTTTTCATATTATTTTTTTAAAAAAATCTTGGAAGGAGAATGAGTTAAATATAGCCTATAAAGAATTCCACTTTCAGGAACGAGAACGGGAACCCTCTAGACTTTAGGCAAACCCAATATCTTGGCAGCCAGCAGGGATTGCATTGAAAACGTTTCGTACTGTAAGATGGCCATGCAATGAGAGCTTTGTGATCATGGAGCACACATGCAGCTTAAGGAAATGATTATTGAGGAACTTACCGCGCAAAAGCCTAAAACTTTGCGACAGACACCTCATGCCACTAAGGTTAGGGAAGCGATGATGAGCACTCTCATGCTATAGGGCAATAGGATCCAACTCACTAGTCATATCGCGGGGCTTTGCTGCAGGCCAAATATATATATATATATATCCTTTTCTCTGTAAAAACATGATATTCATTCAACGCAAGATGTGGTTTAGAATTAATCATTCTTTTTTTCTTTTTCTTTAAAAAAGAATTAATCATTCTTGCGTGAACGTGTTGCATTAACAAGAGAGAGGCTAGAAAAAACATTTTCTTGCAAGGATCCGTCCATGTCAGTCCCTTTACCTCCGCCACTAAACGAGAGGATACTAGATTGTTCCAACTTTCAACAAGAAAGATCTAGACAGAATTGCAATAAGAGGAGTGTTTGCTTTCAAAGAAAAAGGAGGGAAATATGATTTAGAGCTTTTTTTTAAAAAAAAAGTATTCAATTGATCTGGTTTAATTGGTTTGAGTTTTTTTAAATTGAAATCGGACCAGATTTAAGTAGTTTTTTTTTGTTTTTTTATTAAATTAGTATTTTTTTTTCTGATTTAATTGATTGATCGGTTATTATAAACTAAACAAATTTTAATGCCACGGTAATTTGATATTTTAACCATGCACATCAGAGAAAAGATCAAGAAAGCCCTTGCAAAGGGTATATTAAATTTTACTTTTAAAGAATATTCAATTATTACATTGTGCTAGAAAAAATCAAATACCAATTTGCTTCCGATGAACTTCATAGACCCTTTTGTCAAGTTTAAAATATCATTTTATCGTTAAGCAAAGCTTACAAAATCAGTGAGTGAACAATAAAATAGTAATTTTATTATAGTAATCTACAATAATCTGTGTTTTGTACTACAATAAACCACCATGTCTTATAAATTCTTACGAGGGTTTTTAATCATCGCAGGTCAGACAATTTTTTCTCACAAAAAATAAATCTAATTATAAATCAAAAGAAGTATCTCTCTCAACCATAGAGTTGGCGTTTGCCCTCGGTCCTAGTGAAGAAAGAAGAGCCCCGGGAATGAATGCCAGCTCAACAAGAAGCTCTTGAATATATAGAATTAATTGTGCCAATAAATGAAAAAAAGAAGAAGAAGAAGAAGAGAGAGTTTAACACTTTTCTTCGACTTGTCACGACATGGGTTGGACAAATTATTTTCTAACGTGTGAGATAATGAATGCATAGGTATTATAATAGAATAAATTAAATATCATATACGTTAATAATTAATGTTTAAGATTTCAAATTAATTTTTAATATGAATAAAAAATTAAATAATATTGTACTTTCTACAGTGAAACACCATTTACTTTTAGTTTTATAAAATATTTTTTTCAAAATAAAATTAAAAAAATAATATAAATAGGTCAGGCAAAGAAAAAAAATGAAAAATCCTTAAGAAAAAAAAAAACCCAAGCATCATATCCAAATAAGAAACTGCAATAAAAAATAAATAAGTAAAAATTCAGGATTTCAAATAACACCCTTTTTAGCAGTTTTTTTATTTTATTTTATGGGATCCATCCCAGAAGCCAGCGACAATATCTTCAGCATCACAAAGCAGGCCTTTCTTTATGTATCTTTTGCTTCTCGAATCCAGCCACCCTCGATCCTTTCATCGTCGAGGGTAGATTAAAGTCTTGATTGCTCCTGGAATTGGCCTCTCTCAATTCTTTTACCACTGAGGCTAGATCGGGGTCCCGCCTGTCTTTGAAATCGAGAGTTTCAGGGGAAACTTAAAGAAGAAGAGAGAGAGATTGCATTTTCAGGATTTCAAATCCTTTGCCTATTCTTTCTTGAAAAAGCAAAAGATGAACAAAAAAGATGTGGTTTTGGGTCAAAAGAAATCAAGGGATTTTTGTAGACAGGCAGCTGTGTATTTTTTTTATTAAAAAAAAAACAAAAATTGTTGTGCAAGTCCACGGTTATATGTGACTTGAACTTGATACGCAATATTAATACAGTGTTTTAGCCGCAAGATTTATAGTTTTGTTAATAATAAAATAATTAATAATTAATGCTAAGGAGATACACTGGCACAACAATGCCATGAAACCTACACAAGATTTAAGAGATTTGCTAATAATAAAATAACCAATAGTTAATGCTAAGGAGTAAGGAGATACATTGACACGACAATACCATAAAAACTGCTCACACCCACTTGACTGCTACCGTTTTATAATATTTTGTCAAGTCCAAGGTACCAAGAGCACGTTTGGAATGGTATTTCAATGATTTTTTAAAATTATTTTCGTAGATTGGTATAAAAAATAATTTTTTTAAAATAATAAAAAACTTTATTTTTATAAAAAATACTTCAAATAATAATAATTATTATCAAAATTTCAAACAATACCCAGACAAAGTTTAATATACTATAGCTATAACATTATATTTTTTTTTAAAAAAAAAACTTATTATATAAAGACATATAAGTTATTTCTGAACTTTTATGAAGAGCATAGATATTAAATTCAGTTTGAAGATTTACCTGTCAAGATGCCAGTTTAATGAATCAATACAAAAAAATTAAAAATAAATTTAAAATTTTAATATTTTATGTGAAAAAATTAATAAAAAATTCATGTAAATATAGACTATATATATTGTAAATAATAAAACTTAAAATAATTTATTTTTTTAAGTTATCCCTTTTAAAAAGGTATCATATTATGTTTTTAAGTTGAGGTATTTAAACAAAAAAAGTATTTTATTCTACATTAAAAAAATAATTTTTTTATTAAAAACATAAAGTATATATACTAGTAAATTTTAAATTCTGTATTAAAAAATATAATTTTTTCATGTAAATACATAATATACATACGAAAGAACTTCAAATCCCCCTTAAAATGATATTATATTATTCTTTTAAGTTAAAGCATTTAAACTAAAATTTTCTTATCCTATATTAAAAAAAATATAATTTTTTTTGAAAATATAAAATATATATATTAATAAATTTTAAATCCCACATTAAAAAATATAATTTTTTTTCTTATAAAGATATAATATATATATATATAAAAAAGGTTTCAAATTCCATATTAAAAAATAAGTTTTTTCTTGAACACATGAAATATATATATTAAAAGATTTTAAATTTTATATTAAAAAAATATAATATTTTTT
>SRLM01000121.1:805996-914823 GCA_015708895.1 Populus ilicifolia
AAAATATGTTTATTTTTGTATTTCAAATTTTTTAATAAATATTTATTTTTTTGTATAAAATTAATTTTTAATATTTTCAGAATATTTTAATTTTATAATATAAAAAATAATTTTTAAAAAATAAAAAAAATATCATTTTAATATATTTATAAATATAAAATATTTTTAAAAATAATAAGTGGTCACTGTGGCCACACCACTCTCCACCGAAGCCCCATTGTCATCGGACCACTCCGCCCACTCCCATTAATTATACTAGGCGGCGTCCCACGAATGAAACCCAATGTTTTAGCAATTGACCCGCGAAGATATACATAAAATTGCCACCAAATGGGCCATCACCCATAAGGATCTGATAGCATAGCCCCAGATTAAAAATAATAATAATAAATAAACTATAAAGCCTTGTTTAATTAAGAATTTGTTGGTAAGTTCTTTTAGACATAATCACTGAAAAAATTAAAAAAATTTAAAATTTTAATATTTTATATAAAAAAATTAAAAAGTAATCCATGTGAATATAAGTTATGTTATAAATAATAAAATTTTAAAATTTATTTTAAAATATTTTATATCCTATATTGAAAAAATATTATGCTAGCATGTTATTTTTTTAAGTTAAAATATTTAAATAATTTTTTTTTATTCTATACTGAAAAAACATAATTTTTGTTTATGTGAATATAAAATATATATGCTAAATGATTTCAAATTTTATATTGAAAACACAATTTTTTTGGTAAATATAAAATATATATATTAAAGAATTTTAAATCTCACATTTAGAAAATAAAAAATTCTTCTATTATTTATATAACCAACTAATTTTTTTAAAAAAGAATCTATAAATAGAAAAAAAAAACACACTTCAAAAAAATTTCAGATGTTAACCAAGTTCAAGTTTTATTGGGTCACCCGAATTTATTTGTTCAGACGTTACCTTGCAATCCTGATGCAAACGTACGCATACATTATTCCTATATTTCCATTCCTATTCTGTTTCCTTGCTGAAAACTCTTCCTTTATGTTAAGCTCTAAGGGTTTCCAGTTCCTCTCACTAACATGGAAGTAATCACCTTCTAGTCGAAGAAAACTTCAAGCAAATTGAATTAAGTTCAAGGTTTCTGATTTATCATATCCACGAGTCTGTAACTTTTGTGTATGACCAGTGACAAGTTCAATAAGATTCGCAGCATGATGTAATGGCAAAGACAGGACGTGAGAACAAACCTTTTAATAAGAAAAGTACACATTCTTTTAAAGCTTCAACAAGTCTGTTGCCGAATACACTGGAACTATAATAACAAAAACCCGTAAGTTGCTTGAGGACGTTGCTTTCTCTTCTCCCTCCTTCATAACAGTCTCTTATTTCTCTTGGAAGGATGTAAGCGCCCTCTGTTTTGTTGCGCTCACAAACTCTATCTTGCGTTACCGTGATCTCTTGCCCTTCTCCTCTCGCTCCACCTTTGTTGTGTCTGAATGTGGCCTTTTACAGGAGGATGTCAATCCTTTTATAAAATGAAACAATCATCGACTTCATGAAAACCGAATTCTTGAAGATTGTCCTGTTGAATCTGGACCGGAAACTAGCTTAAGTGTTGGCCACCAACCCTTTTTTGCTCGATCTGCGGGGCGAGAATCAGGGCAGAAAATGTGATTTCTTACTTCAGGATCACGGACAACACGTTCAATATTACGGGCATGTGTTTTCCGTTTCCTGGGAGGATCAATTGGTAGCTGGGACTAGGGCGGAAAGAGGGGAAAGGATCAACCTCCATACGGGCAAAACCCAGAATTCCTGCAGAGAAAAGCATCGTTTTGTTTGAAGATTTAAAGTCTAAACCATGCTCCTCCCCAATTTAAATAGAGCGCCCAGTTGCGCGTAACATGAAACGATGCCGTTGTTGTTCCTCGACTAGAATTAGGTTTCCTAATTGAATCACAGAAAACTTCACATCAGTCCCCTTCTTTGAGTTTTCTTATTTTTGTCAATTTGCACCTTTTCCTCTTAATTTATTTCAATCTTGACCTGACCGAATCATATCAGCCCTTGGTTCTTCGATTATTCCTTTTTAAGCCTGACTCCCAGTTTCAATTCCCTTTTTTCAGTTAAGCTTTTAATTGATTTACTAAAATAGCAATTTATTTAAAACTTTTTCTTCAACTCAAAGCTTAGTTGGTACCCATAATTCTCAAACTTCAATTTTGCATGTGATACTCAAATATTGGTATGATTTCAACCCCAACTATGTATTTTATTTTTTGAGTATTTTTATGATTATCTCTAACTACACAAAAATTAATAAAAAAATGATTAAAAATTAACTAAATCCCCCCCGCACATATATTATGTTTTTTTTATTAGAACAAGCAAAATAAATAAATGTGATTAGTCTAAAAGTTTGAAGAGGCTGATACAGAATTCTGTGTGAAGAGACAAAAAAAAAAATCAAAAGATATGATTATCAATATCCATCTAGAAGTGTGTTTGGCACATTCATTGTTTTATTATGGAAAAAGATGATGAGCCCATTCAAACATCAATGCATAATGCAGGGTTTGGTGACCAGTAACCCCACACATGTTAATAAAGTTTTCTTAACATATTAAAATACAAAAACAGATTAACTTGACATTAGCAAAAAATAAAATAAAATAAAGAACAAAACATCCTAGAAACTAGTTTTGTTAATTTTGAACATAGGGATAATTAAGTAATTTAACTTTAATAAAATATTAAAAAGACATAAAAGCCCTTGTACTTAGATTAACTTCTTTTTTTTGTTCCCGGGGCATTTAGGTAACTTGCCTGTTAAAATTTTTTGAAAAAACTTATATAAAAATGGTATTAAATCATGGTAAAAAGATCATCTCACCCTAAATACTAACTTAATATTTTTTTTAGCAAGCGGCATGTTAGTGAAATCATTATTCTAATGAATAATATTTATTGGCTTTCTATATCGTCAGTCAAATAAAAAATTATTTTAATAAAAAATATTTATATATTACTAAAAATTTTTCTAGTAGATTTTTTCTTTAAACCATGTGGGTAGCGACCTAATCGACTTGACAAGTTCAATGATAATTTGGATAATTGGTAAAAAAAATTTAACTCAAAATAAATATTTAAAATGTTATTTTTTTTATAAATATTGAGACAACAATATATTAGATTGATTTGAGTCGACCACGATTAACTTACTAATTTGTATGCTGAGTCATGAAACTATAATAATTTTATAGAAAAAAATTAAAATAAATTATAAAACCTAATTTTTAATAAATTAAATGTTAAAAATTAAAAAAAAAACATAATATGAGTCAACTCAGGTTAACTTGTAAAACCTGCATCTCCGGTCATAAGATTAGAATAATTTAATAGAAATCAAACTGAAATATATTATGAAACTCGATTCTTAATAAATCTTGTATTGAAAGATAAAATTAAAAAAACATATCAAGTAATAAAATAATATAAAAAAATAACTTGAGTCAAATCGAGTTAATTTGTCACATCTGAGGTTCAAGTCATGAGACGCGAATAATTTCATAAAGAGAAAACTGAGACAAATTATAAAATACAATTCTCAACCAATCTAATATTAAAATATAAATTTAAAAAAAATTCAATTGAAAAAAAAAAAGATAAAAACTTGAGTCAACTATATTTAGTCAAAATCATGGTCTGGACATGTGACTAAAATAATCTTATAAAAATAAATTAAAAATAAATTTTAATTTTTAATAAATTTAATGTTGAATAAACAAATTGAAAAAAAAATCTAATGAAAAAAACCAAAAAAAGGTGAAAAAACTATTATAATAAATTTGTTTTTTTTTAAAAAAACCCTTCCTCTACTAGTTTTTTTTTGTTAACAAGATTCTCGACTTAACTTTATTCAAGATGGTGTTATGGTTTTAATATGTAACTTTTTTTATTTATCAATATATTTAAGTTTTCATTAATGCAATTTTAATATCTAAAAAAATTGAACACATACATTGAGTATATCTTGTCACATATGTAGATAAAAATTAAAATTAAAATATTGACAATAAAGGAAAAAAACTACAAAGGAAAGTTTTTAAACTAAATATTATAATCATAATTTATTCATATGGATTTATTATAAGTTCTTTTTTTTCAAATAAATAGAAAGTTAATACCATAACTTTTAGTTTAAGATGCATAAAAAATATTTTTGAATAAGAAGTAAAAACAGAAAAATCAAGAAACTCCCCTCTATCAACACATATCAAGATTCTTTAGGTTGTTTAAAAAGCTATCAAGATTCTTTAGCTAGTATAAGAGTTTAATGATGTATTATTTGTTTTGTTGTTATTTTTTAAATAAGTTTTTTCAACAAAATTATAAAATCAAATAATAACTTAAAAACAACGAGAATAATTAAAATTTTAAATTTGATATAAATCAAGAAAATAAAATATTATATATATATATATATATATATTAAGTAACTACCTTTTATTTTGGTTTCATGATACAAGTTCTTTATAGTAAAAAAGAGAATAATTAAATATCTAAATTTAGTATGAATTGAAAAAAAAATTATATAATTTTAAAAAAACAATAGACTGTGTTTTAAAGTTTCAGGATGTAAACTTATAAAATTAATTTCAATCCATAAAAAAGAAATTGAAAAATTGATACCATGTTGAAAAAAAAAATGCTATAAAAAATATATAAAATTTAAGTTAAATATTTTTATGGGTGAAATTCTTTGTTAATGTTCTTGTTCGAATACATATAATATAACGACTATGACAACACACAGAAAAAATATTTAGAAAGACATAATTAGATTATTAAACAATTATTTATATATGAATACTTGAATGACTAAAATTGATTATACATGAACAATTGGTGATGACTGCAATGTGGGGGCATACGATTAGTTAAATTATATATTGTTTTCAGCTGACATAATGTTTTTTTCAACTTGCAAGTAAAGTTGCAAAATTGGAAAGCATCCTAAAGACCGAATAATTCTATCCTATCCATAGAAAAAATAAAAAAGAATAATTTTGTGCCCTTTGTTGTTTTATCTATTATGTCATTTAACAAATTTAATAAAAAATATTAATATATTTTCAAGTAGAAAATATTTATATATTTTTACAAAATAATAATTAAAGGGAAGCTAGCTGAATTTTGAACGTGGTGGCAGTTGGAGGGATCAACTAAACAATTTATAGCATAGATGTGCATATACATGCTGTAAGATTGAGACTCTTCTAATATTTTGTAAAGATTCATGAAAAAAGTGACGCCTGCTCATTTTAAATTGCAACTTGGGCTCTTGATGATGGGATGAATCACTGAATTACAAACTGATAATACAATACAAATTAAAAAGTTAAGAAAAAACTCAAATGGATCTCGACCCAATGGAGTCTTGATATACTTGGTTAGGTTATGATCCAACCGAGTCCACCACACTTCATTGGCTTGTGATCTAAGCAAGCTCCTTGCTTTTCTTTTTTTTTAATCTTCTAGTTTGATATAATTTTATTTTCTATTCGTAACTAGTGTTTGCTACTCCTAACTAGTATTTAGTATGTAAAATTAATTCCAAACAAATCTAAAATATAATTTTTAAACTTAATCTGTTGGTCAACCTAAACCAAGATCCGGGTTATGAGTATTGTCTTGGTCATCTTGGGTTGACCTTTATTTTTTATATTTTTTTTATAAAATAAAATGTTGTTGTTTTTATTCAAAAAAAATAAATAGACAACGAGTTGCAATTGGGTCATTTGAGTTTTTTCCTTCCCCTATGTTTTCTTAAACATGACCCAGTTATGGTCTTGGGTCGGCCAGGTTCTTAGTCGACTGACCCATCAGAGCAATATGGGTTTTAAGATTATGGTTCATAGTCCACAAACTTAGTCAGATGGAGCTCTACCCTTTCTTTCTCTTTTTCTTACCTTTCTCTCTTATCTTTTAGCTCAATATAGTCTCATTGACTATTTATAAATTGTTTTTACCATGCAAAACTTGTTCAAAAGAGTCCCAAATCCTAAACTTGGTTAAACCAAGCCCATCTCTCTCTCCTCTGTTTCTTGGGTTTTACTGAGCTACCTTGTCTCAGTCATTTTAGTATTTATGAACAATATTATTTGCATGGTACTATTCATGAATAATACTATTTATCATTATTTATAGTGTTTATGAGTAATACCTTTTCTCATATATTTAACTATATATTTTTCTTTATATTTTCAAGATATTTGTCATATATTTTTTAAGTTATATGTTCTCAAGTTTGAAGAAAGAGGGAATGGAATCTAAATATTTATCTATTATATTGATAACATGAGACAGCTAACACACATATCTTTTTCACATACAAAAACATCATTTTTATCTTGTTTAATTTTTACATGCTTGCGCTTGAGAAAAATTCGAATGTTAACTTAGACATTGAAATGTCCCTCATTTCATGAGCGACTTGTTTTACAGGCACTACTCAGGCTTAAGACTCATTAGCTAGGGAAAGTCAGTACTTTTTATGAAGTTTTTCTGTGACTTCATCAACAACTTCATTTACAAGAGCCTAAACAAACATTTAGTCCATTCCTTTATATATATTTTTTTAAAAAAACCTTCTATGATGGGCAAGACTCTAAAATAGGAGATGGTGATTGATCTAACCATAAGGACTCTAACTCTTATTGGGCTTCAACAACTTTTCAAACAAATTCATTTACTTAACGATGTTGTTGCAGTGATGCAATTGTATCTTTACACTATTTCATCTACATAACAACAAGGTTGTGTACATGCACTAAGTACATATATATATACAACTCCATTTCCATATAAAAACAAGGTAAAATGACATATATGCTAGTCACGTTTACATTTTTACATTAAAATGAGATACATATCTCATACTCACATAAGACACTTTACACAATCAAGTCTCCATTATTTTTCATCACCTTATTCCACCATATAAAGACCTAAGTATGAGACAACCTCCATGGCTCCACTAGTCCGTGAGCCATAACATAATGCTCATCAAAAGACTCTACTTTGTCATATAGTTTTATAAACTCAACTCATAAAAAATCATGTCTTTATAAAAGTCAGTTTAGATAACTATAAAGGATTTACAAACCCTTAGGTGAAATGTAAAATGTGAAAAACATTTAAGAGCTTATCATACAAGATATTGATGTTATCTATAAAGTTCTTCTAACAACTTTTTATGAATATGTTAAAATATGGTATCATAACCTAAAATATGCATTTATCATAAGTCTTCACAATTTTTTTATGAAGCTTATCTCTTACTTTAGCATAAGCTTTCATTCCAAAAAAGGTACCACATAACTATTCATAGTTATATAATGAAAAAATAAAAATACTATAGCTTATCTTTAAAAGTTTAATGAAAAATTCTTAAGCGTGGAAATATGTTTGAACTCATTGCTATTAAAACTCTAATGAATGAGGTCTATAACTATTCTTTAAAAGAAATGTTATACACACTTTCTGACAGAAATATTCTCACCATCAAACATATAATGAAAAATTACAATAGGTTAGAAGAAATTAGCATGGCCAAACAAAATCATCCATGCTTCCAAATATAAATAGAGTTTACACTACACCATCAATCTCTAATAAAAAAATCCAAAAAGAAAACTAAAGGGCATATATATGGCTGTATGACGTTCCCCAAACTCATGACCATAGCTATGACCACCACACGAAAAAAGAAACTCATGACCATAGCTCTGACCACCACATAAAAAAAGAAGTTAACTACTATTAAAAAAAAATACTTCTTATAACATCCAACTTCAATAAAAAGTGGTTTAGATACAAAAAACACTAATAAGTTTTGTCTTTTTCACCATGACAATAAGCATGATACTAAAGAGTGCCACACACTAAAAAATAATAAAATAATTGATTATTAGAGGTCACCTCTATTAGTTTATGAGAGAGAAAAACACCCAGAGTTAGGGAAAGGAGTCCATTCACTTACATTGTTGCCTAAGATTAAATAAACCATGGATTATCTCTAAAGATTTGTATCTTCATTTTTTTTGTCTTTTAATAGAATAAACTAAACTATGGATGGCTTAGTTATACTATTATAATATTATGCATAACTTGGTTTTATATTTTATGAACAGTAGAATTACTTTATGTAGAATTTGATTTTATTATTCATGAATAGTATTTTTTAAGGTTTGGACTAATCAAGCTTCACATTCAATTTAATATTCCATAAATCATAATAATTACTAATGGCTTGTAAGTGAGAGGGAGTTTAAGCGATAACAATTAGTCAATCTCTTAATTATAAGTCTATATGACCATTATCTCTAATTCTTCAATTATTATGATTGAATTTCTCTAGAACATTGAGACCAATGTCTTCAGGTCTTTATACCCATGTCTCTAGGTTCTTGTGAACAACTATCTTTAGGTCTTTATGACCAAATCATTCTATGTCTTCATGACCATTATCTACAAATCACTATAACCACTTTCTTCATGTCTTTGTGACCAATGTTTTCAAGTTTTTATGACCAAATATCTCTAGAAAGATCATGGATATTTCTCCATCAAACATTAGCAAAAATCTCTTAATGGAAAAAAATTAAAAAGCATGCTTATGTAGATGACACTTTTGTGCAAGTATAGTGATAAAGATAAATTTTTGCAGTGTAAGTATTTTCCTCTCTTTTTTAGTTAGATGAAGTCTTTCAAATATTTATGTTTATAAGACGTTGAGGTGCAAATTATAATACAACAACAAAAAAAAGATAAGAAAAAACTTGGTTAGGTCATGGCTTCATTAAGCTTTTTTATCTCATCTCCCCTTTCCATTTATATTTTAGCTTGTTATAATCTCATTAGACTAAGCTCTACTTTCTCATCCTTTTCTCTTTTCCCTTGATCGATCTCACCAAACTACTTTAACTCATCTTGTTTTATTATTTATGAATGGTATTATTCATCATTATTATCTATTGTTTATGAATAATATTTTTTTCTCATATATTTCACCAAATATTTTCTAGATATTTGTTAGATATTCTCCAAGCAATATATTCTTAGGTTTTGAGAGAGAAAAAGGGGTTTGAATACTTACCTCTGTATTTTTCATATATTTATGAATAATACATTTTCTCATATATTTCATCAAATATTTTTTTAGATATTTGTCAGATATTCTCTAACCTATATATTCTCAAATTTTGAGAGAGAAATGAAGGTTTGAACACTTAACTCTACACTTCTCTATCATATAGATAACATGAGCTGAAGAATGCACATATCTTCTCTACACATAAAAAACATCTTTTCATCTTCTTAAATTTTTATTTGCTTCTTACTTAAAAAAAAACCTCAAATACTAATTTATATGTCAGATGTGTCTTTTACCACAAGGAACTTGTTTTACAAGTACATTTTAAGCTCATAGCTCAACAACCATTGTAAGCGAATATCTTTTTGTGAAGTTTTTCAATGACTTTATCAAGAATTTATTAATGTTCATGACACAAACAAAATTCAATAATATATGAAATTCACTTAAAAATTAATTATTATACATGAAATGTCATACCATTTTAATGACTTTTTGTTGTGATACTTGATTTATTTTATATGTTTAGCTGATAAATATAATGTATTCATATGATTCATGTATATGATATTAAATTATAAATTAGCTATGTATATGATAGAAAAACAAAATGTAAAATATGGAAGTCAAGTACAAAGAAGATGAAAAGAATAAATGAATTAAACAAAAAGTAAAAGATGAGGGGTCAAAATACTCATAAACTAGATGTTATTGGCCTAGAAGAATAAGTTCACCTGCTTAACTCTAAACCAAAAATTTTAGGTTATCTAGGACTAGAAACGAGGTTGATGCAACTAGTTATTTTTTTAAAATAACATAAATGATGTATTGTTTTTTTAGATAAATAATATGTCATTCACTAATTTATTTTTCAATCGCTTTCATGATGGAAAAATAAGTGATTGGAAAATAAGGATTAGAGTTTGATATCTAAAAAGTTAACTTTCAATTTATTTTCCTCTAAAAACATCTCAACAACACCCATAAACAAAATAAATTTTAGAACCTAAACATAAAGTCTAAAAACAACATGGACCAAATAATACAAGATAAATTAAGACTTTAGAGATCAAACTTAAGTTTTTCACATATTTTAAAAGATAAAAATTGGAATGTTTTTTTTTTAAATAATTACACCTTTTTTTTAAATTTGGTTTCCAACAGAAAAATCTATTTTGTAAAATTAAGGTTTAATTCATTAATGAAATATTTTCAAAGACCTCAAATATTCGAGAGGATGTAAATAAAAGTAAATTGAGATGCATAAATGGATGCAAAAATTAAGTGTAATGATGGAATGGCAAAGAAATAAAACTCGAGAATTGAAATATATAATTAATTTTAAAATTTTAAAAAATTAATTAAAGTACCTATAACTTATCCTAAACACCCACGATTATATATATAAACATATATATATATATAGAGAGAGAGAGAGAGAGAGAGAGAGAGAGAGAGCTTCATCTCCTTCTCCTTCTCCTTCTCCTGCTGTATGGGACTTATGACTTGCTTCTTCCTGTGACATCTCCCAAAAACAGCAACAAGATAGAAGCTTTCATGGCTGCTGGAGGTAGAGGGCTATGATCTAAGCGTACTAATTATCCAGTAATCAAGCGCTTTCTCTGATTCGAGGCTAGAGGCACGCGATTTGCAGATTGCGAGAGCGGACCAATTAACGAACATTTTTCAAGTGATGTGTTCATATTTGCCTCCCACACGCAAAGAACTCCTCCAACTTTTGCTTGCTTTTTCTTCTCATGTTTTTCAATGACTTGGAGGCTTTGAAGCTCTCCTGCTAACCTAATATTATTCCCTTGTTGATGTATATACTGATTGTGTACGTGTCACCTGAAAAGCTTACCCTTCCTGCTTAACTTGTATCCAGACCTTGAGTAGATGTCCAAACCATGGAATCTTGTTAGTGTTTCACTCCTAACCGAGGAGTCCTACTAAAAGAGGTCATTTTATATCGAATTAATTTAACGTGAAGTTTTAAATTATCAGGTGAAATTTTAAAATATATATTATATTATATTATATTATTTTTAATATATATTTTTAGATTTTAAACTTTAAACTTGTATACTAACTTATATTTAATTTTTTAAAATAAATAAAGATAATAAAATTTAATTTCCTGACCGATTAATTATTCAACTTAATTCAAAATTTAAAATTATTAATTTAAAATTTAAAATTTAAAATTTAATTTATATTATTTTTAATAATACATTCTTATCTATCTACTGAAGGATTGAAGGATTATCGATCCTATCTAGATAGAGAAGTGTACAGGCAATAGTGATAGCACGGCACGCATCGAATGTTAACGTCTTCAAGCATCTATATCCCCACCGCCCAGGCACTTCATATATGCTGCAATGAGTCGTCAATTGTACCTCGTGATTGCTTGCTGTTTTGTCCACGTTATCGTGCTGGAACCAAACCAATTTAAAACTTATTTCGAAAATATTTTATTTTGATAGACTCTAAAATATATTAACCACTAAACTAAAAAAAAAAAAAAATTTATTCATTATAGATTGTCTCCTTCACAGCCAAGATTTCCATTAGCTGACAATAGATAGATCGTATTATTAATGCTCATGAATTGATGAAAGCAAAGAAGCAAGGAAGATAAATATATGGAAAGAATTGAAAGAATATGAAACAAAAATTAAAAATAAATTAATATATTTTTAAGACATGATTTTTTTTAAACGGTTCAGTCTTTCAGATATTTCTTAATTTATATTATTATTTCTGAAATTTTAATAAATTATAGTATTTTTAAAGAAAAAATTATAAGAAATGTAGCTCAATTAATTAAGTTTTAAATTTATTTTTTAAAAAATTATTATTTTTTCATAAAATTTAGAATAATTAGAATCTTACTTAATTATTAATTGTAGAATGTTAAGAAATTAATTACTTAATTATTAATTGTAGAATTTGAAGAAATTAATTAAGATAAGTCTAAATTATTTAGACAGTTACGATTAAAAAAAAATCCACAATGAGAGGGATGTTTGAAAACCCATGCAATTTCCATTAGGCATCCTGCAATACCGAGGATTTCACATCAATTCAATAGTAAAATGTAAATGAAATCAACATGCAGATGTGAAAGCTCCGCCGACCGGAAAAAGCCTCCAGAATTTGGACAAGACCGTGTACTGCAGTGGGTGTTGTGCAACTACCGCTTACAGCTACAACAACAAGTGTCCCGAGCCACGCAAAAGACGTTACATCATGATGCCAACATGTGGATTGAAGGCATGATCACAAGGGAGGTTATTGGTTAAGACCACCATCTCATTACTCTTAACATGGCATGGTTCTTTGTTTAGAAAGACCATCAAGACCACTGCCGAGTGCCCCGCCTGCCTGCTGTATCTGCGCTGTTCACACGGCAATGACTTGCACAAAAAGGGTTATGAATATTTAAAGACTCCCTCGGCTTGAACGGGTATTTACCACGCGTATAATGCAATACATGAACTTGACTTCAACATTCACAGGCCGCCGTGACCCGTGAGTCCGACCTTTACTGTTTAACCCAAAAAAATCGAGTTTGTGGCGGTGAATTGAGATTGCGAGCGCGTATGCAGTGAAGCCGTGTTTGTTAAGAAAATTAATTTTTTTATTATCTAAAGTATTTATGTGAAAATTAAACTTTAAAACATTTTTCTATCGGAGAAAGGTTTCATCGTGTTTGTTGAGCTTTTCCTTGGGCACTATTTTTGAAAAATATGAACTTAAAAGGAGCAATGGAACTGTAATCCGTCCTCTTCTATACCCACAATATAAGGCATTTAAGGTGTGGGGAGAGAGTTCAACCATCCGAAAAATGAAATATGGAGTACAATTAAAACATGTAATTAAGAAGAAATCCATTCATATCCACGATTATAATAAATAATTGAATATGAATCCCACGCAGTTCTTTTAAAAAAATAATAGTAAAAGAATGAATTAATGTCCAATGGAAGAATAGCAGGGGAAGTCTACAAACAATGAATACAAATCCCTATACAGAACCCGTTCATTATCAAAGCAAACCCCAAAGGATAACACCATAGAGAGATGAAAAGAAGAGAAAAATCCAAGAATCCTCCTAATTAAACCTAATCTTAAATTCTAAATTCAAATTTGCGAAGAACCCATATCGGTCCTTTCTTGCTTAAGCGAAAACATTAATCTTGGCTTTTTCCCTGGCAAAGGACTTTCCACTTCTTGATCTCCGCGGAGTTCTGGTTGACTGATTCTTGGACCTTCAAATTCAGGCAAAGCAGGCAAGTTCAGGTCAAAGTCAAACCCACCACCGCTTCTTTGACTTTTACTCTGGCTCACGCCACCGACTCCAACAGCACCACCGTCTGAGGTGGTGATTGCAGCGCTAGCACTACTGCTGTTGTTGCCTCCAATTGTGCCCTCATAGTGACAACGTTTGTGTCCGCCTAAGGCCTGTCCAGTAAGGAAAGTCTTGTGGCAGATAGAGCACTCATGAGTCCTACCACTGGTAGTCGTGGTGGTTGTGGTGGAGGTTGATGGGTTTTCAGCGGCTGAGGCGACGGTGGACTCGGAGGAGGATTTCCTGTGACTGGCTTTGTGCCCGCCAAGAGCCTGGTAAGAAGAGAAAGCCTTGTTGCAAACCGAACACTTGTAAGAAAGATCCGAAGTTGGTGGTTGGGGTGGTGCAGGGGAGGCGGAATCGGTTTTTTTGGCAGTTGCGGCAGTGGAGCCGCCACGAGCAAGCATGATAAGGCAAAAAGCGAGGTATTCTTCCTCGGTTGAAGGGGACTCACTACGAGGTCTCTTAGAGCGTTTCCTCTTAATCCATGTTTCTTCATAATTGAAAGGAGCGGCTGTTGTAGGAGAATTCAGAGCTTCAAGAGCCATGACTTGGATTCTTGATACTGAGTTTTTCTTGTGTGAGGGGGCAGCGAGAGCTACAAACGAACAAGATTTCTAAGGAGAGGAAGAAAGGCTTAGAGAGAGAGAGGGGAGGGGGGGGGGGCGATCACTGAGTGTAGAGTAAAGAAAGGTTTTGTTTATATATATAGGAAGTTGTGGTGGTGGAGTGGGAGAGTTGGTGGGCAGTGAGGTCGGTCAACCAAGCAATAGAGGGGGGGTTGGGATTTGTAGAGACTGAGCTACTACTAACAAGAGAGCCTGTGAGGATACGACTAATTCCATTGTCCAAGTCAAAACAAGGGTACGCTGGCCTTTTTAACACATGAAATAGTAGCACAGGTAATTTGAATCCTAGGTGAACTCGGGGTCTTTTGGCCGTGTGGAGCACGCATTATTGAGTCAGCAATGAGGCATTAACAAGGTGGATAAGCTTGCAAAGATTGTATTTTTATTGCCTTGTATATTTTAGTTTCGCGTCCCACAAGTAAATCTTGGGATGCCTTCGAAGATTATTCTATTAAAGTGACTTGCTCCTTTCCGATTCCTTTCCTTCTTCGGAGAGGTACAAGTTTTTTTTATATATAAAAAATAACAATACCATTCAATTTACGCGAGGAAAAGTAATGGCAATTCATTAAGCTTTACTGCACGTGTCTAATACTGCCCGTGTCCGATCATATTGATGTTCGTTATCAAATGGTACTTTTCTTCTCTTGCAAATAGAATTGAGCATGGCATTGGAACTGAGATTAGAAACCATTTCTTTTTAACGCTGAATAATAAGATAAAACACGACAGGTAATTAAAAAAAAAAACTAGGGCTTGCTCCACGGAGGTTGAAGAATCCTTTTACCCTTTCTTTTATTCTTTAAATTCGACACATGTGATGAAGAGTGAGGTACAATTTATTAAATAACTATGGTTTTCATGTCCTTCTCCACGAAAACCAAGTAAATTTGCCCAATATATAGCTATCATTATATTTAATAATGTTTCAACGATTTTTTGGCGTTTCCCATGAATTATTCCTATATAGAAATGAGATCTAACGTGCGATAACAATGCACCGGACTAATGAATCCACACTATTTCTTTCTTGCAGATTAAGGTCTTACTCGTCGTCGGCCATTTCTTTATAGTATATGTCTTGAATGTCGGAAACTTTTCGCGGTATTTGCTTGGGCCGCCGGTCTTCCTTCTCTAGAAGCAAAACAAACATCCCTTGCTCTGCTTCCTCGTTACTTCTACGCCGTTGATCGTTTACATTCACGCGCTGACAGTGCACAGGAAATTCTTCTGTTCGTTGCCAAGTGACCTTATCTAGGAATTTTGAGCTTTATGCCTGGTTTTGGTAGTTTCTTGTTGGTTGGCTTATGCCTATCTAGAAAGACAGCCATCTAATGCTCGCCCAGAAACATCTCTTTCTTTGCCACGTGGACAACTGTCATCCCATGATTATCCCTCGTTTGCATTCTAGAAAATACAAGTCCCTCCCCGCGGATCACCCCTATCAGTTGTTAGGTCGTAGTGTCTGTGTGTCTGTGTCAGGTACTATTCTTAAAAGTAACTTATTTTAAAATAATATTTTTGATATATTTTAAATTTTTTTTATATAAAAAATAAAACCATTATTTTGAAGTAAAAAATAAAAATTTTACAAATTCTTCTGTTAGCTAAGTAAATTAAAAACTATTTTAAAATATTAAAATTATATTTTTTAAATAAAAAATAATTTTAAAAATAAACTTAGCTAAAATACCAAACACACAATTATCCTCAAACCGAATGCAGTGGTTATTATTCTGAATGCTAGAAGAAAGCATGCGTTGGATAATACGAATGGAGCAAGGGTATGATTCCGAATTAACCAGAGATATTCCCGCGGAGCGATGTATATATAGACAAGACAATGAATCTTGCGCTTTCTCACTTCCATTCCATTACTTGACAATTCAACGTGTTTTTTACCAAAATCGTAAATCAGAAGATTAATGAAAATTAGCACTAATGCCACAATATATAATCCGTGTTTAAATAGTAAAAAATCAATCTATTTTTTTTTTTTATCTTAGACGTAGTTTTTAAATATTTTAAGGGTGAGTTAATATATACTGTCGAGCCATTTTTTTTAAATTAATCATTTTTTAAAAAATAATTTTAATATTTTAATAAGGTGAACTGTCACGCATCCTTGATTCTTTCAAATCATAAAAGGAGGGCCATAGAAGGGTTATTATTAATGTCAAATAACATGACAGTTAGCTAGTACAGTCTAGCAGTAGCTACAGAGGGATAGTGGACTTATGAAAGCTTCACCGACGCGCAATCGTCAGGGCATACGGCAAGCAACGCGCCAATCTTCTACAGTAAACACGTGTCCCCTCCTTTTTGCTGGTTTCACATGCTAGCAAACACATAGAGATAAACCGACAATATATTTTTAACGACCACCATTACCCATCCATTGGCTAGGGATCTCTAGCAAATAGCCACGTGGAAATTTTTATGCGTGTTTGGCCGCGTACAACCCTCTTTCTGCTGAGCATCCCCTGCCGCCCTTGGCAAGCCCAGTGGCCTCTCCTTTGTGGGTCCCTCTTCAAAATTACATGTGCTATGTGCTTATGATGTATTTTTAAAATATTTTTATTTTAAATTAATATATTTTTAATGTTTAAAAATTATTTTGATATATTAATCTTAAAAATAATTTAAAAAATAAAAAATTATTAATATGTTTTTCTAAATTAAAAGTATTTTAAAAAATATTTGTAACCATAAAATAAACACATGCTAAAAAACCCTGTGCATAAATATATAATTAATAATTTTTAACATGAAAAATAGGAGATGATTTAAAAAGATTCTCTAAAAGATATATTTTATTAATTATTAAACCCGAAGAGAAATATAAAATATTTTTTTTTTTACATGTGGTGTCCGGGCCAGTTTACGCTCACAACGACTAATCTACATGGCCCACTGAACATCCTGCAAGCCCAGTGAACAGGTAAGACACCGCGAGGGTGACAGACATACATAGTGAGATTCAAACCCTTAGTACAGAGAAAAGAAATAAACCCTTTTCACTACTGAGCTAGAACCGCACTTGCCACAAATATAAAACATTGAAAATTGTCGAGGAAGAGATTGGCAAACAATAATATAAAAGCCGAGAAAAAAAACGGCAGCACTACTTCGCTGCAATCCTTCCAAGTTTCTGCCGTCCTAAAACTTTCGGCCGGAGAGCATAAACTACAATTTTGTAACCTAACAAAAGCCACTCTTCACTGTAACAGTAAATGATAATTTTGTTTTTTCACACGCACAAAGAAAAACTCAACAATTAAGTATATTGAAATCTTTTTATGTGAACTTGGTCATCACCGAATTATCTGGAGATAATTTAACTATATAATAAAATAATTAAAATATTATTGGAAGCTAAAAATTTAAAATTAATATCAATTAAGTATATGTCTTGCTGCATTAAAGTTTCTAAAGACTTTATTATATTTTCATCAACATTAATATTATATAAAAAATATTTATCCTATATTGTGTAAGTAATATTTATTTTTTTATAATGTTATCTAGAGAAAATAACATTTCAGCCCTTCTATTAAAGTAACATGATAAAGTTTAGAAGTTATGTAGATCATCTAAACTACCCAAGTAAAAAGGTTTGTTCTTATTCTTTATTTATACTTTTGTATATACAAACCATTTATCATATGTTTTTTTTTTTAAAATGCTCCTAAGAATTAAAAGTTTTTTCTTTTATTTATTGCAATATTTTATTAAAACAATCTCATCAAAAAAATTATTTTGCATGTATTGAATCTCCTATCATTAATCATCAACCTCTCAAACTCTAGAAAAGAGAACATTAATTTGAATGTTTGATCACCATATATGAAAACACTCGAACCCTTCTTTTCATGAGCATATTAAATTTTAAAACATCATGATTTTTTAAGAGGGCTTAGACTTAAGGTTCAGATAGGTTCACTAGTATAGTCAAAGTATAGGAAAGAGCTCTAGATGAAGGCTTAAAATAGCTAGGGAAGTTCATGCCATTCGCATGCATATAACAAAGCAATCAACCCCATTCAACATCTCTTATAAGTGTTTTATGCTGTTGAAAGCTAGATCCACATGAGATGTTTAATATATAGCTAAAAAACACTAGTAATTATCCGAATGACTGAATAAATACCAGCTAACAAATCAAGCCCTCACCAATAACTAAGATTGCTTGGGGTTGGATAATTTATCAAATGCTGATTAAAAAGAGAGAATCATTATTTGATGATAGTCATTTATTTTTCCTATCATATTAACTCTAGTTTTCCCATCTTTTTAACGGTCCAGGGCCTAACCAACTACCTAATTAATTAGCTAGTTATCTTTTTTCCATCTCAAAAGGATGTATAGGTGTGAAAATAGCGTAGAAGGTCATGGGTTGCTGAAAAGGCGTTCGAATGCTCGATGACTAAATTAGAGAGATTTTGACCACCTTTTATTTTCTCCAACCCTTTTAAACTAATTATCTTTCTAGAATAAAGCAAGCTTACGAATGAATCTAATTGAAATTTAGGTCTCTCTGAAAGATTTTTATTTCCTCTTTAGTGAATTAGCGTCATCTATTGAAAAACTAATCAAAAAGCCATCAACTATTCTTTTAGCATTGGTTTTTAACATCCTTAGTTGTTATTAATGATAAACAATCAAGAAAACCCAAGGATGAGATGTGTCGCTGACCTCCTTGTAGAAACTAACATGTCCTCTCTGTTAGATTTTCAATGACTCATTAATTAGGTGCAAACCCTTGCCCAGGTCATCTTGACATCTCAAGAGCAACATCACGTCTTGCCATTCCAACAAGTGCCTGCACATGAGATAGCTCCCTGAATCCTAATCTCCCAACCATAACCAGTTTTCCCTACCTGAAGATAACTGTCTTATATAGAGAATGTCGATTCATAATAACTTGAAAGGCTTTCCACCTTGATAATCTCATAGCCCCTGTAAAGATCACTCTCGTGATCCTTCTAGTCACTACAAGATTAAAGTAAAATAATGTTGTTTTTTAGCTTTATATATAATAATTAATATGGATAATTTATTGAGGTGACTTAACCATGAAAAAGTTAGATGAGTGATATTATCATTAACTTGAAAATTAAGTCAATTAATGGGATGTTAGAATTATATGAAGAGCTTGTCTGAGAACACGGTTAAAACTATACTTCACAAAAATTTAGTTTTTTGTTTAAAATTAATTTAATTTTATATTTTTAAATTATTTTGATCTAATAATATTTAAAATAATTTTTTAATATATTTTAAAATAAAAAATACTTTAAAAAATAAACATCATCACCATTTCGAAGTTACTTTCACCAAGACATTCACTTGGAGTGCTTTGGTTTTTTATTTACTTCCATTTCAATAATCACTGTTTGCACGGGTGATTAGCTGGGAAATTGTAAGATCGATAAAGACATATGAGTAGATGGGTACAACAAGCAACTTAATTAGGCCGTGCGGTTGCTGTGAGTAAAATCTCAAGTTTATTGAATTAAAGCACGATTCATATGTACTCTATAAATGTTTATTATTATTCATTTTTTTTAGAAAAGAGCATGCCATGTGTTTGGGAACTGTTGTTCAAGAAGGCGTACAAGACTAGATGTATTTCAGAGGGATATAGACAGTAATTGCCAGTGCATGCAGCGAATATTAGATGCATTCTAGGTAAGCCCATGGTGCGCCTTTCCCCGAGGTAGAGAGGGCCTAGACGGCTAATCAAATGCCAAAAACACCTGGAAATCGAGATGTGTATATCTCACTCAAGCTAGATCTTGTATTTTATTAATCACCCACCAAAGAAAAAAGAACAGAATTATATGAACAGTAAGTCTAAAGAACTATCCATCATTAAGGAAGGGGTTTAGATTAAACGCGGGAGTTCATAAGAATGTGAATTCTCAGGCGGAGTCAAGGTTCATCTTCAGAGAGGACAGAGATGAACAAGGGTTCTTCTTTTTTTATGCTGCCAGGCACTGCTTGTTCTGCACCCCTGCCGTGTCAGAAACAACAAAGTAGAAGATACGTAACTTTATTATTTTTTATTCGTCAAGCCTTTGCACATTCCAGACGTCACTTTTGCAGATTTTATATGTCCGGAAGAATGGGAGGAAATTAAGGAGTGTACACATTCATTCATACATTGCTTTGTGATCCAACTCACATTAGCTGGAGTTTAAATGTCAAGGGCTGTTGTTTTTGGAACCATGTTTCCTCTATTTTTTTTTAAAAAAATATATAGTTGTTTAAAATTAATTATTTTTATGTTTTTTAAATCATCTTAATATAAAATAATTTTATAAAAATAAAAGACATTATTTTCAAATAAAAAGAAACTTTTAAAATCGCCACCCACGTACCACCGCAATATCACTGCCAAAGTTTTGAACAAAGTACCACACTTCGATGTCGTGTCCTTGCTGTTTTTCTTTTCCCTGAATAGCTATGATTCTTAGCAGCGAAGGCAAATAGATGAAAAACAAACCCACCCAATTAATTAATTAATGTTGTTGAAGCCACAGCCTTAAGTAGGGCAATTACTTTTTACCAGAGGTCGAGAGATGCATGAACCTCCATGGATTCTGTACTGAGCATGTACATGTAAGAATTTTCATATAATGATGGACTTTATTTCCATCTTAATTAAAAGTCTATACTGACGGGTCACGATTCTATCTTGTATAGAAAATTAAACCCTTCTATGTTTATTTTATATTTTGAAAGGTGTTATTTTTTAAAATATTTTTCATTTAAAAATACATCAATTTATTTTTTATACAAGCATATTAAAACAATTTTAAAAAAATTAAATAAAAAATAAAAATATTTTAGAATCGGGACCGGAATGAAAAAACAAATTCCGCACCTGAATATGTGATTTTCAGACTGGAATTTCATGCACCAACGAATTAAAGGGATTTTCTTGGGTGATAATCATGTAATGGTCAAATTATCTCTCCATGCCCCGCTGCTTCTTGGAAACAGGCTGGAAACTTCAAGAAGGCGAGGAAGAAATGGGATGGATGTTGACCTCTTGAATGATGAATCAGTCAAGTAACTGCTCTTTTTTTATTGGATTATTTCGTTGTTTTCTGTTGAATTTCCTTTGTAGGAATTAATTTATATATTAAAAAACATACACGTGGATTTCATTAAATAAATAATAAACTATTTATGCCCATATATACAAATGTGTATATAGCTGTAAGTTGAATAAATTTTTTTCTTAACATGAATGATTTAATATATAGGTTTTATTAACATGTAATTGATAGCAAATAAAAAAAATATAATTGTTAATTAATAAATTAATATTTTTATATAATAAAATATAATAAAAATCATATTCATCGATAAAACCTCGTAAAATTATAAACTTATTTTTAACATAGCATAAAAATAAAATAGTTTTACAATTACTATACACACACAACACTATCTTTTTAAACCTTGTATCATATTTTTTTTTAAATAAAAAATAAATTACAAAAGAATGAAAATAAGCTTAAAAAAAATATAAATACATCAAGTGTAGTGTAGTGTAGAGTGATAAATATTTTAAGTATAAATAATATTTAAAAAAATATAAAAAAAAAATTAAAAAGATATTACAAAATATAAAGATAAAAAATAATAAAAAATAGATCAAACATCAAACAATAAAAATTTAAACTATTTTTTGGAAAAATGTTTCCTAATAAAAAAATCACAGATATATCACCGCTGAAAAAAATTAAACTGTGTAATTTGTATAGTAAAACACCGTACATGTATAATAATACGTGTACTGAGTGTGTACTTGAACATACTGCTTGGCGAAGCTGTGTTTTCCTTCGTTTTTCTAATCCGAATGAAGATTTGGATAAGGCCCAAGTCAGCATTGGAATTTCATGACGTCGAGAGCTAACCATTTTGCCAAGTTACTTGCTGACTGCAAAGAGCTAGTTTTTAGTTTTTAATACTCAAAACAATGGGGGCGGCCTTTGGTTTCACAGATCTACTGCGTCCTGTTACTCTTGCCTGCCTGAAGATTTAAAGCCATAAGAAAACGGCGAATATCCTCGTCATACCTAAAATCTTACAGCATCCTGCATGTGACCACTTGTCTCGATATTGTGCTAAATGGGGGGAGGCCGATCTGCCCCAGAAACGTGTATAGTTTTTCCACGCCGAACTTGAATTAGTGGAAGTCAAATTCAAAGACCAGCAGGCTATATTCTACAGCGTCTACACAGCACACTTTTTTTTTTAATGGGTACTTATCTCCCTTTATGTTGGTAGATCTTGAGTTACGTCGACTTTTCCAATTCACAGGGAGAGAATGGAGATCTTGTTGACTGCTGAGGAGGCGCTGCAAATGGAACGCCTGTAGATGCCTGAACCTGGAGGATGGCTGAACAACAATCCAGCCGAGCCATTCTATAGAAAGAAAAGGAATCCACCAGCCCTTCACGAGCTCACAACAGCCTGCTAAAACTAGGTTTCGCTACTTCGCTCAAGAACTAGCCTGGTCGTTTTCCACATAGCCCGAGTCCCTTTCAATCAATCTTTTCTTCTTTTTTTTAACCAACAAAACTTGTCGAAAGCACCCATTGTACTCTCCAGTACTGTCCACAACCAAAACCAGAAGCCTGGAACGGCTGTACATTATTGACTTGTAGTTATTTTTTCTAAGATGATCGAAATTTGAGCCCTCGACTGCACGAAGCAGCAGCAGAAATTGAAAGCTGACCTGGTTTCTGGTAAAAAAAGATTAAAATAAGGATTTCCTTTGTTTTTTAAACGGTTTTCAATTTACACCTGTTGGCTAGACGGTGATAAATATTGTTTTTAAAGTTATTTTTTATTTAAAAATATATTAAAATAATATATCTTTCAATTTCTAAAATTTATTTTTTAATTTATTTATATGAATTTATTTTTTTATTTTTCAATCTAATTATTTTAGTATCACTTTAATTATTCAAATTAAAATAATATTTTACAGTATAAATATTTAACATTACAGTACAAATATTTTTATACATCTTTGTTAAAATAATGTAAAAGTCCAAGAAAAAAAAGAAAAAAAAAACTGTGTTTTTTTTAACTAAATAAAAAACTATATTTTTAATATGTATTTTATTTTTATTTATATAAGTAAAGGAAATGGTTATTTCTTTTAACGCTCATGAAGAGTTTAGTTTAGTTATTTCTTTTATGAAAAAAAATAAAAATCCACCAAGTCCATTTTGAGCACCAAAACTATACAATAACATAAAAAATATTACATTAAAATAAAAATCCTTAAATTGCGCTCCACAACTCTCATTTTTCGAACATGAGATCTTTAAATTAAATAGAAATCTCAAGTATTAAATGCGACGTATCTCCTACCTGACCTCCTCTAATTCCTTTCTTTGAAAGTAAAGAATTATTCACTGTCATATAAAAAGAAAATAAAAGCAACGAATAATTCTGTAAAATCTTACAAATTGTTGCAATAGTTTTTCTTTTTTTGGTTGGTTTAAAGATGTAAGAGAAATATTTAGAAGTGTATTAATAGTTATTTTTAAAATATTTTTTAACTAAAAATATATTAAAATAATATATATATACTTTTTTAAATATTTTTGATATTATCATATCAAAAATATTTGAAAACATAAAAACAATTTTTAAAGTAATTTTTTAAAATAATTTTAAAATATAAAAACTAATAAACACTAAGTGGATAATTATTTTTGTGGTGGCGCAGTGCTTCAAAAAAATTGAATTTTTTTTATTTAAGTTAAAAAATTATTTTACCGTGTGTTGATATGATATAAAATAAAAAATATCTTGTATAGTAATAATCTGAGAATGATGGGCCCAAAGCAGCTCTGTTGTTGGTTTTCCTAAAGTGCAGGCTCTTCTACCCAAGTTTGTTTTGAATTAGACAAGTCTCTTTACATGGGGTTAGGCCCAAACCCAAATTCAGATACGTACTCACTCTTCACTCTCCAAAACCAACCAGTAATAAAGAACAAAACCAGAGAGAAAGAGAACGAGACCCCAATGCACCAAAACCTCAAGCTTCACAATCACCTCTCTCTTCAAGCAAAGAGCAATCAGCAAGCAGTCGCTCCAGTCTGCAGTGCACATATAGTGTGGCGACTTCTCTGCTTTCTCCACTCTCAGCTCCAAACCCAGAAATGGTCAACTCCTCTGCTGGGTTAAACAAGTCCTCCTTTCTCCCACGCTCCAAACTCTTTTTATTAAGCACTCCAAGAAAAGAAAGATGCCACTGCTCTTGCAAGTCCCCTACTGAATCTGGGAAGTCACTGAATCATATTCCCAGCCAGTTTAGACAAGAAAACCTCAAAGATGGACGTCAGTCTCTCTCTCTCTCTGCGCTGTTTAATTTAGTTTGTTATTGTCAGCTTTATTGATTTTTTTTTTTTTAATATGGAACATGCCCTTCTTTATATTTTTGAATCATTAATAGCTTTTTGGTTTTTCTTGTTTAAAGAATTGTTTGTGTTTTAAGTTTTATTTGTTCTGTAAAAGATATTTTAAAATAAAATTATTTTTTAAAAAAATAAATTTTAGAAAAATAAATTATATTTTAATATTTAATGATATACTAAAAAATTAAAAAATGATTTCTAGTATTTAATTATATAATAAAAAATAAACTGAAAAATAATTTANTAAATAATAATATTTCTAAATTTTTCATAACTTTTAGAAAGTATTTTCTTCTTAAATTTTTTTAAAAAATATTTTTTAAAAAATCAAGCTAATTTTTTTTTTAACTAGAAAGTATTTTTCATTTATCAATTTTCCTAACAGTTAATAAATATAAAAAAATTTAAAAAATAACTTTTTAAAAATTACTTTACGAAAAACCTACACAACACTATAACATTATATTCTTCAATGGAAAAGACAGCAACATTGGCCATTTATTTACTTGATAATTCGGAGACTGCCTTTCAATCTTCCCTCATCCATGAGCTCGATAAGTCATAATTGCATTAGTATGAGAGATGAGACGAGACGAGACGCTTTTAAGGCTATGCTGGCAGTATACAGATCACTTATTTTGAATGAGACGACTCCTAATTATTCAAGTTGAGACCTTCAGGTTCATGCCATTTAACTGCAGTCTCTGTTCTTACCGGGACACTTATCTTTCTATGGTTTTATGGAATACAAAGTGGCCTTTTGTATTAGAATTTGAGAGCTGCAATGGTTCTAGTGTCTTTGACTTGTTAATTTCCCAGCAGCCCCGAATTTGATACTTGGAAGTTTCAAATTCTAACTTCCATTTCTCTTTATCTTAACCTCTGCAGTGATGGAAAATTATAAAGATGGTCTTACTCCTTCACAAATGGACATGTTCATGACTGAAGATAATCCCGTTCGTCATCAGTCAGGAAGTGTCACAGAGGTTCTTTCTTCTTAATCACTCCTTGGATAACCTCTCTAGCTTCAAGATGATCTTGTATTGATTAATTGCATAACAGTAATTTTTCTTATTGCATGCTGGAAGTCGAGTTTATCTAAGAAACTAAATCATATAGTGGCAGTCCTGACAGAGCATTTTTTTCTTTACCTTTGTTGACAGGAAAGCATCTCATCTAGAAAGAACTATCTGGACCATGGAGGGATGTATAGTCTATCAGGCATGATGGATGGCATCCTCCAAAATATAGTATGAGTGTAACCATGTACCGTGGAGGGGGTAGAGGATATTGAAGACCTGAATCTGCTTCACCGGATTTACATTCTTTGCTCTTAGATGCTTGAATATGCTACCTGGGTTCATGTGGTTGAATATCTGTGTGTGCGTGTCTGTTTGTTGAATATGCTTGAATATCCTAGATAAGCCATCAACTTGAGTTCTAATTATGCCTAAAATCACATTCATGTGGTTGAATATGTGCAACCATTCGCCCTAATTTCTTTTCCGACTGTTTAGAATGAGAAGATGGAGACTGTCGGATCCGAAACTGAAGCGTCTGCCATTGCAGACACCATGTCTGTAAGTATCATAATCTAGGATTTTCTCTGCACAGAGGTTATTATAAGATCTCTTTAGTTCATGCGCCCATATCTGTGTGTGCGTGTCTTTTTTGTTGCGTGTCTGCACACAAGATTTTCAGTTATTTTTTCACCTTTAAGTTTATGCTATGGAGCAAAATTAAATGTGTGTGTTCGTTGCATGTCTGCATGCAATATTTTGAATTATTTGTTAATTCTTTCATCAATTGTTTAATGTGATTGAAACTTATCCTGTGTATCTCTTTCTATATGCCTGAAGTACTGCAAATCAACTATCTATACTGTGAATTGTGGCATGGCATATGGTCAAGCAGCAATACTTCTATCTCTTGGAGCCAAGGGTTATCTTGCTTTACAGCCAAACTCATCCAGTATTGACTTAGCGGAAATCGATGAAACAAAAGGATCACCGTCCCTTTGTAGATAATTGCTCGAGTCCACGAGCAGGAAGTAGATTACTCAAATCTACGAGTAAGAGATTGAGGTTCTGAATGAAATTCTTATTTCAATGAAAATTCAAGTGTCTGTAACGAGGATTGGTTGCTTGTATTTATAGCTGCCAATCCTAATTCCAATCAGAAACGTACGTACGGAGATAATTAATAAAAACATACAATATTCCTACTTAGAAATGTAAACTAAAGTTCTAACTTTTAGACAATAATATCAATAGCAGAGGAGCACTTTAAATAGTGGAATCCGTGTGCAATAAGAAAACGAGCAGTAGTGACAGAGCATGCTATTTTGAATCCTGACGCGTTCTTCCTTGCAGCACTAGAATTCTAGTTGGTCTAGATTTCCCTCGATAAGTTGTCCTACGTGTTGGGAAACTAGAAACAACATATATTAATTTATTTGGATTAATTAAGTGGAATATAATTTATAATTCATAAGTTTCAATTTTTTCCCTCTATGTATAGTAAAACAGAATCAATGATTAAATATAATATAAATAATCACAAAATCAACACCAAGATTTTAACGTGAAAAACCCAATACGGGAAAAACCACGAAACCATAGTCCACCTAAAAACTTCCACTATCGATAAATAATGGATTCACAATCATTTTTTTTTTCAGATTCAACTAAGGGATACAACATATATATTATCAAGAATAACTTATTATTGGATCACAATAAGATTAAAGAAGAATTATTTGAGAAAAACTCACAATACTGACAGCCTTGTTTTCTGTCAAAACTGTCAGCTTCCACACCACTAATCTTTGATCCAATCATTCAAAATTAAGAGCAACGTGTCTAAAAACTACTGTCAAAATCTCAGCCCGATCCAATGGTGAACGAGCTTGAAATCGAAGAAAGAGCACAGGCTGCTCTGCTGCCTCTTTTCTTTCTTTCTCTCTCGGTTTTCTTCTCCTCTCTTCTGTTTTTCAATTCTACCGCTATAGTACTTAAACCACATTAATATTAATACCAAAAGATAGCCATCACATGAAAATTAATGTGGTGGTCCCACCATCACATGGTATGGGATCACACACAACAAATCTCCCCCTCACACACCATGTGAGGAATTTGCCATACCGGCTATCAATATGTAAAATTTAATTTAAGAGGCTCTGACAAGCCTGCTTCCCTTCTGCAGAACTCAAACTTCTCTCTCGGTAGAGGTTTGGTCATCATGTCTGACACATTGTCATCAGTATGGATCTTCTCACTAATGAATGACTTTATCTCCATAACATCTCAAATCCATTGATATCTAACCTCAATGTGCTTTAATGGAGAGTGAGAAGTAGGATGCTTACTAAGATGGATTGCACTTTGATTGTCATAGTGCAACACAAAGTTCTCTTGAACTAGGCAAAGTTCATGCAAGAACCTTTTCATCTATAACAACTCTTTGCCCCCTTCAGTAAGAGCAATGTATTCAGCCTTTATAGTGGATAATGCAACACATTTTTGCAACCTTGATTTCCATGAGATTGCTCCCCCTACAAACTTCATCAAGTATCCTGATGTGGACTTTCTAGAATCAACATCACCAGCTATGTCTGCATCTATGTATCCATCCAACACAAGCTTATCATTACCAAAATATAAGCTGAAACTAGAAGTACCTTCAAGATACCTGAGTATCCATTTCACTGCTGACTAGTGTTCTTTACCAGGATTGGAGAGGAATTGACTAACCACACTAACTGCATGAGCTATATCCAGCCTTGTGCAAACCATGACATGCATCAAGCTACCAACTACGGATGCATAAGAAACCTTTTTCATCTCATCTTTTTCTTCATCACTTGAAGGATACTGCTTAGAACTTAGTTTAAAGTGGCTTGCAAGTAGAGAACAAGCAGGTTTGGAGTTGCTCATGTTAAATCTTTGAAGTACCTTTTGAACATATCTCTCTCGAGATAGCTAAAGTTTCCTTTTTTTCCTGTCACGTGTGATCTTTATGTCAAGAATTTGTTTTGCTGGTCTAAGTCTTTCATTGCAAAAGACTTGCTCAACTCTTCCTTCAACATCTGAATCTTCTTAGCATCATGGCCAATAATCAACATATCATCCACATATAACAAGAGAATAATAAAGTTTCCATCTGGAAACCTTTTTATAAATATAGAATGATTAGAAGTGGTCTTGTCATAACCATGATCCACCATGAAAGAATCAAACTTCTGTACTATTGTCTTAGAGCTTGTTTTAACCCATATAGGCTCTTTTTCAACTTGCAAACTAACTACTCTTTACTTTTTGCTTCAAATCCTTTAGGCTACTCCATGTAGATTTCCTCATCTAAATCACCATAGAGAAAGACAGTTTTCACATCAAATTGTTCAATTTCAAGATTCAAACTAGCAGCTAAGCTAAGCACAACTCGGATTGAAGACATCTTAACCACTAGTGAAAAGATTTCTTCAAAATTAGTACCTTCTTTTGACCGAAACCTTTCATAACCAATCTTGCTTTGTACCTTGGTTGTGAGCAATATTCATCAATTTTCAACCTAAACACCCATTTATTCTTGAGTGCTCTCTTACCTCTAGGAAGCTTTACTGATTCAAAGGTATAGTTTTCATGCAAGGATTTCATCTCTTTTTGCATTGCTTTCAACCACTCACTTTTCTTCTCATGTGACATAGCTTCATCAAAGCATTCTGGCTCTCCCCCATCAGTGACTAACACATACTCATGAGGAGAATATCTAGTAGAAGGTTGATGAAGTCTAGTTGACCTTCTCGATTATGGCTCATTTGAAGCTTCCTACATAACTTGTTTTGAAATAACATCAATATCATTATTAGCTGCTTCAGGATCACCAACTAATGGCTCAATAAGAGAACCACCATTATCATTATTTTGCAAGTCTCCCCCATAATTAACAGACATCAAAGGTAACTGTGGAGTATGCCTTGGAGTTGAATTAGATGGAATAAAAATAATAAACTTTGTTTTCTCTTTCTGTTCAAAGTCTTCAATGGTTTGATCTTCAAAGAAGATAACATTTTTGCTTTTCACAATTTTCTTCTCCTTTGGATCCCACAACCTATAGCCAAACTCATCATCTTTGAAGCCTAAGAAAATGTATTGCTTTGTCTTGATGCCAAGCTTAAACCTTTCATCTCTAGAACATGTACAAATGTCTTGCATTCAAATACTCTTAAGTGTGCATAAGAGACATCTTTTCCTTTCCAAACTCTATCTAGAACATCAAATTCAAGAGGAATTGATGGAGAAAGGTTGATCATGACAACTGCAGTCTTCATTGCCTCACCCCAAAAGGACTTAGGCAACTTTGCATGAGAGAGTATACATCTAATTCTTTCAACAATTGTTTTGTTCATTCTCTCGGCCATTTTATTCTGCGTGGAGTTTTAAGAACTGTCTTCTCCAACTTGATACCATGTTCCCTGCAATACTTCTCAAAAGAACCCCTATATTCACCACCATTATCAGCTCGAATACATTTCAGCTTTCTTCTAGTTTTTTTTCAACTCTGGCATGGAATCCTTAAAGACATCAAACACCTGATCTTTGGATTTCAAACAAGTGGCCCAAATTTTTCTGGAGTGATCATCAATAAAACTAACAAAGTACAATACAACTCTAAGAGACTTATCAATTATAAAGCAAACATCAATATGAATTAAATCAAGAACATGTGATCTTCTATTTGAAAGTGATCTTTGAAACACAAATTTGTGTTGTTTGCCAACTAAACAATGAGTACATGTGTAAAAATCACGTTGGGGTATAACAGGGTAAGAAGCTGCTGAATCTGCAACCTAGGTGGTATCTTGACATGCAAGATTAACGCAACCATCATCATAACCAATGACAACATCACCATCAAATACAACTATAGTTGTACCATTCTCTTTATTCTTGTCTTCATCTCTACCCTTTGTATCTCTTTTATACTTTCTGCAATCTTTTTGTATATGCCCAGGCTTGTCACAATAATAACACTTAAAAATCTTCCTTGATTAAGATCTTCCTCTTAGCTTTCATTTGCCTTTTCTATTGCTGGATTCTCTATCTTACTTGCCATAAAAGAACCTGCTTGAACTTCTCCCTCAACTTTCTGTAACAAGTGCATGAGACTCAAAAGTGTTTGTGCTTTTCCTCCTCTTCTTTTCATTGAGGATACAATCCTTCACTGTTTTCAAAATGATCTTTCCATTCAGAGTAAAATTACTAAGTGACACCACTAAAATCTCGCAACTATCCGGTAATGAACTTAGTAGAATTAGTGCTTGCATTTCATCGGCTAACTCCAGATTCATTAATAACAACTAATTCAAGAACCCTTGGAATACATTTATATGCACTGAAGCATCTTCATCATCTCTATACTTTAAATTCACAAGATCTTTAATTACAGAAACCTTGTTTTGTACACTCTTCTTACCAAATGTTTCTTCTAACATCTTCCAAACTGTATAATAGTCATGTTCTTGAGAAATATGATTAATGGACTTAAAAAATAACTATTTTCTAACATTAGTAGTAGCTTTTCTATTTAGTCCATTCCATTTTGCATCATCTATATCATTAGGTTTTATTCCTTTACATTCAATCGACAAAGCCAAATCATTACAATATAAGTGATCTTCCATCATTGTTTTTCATAGAAAATAATTTAAGAAAGTAAGTTTTATCATGCCTGAATCTTCCTTTTCTATTTTAACTGCACAAGAAATTCAATCTACACAACTAGTGCTCTAATACCACTTTGTTAGGAAAACTAGGAACAACCAAATACCAATTTACCTGGATCAATTCAGCGGAATACAATTCACAATTCATAAGTCTCAATTCTTTCCCTCTTTATGCAATAAAACAGAATCAAACAATGATCAAATATAATGCAAATAATCATAAAATCAACACCAAGATTTTAACATGAAAAACCTAATGCGAGAAAAATCACGGGACCATAGTCCACCTAAAAACTTCAACTATCAATAAATAATGCATTCACAATCATTTTTTCTCATATTCAATTAAGGGATACAACATATATATCATCAAGAACAACTTATTCTCGAATCATAATAAGATTAAAGGAGAATTATTTGAGAAAAACTCACAATACTGACAGTCCTATTTTCTATCAAAACAACCAGCTTTCATACCATCAATCTGCTGATGTCAAAATCTTAGCTCGATCTAATGATGAACAAGTTGGAAATTAAAAAAAGAACACAGGGATGCTCTGTTACCTCTTTTCTTTCTTTCTCTCTCGGTTTTCTTCTTTTCTTTTTTGTTTTTCAATTCTATTGAACTATATTAATATTAATACAAAGAGACAACCATCACATTAAAATTAATATAGTAATCCCACCATCACACACGATGTAGGACAACACATATCATAAAGTATACTCTGAAGTTCCCTTTAAGTTTAAAAGGATTATCACGACTTGTTTTTGGAAGATGCGTTTGCAATTTGGAGCTTTGGGAACAGTAATGTGTTTAAAATTATTTATTACTAGAGAACCTATTTGTACTTGAATGGTTGAAAATTATTATATTCACCATCTTGTCTTCTAGCTGTGTGAGACTATATGGCTGCTTAAGTACCATTCTTGAGAAAAAGAAAATGTGTCTGAACAAGTGAACGGCTAATCGGGTGAAGTTCTTTCTCCTAAAATTTTGCCAGATGTCAGGAAAGTGGTATGACAGTTATGGGAGAGTGTCTATCACTGGTCATTTGTGGCTTGACCTAATCACCAATTTGACAATTTCTGGTCCTACAGGAAGGCGCACAATCTGTTTTCCACCCAGCTAATCCATCTCCTAACTTCTCGTAGCCTTATAAACTTAATTTCTTATAAAAGAACCTGTGAAAAACCTGTACCTGTTTGCTTTGCTGATCTATTTTGACAGCATTGGCGTAAGTGACTAGCCCATGCAGCCTGTTGATTGCTCGATCAAACAATGTGGCCATAGGTTTGGCACATCTTTCAAGTAATGTAGAGGGTTTGGAGCATGAGGTTCTAATAATTTGATTCTGCATTGTAGCAAAATTATGTTTGCCTTAAGTCAACTGATCAAGCGGAGCTGCAGTAGATGTGTGGATCAAGGTTCTCCCCTACATTCTCCCTTCCTTTTTCTTTCTTCATCAATTTTCGCAACTAACTTTTTTCTCAGGCCAAGGACTTGGATGCAAATACTGAGGGCTATATTGAACTGTTAGCAAAAGGAACTGGGACGCCGAAGGAAGAACTTGTTAAAGACATCCAGCGACCACAATATCTCAAAGCTCAAGAAGCCATGGATTATGGGATTGCCGACAAACTACTTAGCTCAAGTGATGATGCATTTGAGAAAGGGTAATTTTTTCATTGCATTTGGCTTTTGTTTTGTGTTTGATTTCATGTGCATTTGAGTGACAATAAGCCTTCGATGTCCAGGACTATGATGCATTGCTTGCTCAAACAAAAGCCATGAAGGCACAAGCTGCTGGGCCAAGAGCAACTCCCTCTTGTTTTAGATGATGACAAAATATAGTATAGCTCATTACACAGAGTAAACTGCCAAGCTAGGATACGCTTTTGTTGATGGCAGTGCTGGTCCGTGTGGCCGGATAGCTCTGGATCCGTATGCGAATCTCAAAATGCTGTATACAACGTGTATCTTAGGCAAGGGCGCAATAGGCCACTGGTTCGTAATAGTAATGTAATACAAACAAGTCCATATCTGTGTTCTGATCTTATTGAACTCTGGGAGAGAATTTATGCCTTCTCAACTAGAGATGAGTTCTCTTTTGTGCAGGGTGTGAGCGAAATATTTTTCACACCCCGATTACAGTATATAATTAAAAGTGTGTTTGGTATTGTAATAATTATTATATTTATAATTTAAAAATATTATTTTATAAAAAATATTTTTAGTTGAGATTAATTTAAAAAAATAGATATTTAATTAAAACTATAGTTAAAATTAAAGTTGAAGAAAAAATAGTTTAATATATTTAGTTAAAAATACTTTTAAAATTAAAGTTATAAAATAATTTTAAAAAATATATTAATACTGATGATTTTTAATTTAAATATTGTGAATTTAATTATTGTTATTATATCATAAAATAAATCATATTTTATATAAAATATTTTTTATTATTTCATGAAATCATTTATAATTCCATTACATATATATCCAATAAAAACTATAGTTTTCATAATATTTTTAGCATGTAATAAAATTTTATCAGGTATAAAATTTACTATAAATTATTTAAAAAAAATATTAAAAAACAACACACTAAACGAAATAACACACTTGTAAAAAAAATTCACGCAGGGAAGTGAATAGTAAAGAGAATTGCACTGTTTAAATAGTGCAATTAACATAAATAATTAAAAAAAAATAACTGCTTTTTTTTCCTGCATTTCTAACGCAGAAATTATTAAATGGAACCCAATAAATAATAAATCAATTTTTTTCTTAACCAAACAACTGCAAATTACATTTCAAATAAATCACAGCAGCAGCTGCATAGCCAACCAGGCTCCAAGTTGATATTGAACTGCAGATCCCAAATCTGATTGTTTGTCAGGAAAACTGGTTACAAATACTACATAGGGCAAGTTTGTGACGGTTGCGTTTCATCTCATGATTGGTTGAGATTTGAGAGCTTGGACTTCATTATGATTGCTCTTGATGAAGTGCTCAGGGAAAGGCATCACCATCTTTAGTATGATTTCCTCTCTTTTAATCCATTGACAGCAACTGAATTCATCGGTTGATAGTTCAATCATTCAGTGTCTCCGTTTGAGCTTTAAGAAATCAAAAGGCTGACACCTGTTTGTGTCATTGATAGCTTTGAATTCACTTGTTTATTTGCACTACTGCTAATTCCAGAAATATAACCAAAATGCCATGTCTTTTGAAGAACATGACTCCTTTTGCTGCTATTGAAAGTGGAGAAGACGTCAAGAAGAAATATTATATAGAGCAACTAGCTTAAACTTGGCAATAGACGACAGAATAAATCCACAGAATATAGATTTCTTAGAAGTTACTGATGCCTCACAATTAGGCTAGCCAATGGCTTCAACCTTCTTCTTGATCAGATTGCAATGCATCTCATAACCATCATGATGATGAATAGATTTTACTGAAAGCTATTGTTATGCATTTTTTTCCCAGGGAGACATGACATTTGCAAATCCATTTGCATTATTACCTGTGCTGGACAACATTCATCCAAAGATTGATTGTTTGCTGTAGCCTGTTCAGCAGGCTTCTTCACCTCGGTGCAAAATTACTTTGCCCAAAGATTGATTGGGCTTCACCGTGCAAGTCACACGGTTTACAAAGCACTGTTCATTCTTGGACAGCACAGTGGAGCTTTGAACCCCAATAAAACTCATACACGATAGATGAACAAACCCATTCAGAATCTGCATACACAAAAATAGGCTATGCCCTTGAAATGCACAACAGCTTCATATAGTCTTCTGCTTTTATTTACTGTCAAGGCTGCTGCATCCATTATAATTCCCTGTTGGCTGGTAAAACCTTCAGTAACTTCGCAATATCAAATGACCTAAAGTCTTTGCCAAAGCATAAGCTAAGATCCAGGGGTGTCATTCCATCCTGAAAAAACAAGGAAGCAATTCAGCATTCCTTGGAACAATTTTTCCTTCAAATATAAAATCGCAAACATTTACCTTAGTTCTTCTGGTCTTATCTGCACCGTTGACCAACAAGACTTTAGCTATATCTCTATTTCTGCTTTGGACTGCAATGTGCAATGGAGTCCACCCTTCCTGCAAGAAATGTTATAAAATTTCTGGGGACTAGAATATGATCAATTGAACAAAGGGTTCAGAAAAAATTTCGAAACTTGTACTGACATTATCCGCAGCATTGACATCAACCTCGTATTTTATCAGCAACTTTACAGTTTGCATTGCACCAACTTGAACTGCATAATGCAGAGGGCTAGCACCATCCTATTACAGGGATAAATAAATGGCAAAAAATGTTCCTTAGAAATGCAAACAAAATTAAACAGGGGCAAGAAACACTTGCTACAATCAAAATATTAACCTCACCCGATCTCTGATATGTGGACTAGCACCTTTTCTTAAAAGATGACTAATAACAGCCTCCTTTTTGCCAATAATTGCCTTATGCAATGCCGTGAACCCATCCTATGTCAACAATTTCAACTTAAGATTTATGCTCAAAGTACAAGCTATAAACAGAATACAATAAAGGAATGAACTCACATTATCCTGGTCATCAATATCTAATCCATCATCAAGCAACTTGTCCATAAATTTTATCTGTCCTGATAGAGCAAGGGTCTGGAGTGGATTCCATTTTGCCTGAAAGGAGATTTTGCATGTTTACTAATATTTTTCTCATAGCCCATGTGCTCTAGCATATGACAGCAAGTCAATATATATAAACGCTACTTCTTAATGAAAAAAGAAAAACACATATTTCAGCAGGAAAATAGCTCTAAAACGTTATCATCATAGGTTACAGTTGAAATTTTGCTGAGATTAGGAGATGCGTTCTGTTGGAAAATTGCTCTCTCTTCTGGTCCCAAAAGTTGTTCAACCTCTGCAGTGGTTACAGAACAACGTCAAATTCATTCATTGGGTAAAGAAAAATTCCATCCCTAAAGGAATAGGAATGTTCCACTTGAGAAAATGATAGCATAGCACTACTAAAATAGGGGGGAAGAGAACAGTGAACGCCACCTTTGATAAGATCCTCCCCGTAGTTATTTTCTGTAGTGGAGTTAGTGACAGTGGAAGTAGCTGTGACAGAATTCTTTTCTTCCTCCAAGTTACTCTCAAAATCCAAGTCATTTTCTTTCGCTTCTTCTTCATCTTCTTGGTCATAATCACTGCCGCTTCCATCATCAGGATCTTCCCAAACTCCGTGTTTTGTCTCCATAGATGATGGTGATGATGCCCATTTTGACCCGGTCGCATAAGCACTCACTCTTAAGCATTCCTTGGAAACAATTAACGGGAATCTTCCAAAACTTAAAAGCGGAATAGAAGAATAGTTGAAAGAAGAGAATCGAGGGAGTAGATAACTGGAATGACAAGTCACTGTAACTCCGGCGAACGCCATGATCAGCTAACGAGGTGTGTGTAGGCGTGGAAAGAACGAGATGGGGACGAAGATAACAGATGACGCGAAGGCTAGTTTAAAGAGAAAGCAGACGACGAGAAGGCTTCTCTGAGAAGGATATTTTGAAGTTCGAACTACAGGTCGTTCAACAAATACATGTCATCAAATATTAAATTATAAGCAATACAACAACTCACTTATAAAATAAATATACTTAATAATACTATAACTATGAATAAATATTAAAAAAATAAAATTAATAAAAATAATTCTAAAAAAATCATAACAAAAAAAAATATCTAAAAAAATATTATAACAATTCATAGTATTTTATGAGAAAAGTTATAATGTTCACCACACATAATTTAGTTTTACTTATAATTTTAATTTTAAATCAGTTAAATATTAAAGAAATAAAATCTATAAATATAATTTTAAAATAAAAAAAAATATATGGAGAAAACATTATAATAATCCATAATAATTTATGAGGAAAGTTATAATTTTTTTATATATATTATAATTGTAATTCTTAATCAACTTAATATTAAAAAATATAATTATCAAATATAATTTAAAAAATTATAAAAAAACAAAAAAAAAACAATATGGAGGAACATTATAATACTTCATAATATTTTAAATAAAAAAATTACAAAGCTAAATTCTCAACTAACTCTATATTAAAACAAATAAAATACAATTTTGAACAAAATCATTAAAACAAAATAGAAAAATCATGTGGCTAAACACTGTAGCAATACCTAGAATATTTATGAAAGAAATTACAACTATAATTTTGCAACTAACTCAATATTAAAAAAATAAAATTGAAAAATAATTTTAAAAAAAACTCATAACAAAATAAATTATGTAGGAAAATACTGTAACAATTCACAGTATTTAAAAACATTCAAAGCAAAATTCTTAATCAGATTAATATTAAAAAAATAAAATTTACAAAGATAATTTTATGAAAAAAAATCAAGGAAAAAAACCAAAATAAAACTGAAAAATAATGTTTTTAAAAAAATCATAACAAAAACAATTATGTGGGGACATTTTATAGCAATTTATAGTATTTTAAAACAATTATAAATTTAAATTTTTAATTAACTCAATATTAAAAAAAATTGATAAAGATAATTTTATAAAATAATTATGAAAAAAAATATTAAAGTAATCAACAACAATAATACATATGGAAATTTACAATACTTTCTTTATTTATTAATGTTTCAGGTTTTTTTATATTTATATTTCATTTATATGCTTTCATTGGTAAATTTTGATATATTTTTTTTTATGTTAATATTATTTATTTTTATTATCATGTTTTTAAAATTTCAAAAATCATGATAATTAAGAAAAAAAAAAGTAACAATATTGTATGATAACGTTCCGTGTAACTTAAGAAGGATGTTTTACATCATTTAAGGTTATAGTTGTGTATACATAAGAAAATAATGGAAAAATAAATTGAGAAATTTTTAGGAATTAATAAATTTGTACAAAGAATTTTATTAATATTGATCATTTTCTTTAATTAGGGGTGAGGTTGAATTTATAAAGTAGTGTGCTTAAGTATGCAGTAATTTAGAAGTTATGAAATGTACAATAATCAATTACTGTTTTTTTTTTAAGTTTTAGTTTTTATATATAATTATTGATATACAGTTTACACTTATGAATATTAACCATCATACTTAAAATTAGTTATTTGACATGTGTTCCGTCTTGGGTTGTAAAATATTTTTTAAAGAAAAAATGGATATAAAAGGTATTTTGATGTTTTTTTTATATAGATAAATATTTAAAACATAAATAAAGAAGTTTATATAAATATTTAATTAGATAAATTGATAATTATCTATATAAAAAAATGAAAACAATAGTTAATAATAACTAAAAAAGAAATTTAGAAAAATTAAAACATGAACATAGTTTAAGATGTTTGATCCTGTAAAATAAAATTAATGTTTTGAAAAACTAATATAAACAGAAATAAATCTGATTGAATAAAATAAAAAAATTATGTAAGATCGAACATATTAAAAATATTATTTAAAAATAAGTATTTATTATTATGTTTTAAAATAAAGTCCATTTATATAAAACAAAAAACAATTATAGAAGAATCAAATTAATGTTTTGAAAAACTACAAATTTTTTTAAAAAAAACAATCATTGAAAAAAAGCAATGTAAAATGATAAAAAAAAAAATGTAGAATGATAACCGTAGCCTAAGTCATGAGACTAAAATAAACCATTAGAAAGACATTGAAGATAACCACGAACCAATATTTTTTTAAAAAAGCAATGTAGAATGATAAAAAAAATAATGAATGTTGATCATTATTACCATGTTAAACAATTAACCCGAGTCATTAGATCTAAAACACTAAAAACAAAAGAATCATAAAGTTTAAATCCTAACAAATCAAACACCGAAGGATGAAGTTGAAAAAAAAAATTAATTGCATAAAAGGATATAAAATTAAGAAATTAAAATTAAAAGAACAAAGGTGGAAATCAAAATAAATTAGAGGGCAACCAATTTTTTTCAATTGAAGAGTTAAATTGAAAAAAAAAACTTTAACACAAGGAAAAATAAAATCAAAAGAATAATGTCAAATTAAAAAAATAAAACAACATAAAATTTGATTAAAAAATAAAATTAAAAACTAATAAAACTTGTAAAAAAACAAGGAAACAAATTAGAAATAATAAGGACCGAACTAGAAAAAATAATATATGACAAGTGATAATTGAAGGATTAAATTGAAAACAAATAAATTTTTTATAAAATAATCAAGAAAAAAATTGAAAGAATGAAATTGAAACACTAAAAACAAAAATGACAAACATGTATTTTTTGGATAAAAAAGAAAAGAAAGAGAAAAACTATCACCCATAACAAACCACCGAACATCCACAGCCATGCATGACACCAAGAAGAAGAAAACACAGTGATACTTCCAACAACATAGTGGAAGAATAGAGTTGATCACTAAGTAGTAACCCTCACCCTCTCACCTGTTAAATAACATAGACATGATCTATATATCAATAGCTTTTAAAAATGAAATGGTAATTTTTTAATATAAAAAAATATCAAAATACTCTTCATGAGTCTGGAAACTATAAAAAAATATGTGAGAAAGAATAAAAATACTTCTAAATACATGTCTTAGTTTATGTATTTTTCTAAGAGCAAAGACATTTTTTTACTGTTTTCTAACAAACAAAATACAAAAATACTTCTTGTTAACAATTCTAAATTTTATTAATATTAAAAATAAATAAGTTATTTTACTACTGAAAAGAAAATTAAAGACAAAAATATTTATTAATAATCTTTTAATAACTCATGAATATGTACAAATACCAAATTACCCTCTATATAAATTCTTCTAGTAGAAAGTTTCTATTGACGATTGATAAAATCTTCATCATTATTATACACAAAGCATTTGTATCTATAATAAATAAACATAAAGGCAAATATCTAGTTAACTCTAATAAGTTTTATATAATGAACCGACTATAATAGATACAATATTAATAATATAACAAAGAACTCATAATACAACAAATAACAAGCATTGCCAATCATTTTGAAAAAGGTTTATTCAAAAAGCATTTATCAAATATATTTTATAATGTTTAGGAGCACGAGCAAGATTATACTATAACTTGTATTTTTAAATTAAAAATAAATCAAAAATATTTTGATAGCTGTGATGCAACCAATGTTTCTAATCAAGCCCTTATCCAACGTGCATGTTTTTTATTGTGTGAGCATATAGTTTTCATCAAAATGTTCATTTATGCCTTTGAAATGTGTTCAACACTACCTCATCATCTATTTTTTCCCTTAAAAGTTTCAGTAAAAAATAATTATTATTAATAATAAATAAAACAAAACAAAGCTAGGATTGTAATAACATATAGGGGAGAGATGAGCTTATAACTGGTGTTTTCCATTTAAATGACAAATATATCTCCGAAATCAGTGGCAACAAAACAAAACCATCAATTTTTCAAGCATTCTACAAACAAAAACCTATTTAAATTGTATGTAAACATAGAGATTGTGATTTTTTAAAGTGTTTTTTATTTAAAAATATATTAAAATAATATTTTTTTAAAATTAATTTTTGATATCAATATATCAAAATAATCTAAACATTAAATTTTTTTAAAAAAATAATTGTTTTTAAAAATACTTTTAAACAAACAGACAAACAAAAACTTAACTGTGTTTTTATTGGTAATACCTTCGGATTATCATTTCATTGAACGTGAGCTGTCTAGAAATTACATCCAACATAATCATACAGAACTTCTTCCTCGGCTGCTACTCTTGCAAAGTGATAAGAATGCGTTGCATGGTCACATTCAATTGTTATATCTAGGAGACTAGATAGATGAATAATTACAGAATCCAAAGTTCTAAGCACAGACCTACACGATCACTTAAAAAGAAATGAAACTACAGGGTCACTGGAAGCAGAAAGGTGTTCCAACTTGATTCAAGCATGAGCACACATCAAGATTTGAAAGCTTCACAGGAAACAAAAACGCCTAGAAAACCATGAGATATTGCACATCCAATATTCTAGCGACCAGTGGTATTCGAAGGGCTCACTTATGCTGGGGGGTTGGGGTAAGCTTTCGGCTTTGGCTTCACTTCTATTTCATTTACACTTCGTACAAAGATAGCATCTGGCTCATGGCTGGAAAGATGAACATGCAACAATCAGAGAAAACATGGAAAGAGAAATGGCGAGGTAAGATTAGAATGACTCTTACGGTTTATCTCCCTCTTCATAAGTGTAACTTGATGCCACAGCCAACAGACGACCATCTCTGCTAAATGAAAGTGCGGCAACACTCGATGGATACTTTGAGTACTGAACAGTGCAAAATTGTAACAAGCTATAAGCTTTCTGCAAGTAAATTAATACTGTCAAATGTTCTGTAAACATGCACCTGATATAGTCTCTTTTTGTTGTTCCCGTCCCATACATTCACAAAACCATCACAACCTCCAGTTGCAAATGTACCATAGCTGCATGTTGAGCTTTGATGTAAGATAAGTGACCAAAAAATAGTAGAAGAGAAACAGGCTAGTAGTATGACTGCATGCCAAACAAGACATCAACTTCAGTCATCGTAAGCTCAAAAATGGAGAAAAGAATCCAGCTTTCATCTTGATCAAGACACAATTACTTGGATGTTTTCAATGAGATTATGTTAGGCAAAAATATTAGTTACGGGCTTCTGAACCCTACAAACAGAATGAATGCTCCTCTCTAAATAAAAAAATTCATCTAATTACTCAACATGAGAACTTGTCAGCTAGGAAAAAGTTGTGAACGTCAGCTAAACATACAGTATAGCTTCAAAATGCACATGGAATTGATTTTGATGTTCATTTTGCTTTTGTCTTACATATCATATTGTCGTTTGGGTTCGAAGTCCATCTATTCATACAATTTTAAGGTAGGGTAACCTTTTGCTTAGCCAACCCTGCCCTTAAACAGCAAGTGCAAGATACGCCATTTACCATGAGCAAGTTACCATAGCATAACATGAACAGAGACAGAATATAAATTAAGAAGCTGCACAATAAAGAAAGCATGCATTACATGATAAAAATCAACCTTTGGAAAAAATCTAAACTTTGTTTATCCTTTTTATTTTGTCAAAAGCTCATAAATTCAATGCATGAAGAGTATTCAGAAACTTACACAGGATGAAAAGCAATGGCATTTACAGGATAGACAATGTCCCTTCCAGCCTCAGATTTTCGATGACACTTGAATGCATACCTGCACAAAGTTTCAACTCTATCAAATTCATTGAATGATAGATAAAGGATATTATTTGTTAGTATACATGGGCTGCCTTCATTTTTGCACAGTTGTAACTTTTACCCTAAGTACCTCCATTTAATGACTAGTTAACCTGATACAAATCACACATGCATACTACCATCACCAGATTATGGAGAATTCAGATTGAAAATGATACCATGAAAACCATAGCATTTTTTGATCATATAGAGTGCACACCACCTGAAAGTACAAAAAGCTCACCCCACAAAAGGTGAATTTGGTGCTTAGTCTACCAACTTTTCCATATATCAAGTCAATAGTGACATGACACATGGATTGATTCTTACTCTGTAATGAAGGGTACATTCACTTTTATACACATTTCATATCATTATTGACCTAGTCTCGGGTAAGTTGATAGACTACAATCTACCTCACAGCTTCTCCCACAGAGGAGGAGCTATAGGGGACAACCAAAAGTTTAATTGTATTGTACCGTGTGAATTTCTTTGAAAATACCCATTAGTGCCTGAAATTGGCATGGAAAAGGAGTAAATTAAACATCTATCATGCAACATTAAAAGTGTTCCAACCAGATATTTACATAGTCATCCAACCTAAAGACATGAAAAATCATTAAAAAAAAGAAAGTATAAGACTATCAGGGAAAAGACAAATCAAATTTGCAAAATGCAGCATGGTATAGAGGAAAAGGAACCATACTTTTTTGCTTGACTGGCCTCTGAAGGATCAAAAAATTCCATTGCAACTCGTCCTTCAACAGAACTGAGAGCATATCCTGCATCATGTAATTCAGGTGAAGAAGAGTCATCCATGAGAGAGCTCCAAAGCAACAAAAATTCATGACATAGATGAAAATCATCACTGCATGTATAAGGCACTTTCCCTGCCAATAATACCTTATTGAACTATTTGAAGCAAGAGGATGCTATTCATGGAAGAGCAGAACATAAAACTAAACAATACAAGTATATAGAAGATTCCTTTGAACAGCTTTCAGTTTTAGTGAATTTTTCAAGATTTATAACAAAACACAAGCAACTAAAAATAGCCTCATGATAAAGCAATTCAAGCAAGTCATTGCACCAACAAACTTAAATGCAGTGCAAATAGAATGGCTTGTAATTGGGAGGCAGCAGAACTAGCATATGATTTCACCCACCATAAATGTAGCAACAAAGACAGTGAAAACAATGTCAGTTCAGTGTCACGATCAATACCTGTGCCATTGGGATAGCACCGCACACATCGAGTTTGATATTTCAGAGAGGATTCTCTCCTTTGCTCAGGTAGAGACATATTTCGCAGATCGTAGACATTAACATGTCTTCCTGCAGTAGCTACAACCAAACGATTTCCAACAAGAGACAGGGAGTAAACACGCTCAGGTTGTGGATATGTGCCAACAAGAGTGCGCTCTTGCCCACTAGCTCCTCTGGGATCCCAGCACTTCAGTGTTTTGTCCCAGCTACCAGTGATTACTTGCCCTGTAGTTGGGGAAAGACGGTGAAAAAATAATTAAAGAGAGGAATGTGCCATAATCTTTTTATAAGGAGAAATTATTCCCCGGTATTCTATATAATTATTTCAGTGGTGGAATTCTTCACAACCTCATTACAAGTCAAGAGAGCGAAGGCAAGCATGTGAGCAGCATGATATCTATAAACAAATCAACTAACATAGCTGAACATCTGAAAAATAAAAGTTCAATGAGCACAAGAGAGCCAGTAACTACAAGTCATTTCCTGCAGCTTTTTCTTGTAGTCCTGCATGTTTGTTTGTCTTTAAAGCTTAAAATAATTTTTAAGCTTTGCCCATGTGTTGACTATTTATCTTTTACCTTCCCAGCCTATTTTTCTTTTGATTGACTGGTTTTAGCATGTTCAATTATTATTCTGTTTTTTCTGTTTCAGGGTCTCACTTGTGCATTGCCGTACTTGGGATTGCACATTTGCAACCCTAGGACCTGTTACTAAATATACCTTTACCATTACTGACAAAGATATCCAAGTAAAAAGCAATAATCAAATATGCAAACCATTTAGTCCATGCAAATAGACAACATTAAAGCACAACAGATCAAGCTGGACATATAAACATGCATCAACAAGATCAAACACTAACAAGTGGTAATTAGAGGCGGATTGTCTGAAAAGTTGGGCATACGAGAGAGTGTCAATGAGACCAAACACCAGCAAGCTATACACACCAGAAGTACCTCGCTTTCAAAATTACACAGCTTGTCAGACAATCATAATTCAAGCACACCTACCTGCTGCATAAGAGTACTCGATGCAGCGAACAGGTGCATCGTGCCTTCCCAGAATATCCTCCTTCCCGTGGTTAAAAACCAACCTAAATCATCAAAAAAATCTCTAGACAGTCTTGCCATAACATAATAATCAAAGTCAATTCCTAAATGCATAAATTTTGCAGTTTAGCATAAAATCTGCTTCAATATACCTTCTCGAGAACCAAAAATAAAAATAGTGGAAATCAACTAACTAACCGTCGCACGGTATTGTCCCCGCTGGCACTGAACCCAGAGGAATCGTCGTGGAAGCAGCAATCAAGCACGGCACCACCGTGCAAAAACTCTCCTCTCAAAGCATTAGCACTGGCGTCGTATAATCTCACAGTCTACAATAAATAAATAAATAAAAATCAGATATTGAGTTATTCAGTAAAATTTGAAGATTGGAAGTGACTTGATTGGCGAGGCCGTACCTTGTCCCACGAGGAGACGAGTAGGAGATCGCTGTGATTGGAGAATCGAAGGTTCGAGATACCGTCGGTTGGTGGATTCGAGAGTTCACGGCCGGAGAACGGTGGCGGGATGACAGCTGTCATCGCGTGATTGTACGGAGGGATATTCAAAAGAGCGTAAGAAAGCGGGTGCACTGAGTGTTAGGGTTTTGAGGGGGAGTCAAGGGGGAAGGAGATTTGAAAGTGCGAGGAGGGTAAACCTTAACTTTCAGCCGTTTTCTTTTTTTGGATTATTTTGAGGAGGAGAGAGGGGGATTTGAATTTTTAAATTCAAAATAAGACAGCAGCAGGCAACGGTGGTCTACTTAATAATGGATTCATCAATAGTGATCGTCACGGTTTTCAATCCTCCATGTTCTTCCGCTTCTTTTGTTTTGTTTCGGAGTCTGATTCCATTTATAGCTCCGAGAAAACTACAGATCAGTACGCAGCTTATACAGCGCTGTACAACTCGGTTTCCATTCTTCAAATCCTTGCTAAAACTGGCATTTAGTTTATTACTAATTGATCAAAAAAATATCTTGCACTTTCTATCAACATGACCTTAGTCCCTACCCCTTTCTTTAATCTTATTTAGATCTTCAATCTTTCTTTTTTCTGTAATTTCATCCCCATATCCAACTTGTTATGTTTAATCATTTTATTTTTTTTGGATTGTAATTCAAATGCATGAACAATCAAATTTGATATACTGGAAGGTGACATGGACGGAGGGATGGAATTGTAAAAAAAAAACAAACAAGAGGCTGAAGACCTAGATCAGTAAAAGGAGATTAGAGACAAGTTATTGTTGGTTATTGATCCGTTAGTTATCTTTATGGAAAACACTAAAAGATGTGGTATAATTATGACAGGTAAACATTATCCATGTGCTCACAAGTTATTGCTTATTTTTTAATAATTTATTTTGTTTCACAAAGTTTTATTATGGGCAAGCAATTTAATTCTAATTAAAGGGTAATTCCCTTTGATTTCCAAGGCAACGAAAGGATGGGAAATAGAATGACGCAATTAAAAAAACATATCAAATATTTCAGAGATTTCATGAAAAATCTCTTCATCTTTTAAAATAACATAGTCTATGATATTTAGATCCCTTTAATTTTTTTAAAAAATTATTTTTGATATAAAATTTTATCTGTATTATTTCTTGCTTCCTGTTTAAAAAGATGAGAAAGAAAAGCCACCAGATTTTAACTATAAGAGATGAACTCATTATTTAAGTTATTTTTAACTACTAAAATGGGTTTTTTTTAATGTCTACGAGTTTTATGTGAAAAAATAGGTTTGATGGTAATGTTTTAAAGTCTTAATCTTAACTAAACAAGACATATCTAAGTTGAGATAGATAAATTTATCTCGGTTTGATTTCAAATTTTTAGATTTTTTTTGGATAAATGAGTTAATTTGTAGGTGTTCCAAAAATATTAGCAATAGTTTTTTGGTAGAAATGACTTAAAAATTGAGTTTGAAGGTGGTTGTTTGTCTTTTTAAAAAAATTACAAAAAATTAAATAAAACCTAGATATACGAGTTTGAGTACTTGGATTTTTCCTTGCAATGGGTCAATGGTACTAGCTCTTAAGCTCACACGTGCTAGAATTTTTTTGGCTTTTTTTTTAAACTAATATATATATATATATATTAGTCATGTTTTAATTAATATCCCTTCTACATTATTTAGCCTTTTTTTAATTATTTTGTGTGTATTTGTTTTTATAAGATTATGTTGACTCATCTATCATTTTTTAAATCTTTTGTATAAATAAGCTTTATTTTTTAAAATAAAAATATATATTTTGTCATATAATATTTTTAATATATACAATCTTACATAATATTTTTTTATCTTTTATTTTATTTAATCAATTTAATATGTATTTCTATTTCTATTATCATTTGATTGAATAAAACAATTGATATAATAAACAAATTCAACAAACATAACTAAATAAATATTGTGTTGCGATATCAAATATTTTCATCTATATTTTTTTTATTTTTCTATTTTATTTTTAGTTATTGTTAATAACCTTTTCATTTATTTATATAAATGGTTTTAGATTTATTTAATTAGATGCTTAGTTAAGCTTTTCAATTTAAATTTAAGATTTTTATATGTAGAAAAACACATCAAAAAAAGTCTATACATATCTATTTAAAAAAAATAACTAATTTATGATGAAACATAAGTCAAATAGCTAGTTTGACACAACAACTTATTAACTTTAACGTGGAGACATGCTAAGTAGCTTATCAAATCCCCTTTAACGAATTAATTTTAAACAAGGTTAAGCTCAAACTATAAACACTCATTAATTTTATATAGAATTTATGTGAAAATTAATTTGAAAATATTCATGTTGTGAGAAAAAAAACATTATTTCAAGTGGTAGTTAATTAAAATATAAATAAGTTGAGTAATTTTTTATCATCTCAAGTTTTAGCTCATTAGTACTTAGATGGAGTTCATGTGTTAATATTATATACCAACTCAAATCTTCACCTTTTTTGTTTTTCAAGCATAACCTATAAGGCATAAAAAAAATTGAGATCACTCGTGGGATATTAAAATCCAAAACCCATATCAGTAGGTGAGGGGTTAGTAACTTACCTTATTAAGAGTACTGGTTGCAACTTATCATACACGTTTTGGGGCGTCAAACTCAGATGTGGACTTGTGTTACCCATGAATAAAATCGTGAGGATAATAAGACCTAAAACAAATAATATATGGCAAGTTGGGTCCAGCTGTTACTTTTGGCATCATAACCAATCTCACTTGCTGTCTGATTGTATTGACGAGGTCATCAAGCTTTTTAAATGGGATGGATCATTATATCCCATATCAACAGGTGATGGATTGATAGCTTACTTTATTAAAAGTGTTGGTTGTAACTTATCATACGTGTTTTAGGACGTTAGACTCAGATATGAGCTTGTGTCATCAGGAACAAAACTGTGAGGGTGGTAAGACCTAAAATGAACAATGTATAGCAAGTTGGGTTCGGCTGTTATTGTTTATTTTTTTCTTTAATGTGTAATATTTTTTATGAAGAAAATGAATTACATATTATTATATCTTATTGGTTTTCGAATTATCAATAAATGTTGTGGGGGTTGTAGGATTTTTTACTTTTATTTTCCTATCCCATCCTTTTTAGACATTAAAGTTTTTTCATTATAGGTAAATCATTTCTTTTCTTTTCATTACCTTATCAAACATAGTAATGGATGAGTCTGACACAGTAAAGCTTGTTGGACTAAAGTAATGTTACATGTGTTTTGTGAAATTTACATTAAAGTTATTGAGAGATGCACAAGACCAAACATCTATTTTAATAAAGTTATCTAGAAATTTATCATACATGAATTCTTTAACAAACAGGTATTTCTTTAACAAAAGTATAACTTAAAAATAAATGGGATGGGATTCAAAAGGGTTGAAGGGTATAAAAAAAGTTAATATTTGAAATTGGAGTTGGTTGGAGTAGAGAACTTGGGACTATTTTTGTAATTAATGAATTGCGGAAAGAAAAAAAATTACAAGTCACTTATATTTGTTATTATCTTTATAATTTCATTTACGTTGTTGCATTATTTAATTAATTTTCTAGCATTGTTAACCATATTCAACTTTCATTGCGCAGGAAATGAGAGGAGAAAAGAATTTTAGGCATGCCAGGATTGAGCCCTTGTTGTGTGCCAAACATTACATTATATTTGGTAACATAGTGGTCGTGGGACAATATATTTGGACTCTTTCGCAAGGAGTGTTATCTGATGAATATAATGGGGGTTTGAATTAAAAAATATGAATAATTATGAAATTAATCTAGAAAAATGAAATGATGATTCTAAAGAGGATATAATTCTTGATTTTGTACATAATTTTAGTAATATAATTAATAAATGCAATGTCACAGGTAGTAGCAGCAATTATGGTGTGTTATGAGAAAGAGTGCATGACATATTACACCTCATTATCATGAAATGAAAAGGGAATCTAGAATGAAAGCACAATTATTTGCACTTTTAAATTGATTTGTTGAGAGTGTTTTGATGGCTAGCGATTGTACATCAATTTCTAGAGATAAAAAAGGATGTAGTGCTAAGGAGATTATGAAAGAACTATATTTTATAAATAAAGTTAACTTTGGTCGTGAATTGCATACCTTTGCCACCGAATTGTTTTGTGTGAGAAGCAAGAAAGAGATGTTGGTTGCAATGGGATTTATTAATAGGAAATTCTTGTGGCTAAAAATAATGTTCGATCAACAAAGAAATCCATAGATGAAAAATATCAAGTGTTAACTTGTTATCCTATTTATGTCATTTAAGTTTTGTTAAATATTAATAAAACTAAATTTTTATGCATGATATTGGTTCTTAATGTTTTTATATCATCATAACTTAGTTATCTAATTATTTGCCATTAGTATGAAGTATGGGGGTTGTCTTTATGTAATAGGTAATATAGGTAATTGCAATGTGTTTTTATTAAATTCTTTCTTTAAACATGAGGTTTTTAATTTCTTAAATAGGCTATGTTAACCATTTGTTGATGTCATTTTTTATTTGTTAAAAGTAGCATGTTTGATCCAACAATCCAAACTTTTGGTCATTACTGATGCTTGTAACTAGGGAAAATAAACATGGCTTGAGAAAATAACATTGAATTTATTGCAACCTTTAATGTCTTCTTTGTGTTGTTTGTTATTGACAACACAATAATTTAATAAAATTTCACTTGTTTTTTTTTGTTATTCCATTGTAAAATTTCTTAAACTTTTTATGTTATAGTTGTTATTGGAATTATATCATGTTGGTCATGCATTTTTGTTACCAAGTAGTTAAATCGGAGAACTTTGTAGTTTTTCAGCTTATTAACATTAAATATTGTTAGGTTGAAAGTTCAGTTGGTAATAGACTTTAAATGTTTGGTTTCTTGATTTTGAATTTTAGCTTTTATATATGGAAATTGAAAGCTCAGCTTGCATGTACATATTTATTAATTATTATTAACATGATTAAAAGATTGATATCTTATCTTAAGTGTATGAGTGCCGAAGTAATAAATAACCCGACAAAACTAGGGTCGAATTATAAAGAGGTTAACTATATAAATTGTAAATAATAATAATAATAATAATAATAATGAGTTAAAGAGGACTTTAAGATATAAGGTTAATGTGAAAATTAAACAATGATAATAATAATTGTCAAGGTTAGAGGATTTCCAATAAGTATAATATAAATTTCTTTTATTACTCAACTGAAAGCCACACATAAAAGAGGTTTTAATTGGATGATTTGTTATTAATAACTTATTATAAATTATTAACATGATCATATTAACTATCATATTTAAGTAACACTAAAATTTTAAATATTATTAGGAATTCATGATGCTAACTTATATTATTAATAAATTAAGTTTTTTTCATAGCACATGTCTATGTTATACCATACTGTTAGTTATAAACGTGTCAAACATTTATTCTATCAAATGTTATATAACACAAATTTAGATTAATCATTAAACAAGTAAGATATTAAGAATTGATAAGATAAAAATGATAAGTGAACAATGCCAAGTGAATTTCACGTGGCATTGTTCACATGAATAGCACTCATTGGATCGCGTCGACCTGGTAGTTTTTTTTTTAAATTGTGTTTTACTAAAAAAATTAATGTTTAATATTATTTAATAACACTATATAAATTAAAAGAATATCGCATGATGATATAATATTTGTAGAATTTGATCGCAATTCCAATTTGTTTCTAATAATATTTTATTTGATTTTATTGCATGTTAAAAAAACCATGAAAACTATAATACTTACAAGATAAATTTCATACGTGATGAAATTATAAATAAATTAATAAAAAAATAAAAAAATATTTAATATAAAATATTATTTATTTAAAGATATAATAATGATAGTTAAATATACAATATTTAAATTAAAAACTATTAATATTAATATATATATTTTTAGTTATTTTATAATCTTAATTTAAAAAATATATTTAACTAAACACTTTAAACTACTTTTTATTCGACCTTAATTTCAATTATAATTTTAATTAAATATATATAAATATTAAATCAATCTCAAACAAAAACAACTTTTTATAAAATATTTTTTAAAAATTATAACTACAAAAACTAATACCATGCCAAACCCATCTTCTTATAAAACCAAGTCAGCTCCATAGTTGTAGGAGCCCAATCGTGGAGCCAACCAAGATCACAAATCAACTTTAACGGTATCCTCTGCAACTTATCCAGTGGGACATCCTCACAGTATTTCTCTCATAAATCCTTGTTCTATTATCTTTTCCCTCTCCATAACACGATGCATCGTCGAGAACGCGCTTCTGTCCCTAAACGACACCGTTCAGGTTTCGACAGAGAATCCAGGTAATCTCTCAGGGTTTTTAGGTGTTGGGTTCTTTTTGATAAAACCAAACATGACCTTAATATAATGCACGCCCTGCTTTTTGTTTCTCTACAGTGATACTTAATCTGTGACTGCAATTCATGATGTCGGTTTTCTTGGTTTGAACCAACGATGGCCTTAGTGTTTGGATGTTCTTCATTTTTTCCTACGCAGTGAAAATTAAAGGATCACTTAATTCATGAAGTGGGTTTTTTTTATAGAACCAAACATGGCCTTTGTGACTTGAATATGATGTTTGTGGGATGTTTGGTTTCTTAAAGTCCTATGAGGCAGGAGAGATGGAAAACCAGAGACAGAAAGAGTAACAACTGACTCTAATTTGGATCCAAAGAACCGGCGCCGGTTGCAAGATGCATTACCTCTTGAGGCTTCTTTGGAACCCGTTTCTGTTAAGGTGGAGTCTGGTGGTGTGAGAACAGAAACGGACAAGAAACCAAATGGACATAGTGAAGGAATCAAGCTTTCTTCCAACCCAACTGCTATACTTCGTTCTCGATCTTACTTTCAGGTTTTTTTTTTTTGAAGTTACTGTTGGTATTTTTTGAATTTTTTTGGGTGTGTCAATGTCATTATCCAATAGGAGGTCACAATAGAGATACTAAGTTCAGAAAAGCTAAGGTATGCGTGGGTGCCTATGGAAATTGAAGATTTGAGTTTGTGTCATTGAACTTAGAGGCTTGGTATTGTTTCTCTGCTTTCATGAAATGCTATTCATAGTATACAGTATCTTAATGGTTGTCTTTGTAATGATTATTTTCTTCAGTCAAATTCAACCTTTGCTAAAAACAGCACCTTCTTTTGATTTCTTTCTTGACAAATCGACTGTATCGTAGATGTTTTGAAGCTAATGTGTTGCATGAGTTCTTTCAGTGATTGGAATTTGGAAGGAGCCGGGTGAGGTATTTCATTTGCGCTCTTTGGGCAAGATGGATCTCTAATACAGTAGTAGGTAGTCTCTATGAATATTTGTGCTGTGTGATGAAAATAGGTTTTAGAGTCTTGCATTCACGTAATTGATTGTTTGCAGTAGTAAATGAGCATTATTTCTTTCAATCTTAATTACTGGTGTTTTATTCAGTGTATTCAAACCTTTTTTTTTCTGGGCTGATATAGCAGGATTGTTGTCCGGCCTATACCTTCGAAACTTTCCGTGTATATAACATATTAGGCTTGCCTGTGCATGTCTTTTAACAGCACAATGAGCATGGTAAAGCCGGGCAAGCTAGTCGAAGCTCTGGCAGGAGAGCTGCTGCTGGTGCGTTCCTGATTTCACTTGCAGGACTCCTAATTCTTTGACTTGTTATGTTCAGTTTCTTTTCCCTCTCTCTCTCTTTCTTCAAACATGTTCACTCACTGTTCCAGTGTTCTTTTCTTTTGAAGAATGTCGATACATTCAAAGGATGATCGGGACGCAAGGGAAGTGAACAGGCCAGCAACTTATGATTCACGGCAACGAGAGGTGAAGCCACGAGGTAAGGGAGATGACCAGTATATGGGACCATGATGGTTACTTGAAAATGGAGACTGAGCCACCACCACATGGGATAAACAGACCTGCGTTTAGGGAGAAGAAGATTCCAGGGACGACTGACAATTCTGACAAAGCAGGTGTGGAGCCTCCAACGTCAAGCCATTCTGGTCGTCCTGTGTCCATCAGTGAAAGTAGGGAGGAAAGAGACCACATTCCTCGCCATATAGACAGATCTGAGAGGCCAGCTGCTGGAAATAGAGGAGACATGCTGAGAGGTGGCCGTCCATCAAGAGAAAGATATGGTGGTGGAAATTATAGGGAAGAGGGAGATTCAGTGAGAGGCAAGGTCACCGCCCAAGTGTCATGCAAGGAGAGAAATGGAAGCATGATTTCTTTGATGATGCTAACAGGAGTCCAACCACCAAGAACGAAGAGGATCAAATTGCGAAAATCGAAGACTCTTTCTTGGCTTCATAGGAATACAGAGGAGGATGGCGTGAAGTTTCTGATCTGCATAATGTAGTGCCCGCTGTGTTTCTTAATCAGATCAAGATCATTTTTTTTTTTTGTGTTGGCGTTTTCCCCTATCCAGACATTTTGAGCGCGGAGTTGGTGGATTGGAGTGCATTGCTCTTGTGATTTCTTTTTCACCGTTCAACAAGCAGTTGTCTACCAATCTAATTAGCACTCTGAAAATGCTATGTTCTTCAATTCATTCCTCAAATGCAGACACCATCAATATTTAAATGTTGTGCCCTCCTCATGGCTCATATCGTTTTGAGCGCATTTTGGAGACGTTTACTGTACCTCTTTTTTTTTTTTCCTGGTCTCAAAGGGGATTTGAACTCGAGATCCTTGGAGAAGGCGCACAGCCGCTGGGGGCGCGGCAAGTATTTCATGCGTACAAAGTCATTTATTAAAATTGTGGTAAAATACCTTTGGTAATTTCTTGTCTTGATTTTGAAATGGCAGTGTGAGACGATTCGGCAAAAGTGAGGTCAGGCTCTAATTTCAGTCCAAACACATTGATCTTGACCCGACCATGACCCCTCAAGATTCACATATGCAGGTTTTGAATCGTGGAGCAGCATCCGGCAGGCAACCGCAGGGTTTATGAATGGAATCAACATGCTCGTTTCCATGGACTTGTGGTGGTTCAGCTACTCGGACTCGAGATGTCTCTGTAGATGCATTACAAGTTCTCTCACACAGTATGCTAGCGATTTGATCATATTTTCAATAATACCAAGAAAAATCATCAAGACCCTCAACACTGCAACTAGAACTTTATCCATGCATGGCCTCCTTCTGAAAACAATTTCCACAAAATATAACCTCGACTAATTCATTCATCTACGTGAAACAAGGTCTTCAATATCGGTTACACCCAAATATGGAGGCTTCTTCTCATCAGGCAAGTTGACCACCAGCTGACCGCAAGCACCACTTATATCCTGACCCATTTGCTTACGAACTGTTGTCCGGATGTTATTTACACCTCTAAGAATTTTCTGGAATCTCAACACTTTCTCTTCGCTACTGGTTCTGAATTGACTCAGACTACCAATTGGATTGAAAGGTATCAAATTCACGACCTGCTTGGAAAGTAAAAAAGTTGAATGGGAATGAAATTGTATATTCAAGTAGCTTGAAGCTAACAATAGTTATGAAATCACAACTGAAAACATGAGCAAAGATAAGTGAAAGTGACAACAATAATGCAAATGGACAATTCATAAAAGACATTGGGCCACAGAGCATTCAAAGTGTAAGCTGGATGAAAATTATGAAATGAGTGTGACTAAATTCCTTTAGAGGAGTTCAGGCTACCTAATCTTTCATTGTCATTCATCATACCTTAAAATCATTAAGGCATGTCCACAGTTGGGAATTTAGGTTCATAAACATCATAATGAACCTCATCCGCTAACCCTGCCAGTCATTATCACCAAAGCAAAATTAGAAAGTTAAAACAAATTTTTTGGCGTGTTCCATCCTGTGAGAGTTTCTTTTCTTCAAGAGGGAAGTTCAAATACTACGATTTGAGTTAACAATTATAAACTGGGGTTTGCTTAAATTCCTCAATCTAGTGATCTAGAAAGTACTTATAATTCTGACTGGTTCCAGGTGTTTTGGTTCTCCATCAAAATATGTTTTTCTAACCCATAGTAAACTCCCAGTCAATGAATAATAAAATGGGATGTGAATCTGTACCCAATAGAAAAGTAGGTTCTGTGAAGTGACATCAAAACTATCACGATTCATGAATGACAAAAAAAGATGAGTAGTTATGAGCAATAGAAGAATATGCAGATGCTCATTGGGTGCAAGTCAGTAGAAATTTCTTTAGAGATAATACTCAAAATTAAATTGGTTTGCAAGATGAAAAGCTGTTCTTAGATAATGAGGACTCACTCCCTATTCTGCAAGTACAGTTTTTCTGTGCCTTAAAGATTTTGACACTCAGCAAGCCAAAAAACCAGCTCTCAAGCCTTGTTATAGAGTTCCCACATATAGCACCATTACATATAAAAATTTTGTGCTTAAACTCAAATTTAAGAGCTCACCACATCAAATGTCTCAAGTAATTTGCCTAGCTGGTGGGCATGCTGCTCTTCATCATTCACCCCATCAAGCATTATGTACTCAATAAAAATCTTCTGCTTACTGAAAATTGAAAGACCAGCTGTGAGATAAACAAGTTGCAAAGACATGTAATTTAGAAATGAATTACAGAAATATAAGACTAGCAAAGTTTTACCTGTTCTTTTGATATGCTTGCAGAGCATCCATGAGTTTTTCCAAAGGGAAAGCCCGAGCTGCAGGCATTATCTGACAGCGAACGTCTTGAACTGGTGCATGTAGGGACACTGCCAGGTTCAATCCAGGTAAATCTTTATGAAGCTTGTTGATAGCGTGAATTATTCCAACCTACAGAAGATTAGATTGAACCGGTATGCTTGTAAGTCAAGTTTTCCTGCATTCAATAAACCAATTTAAAAATTTCAACCTAACTACATACTTCTCCTTAGGAACAGTTCGAGTTTAATAGATTATGAAATCCATGTCAAATATATCAAATAAAAGTGGAAGAGATAAAAACAGACAATAAAAATGACAATATAAGGAATCTTGTCTCGACTACTACATATGATGTCCTCACAACATTCCATTTCCAAAATTACAAATTGTGTGCTTAACAGGACCATTACAAGATCCCGTTTGCTAAATTAAAAGTTAACTCATATGCACAAAATTGCATTTTCATATATTCATATGTTAAAGTAAGGTAAATCACAAAGCTTAACCACCCAAGATTCTTCAATTCCAAGTTATGAGCAGGCCAAGAGAAGGAAACAACAAAGATGAAGATGACAAAACAACAATCATAAGGTAAAAGAAACAGTTGTCGTAGATTTAGTTACGAAATCATGGATTTCATCAAATCTCGAAACATAGAACATTGTAAACGTTACAGGCTTGACGATATGTGATAATTGAGGATGATATCCAGAAAAGTGTGGGCAACAAGGGCCCAGTCTTTCAAATTCTACTGGAAAAGCAGGGCAATGATTAAGTAAAGTCAACAACTATGGAGAGGGGCTCTGGAATAAAATAGACAAGGGTGATAGTAGACAAACGAAAACAATGTCAGTGCACTTACTGTTGATACAGTTATTCTCTTTGGAGATAGCTGAAACGGAGCTCCTGACATAACACGTACTGCTTCCACCAAGGCAGAGTAGTTATTCAGTGGTTCCCCCATGCCCTAGTCACATAACAGAAAATCAAGAATTTAGACTCAATTTCAAACCTCATTTTGGACCAATATAAAGGCTCAGAAATGGCATTTTTTTTTCAGGGGGTGGGGGCGGGTGGTGCTGACCATAAAAACAACATTCCGTATTTGTGATAAACGGGAGGCATGAACTAATTGCTCAACAATTTCTCCCGACGACAGATTGCTTTTGAATCCCATACTTCCAGTTGCACAAAATTTACAACCCATCTTACATCCAACCTACAATAAAAGAAAAGAGGTTAAAACAAACATTGTGCATGAGCAGCGCCTGAATGCATAAACCAACAAAAGCAAGGAGACACAAGAGATCAAAGGTAAAACTTCCAACAGATTAAAATTAGGGACAAGAGATGGCCCAAATCAAACACAAGCCAAGCTTCATCTTAAAATCAATGCACTGAATTAAAAATGAACAATGACTCAAATTCTCTGCTTTCCCGTAAAAAGAGAAAGCAATGTTGTTGTGCAAGGCTATTGTCCGGTCAATAAAGTTTTGAATCGGCTCAAGTCACACATATACATGCAAAAAATGCTACAGCTTTGCAAGGCTACATATATATATAAACACGGATACAACATTCATACCTGAGATGATATGCACAAAGTCGATCTTGGACCACCAGGACGGGGTTTCCCACAATATTTCCCCAACCGGGTGTCATACCTCATAATCACCGCCTCCACAAATGCTCCATTCTAATGATTAATCATCATAATGTAAACCCAGATCAAGAAAGACCAATAACAGCCCCAATAAAAACACACACAAGCACACAATTTCAACCCTAAAACTCATATTAATTTATATTTTCAGTAAAACAAAATATCATCAGAGTTACAATGAAGCCAGAGAAGTCAGTAGGGCAGTACCCGAAGCTTAACGAGAAGTTTGGTGGTGACCCCATCATTAGAGTTAATAACAGAGTCAACACTCGAAGCAGAAGTTTTGAACTTGGAACGCAAAAGTGAGTATGCAGATGAGGGTAAATCGGGTATTTCATCCCATTCACAATTAGGGTTCTTAATCACATGCCTTAAACAATCCAAAAAAAAGAAAACATCAAGTGACATTAATTTAAAAAAAAAAGAAGGAAAAAAACAGCGTTCTTGTAATTACTTACTTCCAAATAAAGGGAATGAAGTGAGTATTGATGCCTGCTTTCTCAAACTCTGCCCTTACATCAGGACTGTCGAAAATCGATCCAACGCCCATATTAGTGGCAGTTTAGCCCTTCGATTTTCTCAGTTGTCTGTTGGGGTTTTCTTTCTTTCTTTGTTTCTTCTGTCTCTGTCAGCTCTTTCTCGCATCCTGGTTCTCGGATGTCTTCGACACAAAACATGCTTCAAGCTTCAATACGATGTCGTTAATGAAATTAATCCCATTCCCTTTTTTAAACGACGTGTATTTGCAACCGTGATGCACTCTGGGTTATGGACGCATGGGCCAACCATCGCAGCCCACCTCCGAAGCATCCATATGCTTCAAAAAATCAAAATTGTAATTCTTTCGCACTGTTGTTACACATGGCTCAATTTATTTATTCATTCATAACTTAACTGGGCTAGGTTTCAAATTAAATTAGATAGTAAATAATTTATTCAACTTGGTTAAAATCTGAATTTTTTTTAAATAATATAATTTTAGATTGACAAATTTAACCTATTTAATTCATAACACAAGGGTGGATAAAATGATTATTTAATAATTTTAATATCATATACATTATAAAAAAATAAATTAGATATTGCTTAAAGAATGAAATAATAGATATTTTAAAAATATTTTTGATGATACGGTTCAATAAAAGAAGAAGAAGTGTAGTGAATTAGATATTGCTCAAAGAATGAAATAATAGATATTTTAAAAACATTTTTGATGATACATTCAATAAAAAAAGAAGAAGTGTAGAACAAGTTTGAGATAATCTCATGAGCTAGTTTTGAATTTTTTTAGTTTTGATTCCGCTCCTACAAGCTGGATTTAATCATTATTCATTAAGCTTTGAGCTTATTTCAACCCTTTAAGCTTTATTTGACCATAATCAAACTAAGCTTTATTTTGGAACTAGTTTGGCCGCGGTAAACAAAACTTATCTAGGTACATCTAAGACTTGATTTGAAAAGGTTTGACTCTGATCAAATCAATTCCAACCAAGCCTATCTTGTTTCTCAATTCAATTGTTTTGAACTTTATTTAACTATAGTTAAGTTACACCGACTCCAACTAAGCTTAGGGTTCAGTTTAAGTTGATCAAATCAAACTTAGTTGAGCCCACCAATAGTTTGCTCCACTTAAAAATGTATTTGATATTGTAATAATTTTTGTGATTATGACTTGAAAAAAATTATTTTATAAAAAGTATATTTTGTTAAAGTTGGTTTAATAAAATATATATGTTGGTTAAAACTGTAGTTGAAATTGAGATTGAACAAAAAACAGTTTAATGTATTTGGTTAATAATACCTTTTAAATTGAGATAATAAAATAACTAAAAAAATTCTATTAATATTGATGGTTTTTAAATAAAATATTGTAGATTTAATTACTACTATTACATTATAAAATAAACAATATTTTATATAAAATATTTTTTTATTTTTTATTAAACTTTTTATAATTTCATCACGTATGAAATTCGTTCGATAAAGACTATAGAGTCCTTGGCTTTTTGAGTATGCAACAACATCAGATAAAACATCATTAGAAACAAATTTAGGATTGTGATCAAATTTTACAAATGTAATTATATAGTGTTATTAAATAATATTAAACATTAATTTTTAAATAAAACATAATATTAGAGGGATTTTCTTGGATATTTTTTGTTAGGTTAGACCTGGTGTAATACATTTAGTTTTGGTTTGGACTGCATCTGATCAATAAACAATGGAGACACCATCCACTGTTCACTTTACAGAACAGTGGAGACAGAGAAGAAGTAGCAGGAGAAGAAATAGAAGGAGAAGGAAAAGGGTAAGAGCATGCTATCCTGAGTGGTGGTGATGTCTAGTTGGTGGTCGAAACAACAAAGGCCAGTGGTGAATCGAGGGAGGGAGCTGCTTGGTCGATGGATGGCGAACCTTCTTATTTTTCCTATGTTTTGCTCTTTTTTATTCTCTCTTTTTTATGTTCTTTGTTTACAAAAAGAAAAAAGAGAATAAGAAGGGAAAGAGCATGCTAGTAGAGACGCTCTCCACTGTTTATTTGGTATTTAGCTAGCGGTGAAGTGAGGGAGTTATTTGGTAGATGGACGACAACTCTTTTTATTTTCCCTTTATTTTTGCTTGTTTTCCTTTTCTTTTAGGTAGCGCCTCTGTTTACAACAAGAAACATACATAAAAAGGGACGAAAACATGAGAGACCAAAGAAAGTAAAATATAAAAGAAAAGGAATAGGAAGCAGCCAGGGACATCGTCTTCAACTTCTCCCCAAACCAGAGAGAGAAGCAGAAGAGGAGAGAATCCAAAAAGCAAAAGAAAAAGGAAAACTAGATAAAGAACAGAGGAGAGGAGGCAACATTGGTTAACCAGCCCTTCCTCACCATCATTTTTCAAGCAACAACTTGAAGATGCTTTTTGTTATCCTGCGATTTAAACGCAGAATAGTAATGAGTCCCACGAACAGCAACTTGTGTTTAAACGTAACCAAATAGTTTATTTTTGTGATAAAAAGCAGCCACGTAAACAAATGTTCTAGTATTACTGAACTTTTCAGTCCTCTCCTTCGTTTTCTTTTCTTTATTTCTCTTTCCTTTATTAGTAGCCATGTCAACTACATTTATATTGAAGTTATCCTACGCTAACTGTGATGGCTTGATGAATACGTCACCTTTTGATATTTTTTCAACTCCATAGACAAGATAGGACGAAGAAGAGATGAGGTTTCTTATTCACAATTACACATTTGAAAATACTCTTTTTATATTTTATGATATTAAAAAAAACATCCTTCAAAGATTATACTGACTTAGCCAGTAAAGTTTTGATTTACAAGAAACACCAATGTCAGTCTCTATAGCACAGAATTATTCGCGAAGAAAACCAATGTTCAAGAAAAGTTCTTCGGAGCATCATCAATTTTTAGAGCCATATCCGACACTCGGGGATGTTACATGGTATAATTTTGACTCTTCCTACTGTATAGCATCGTCATGTTCTTACAACAGTTTCTGCATATTTTAACATGTGATATAGAATTAATTAATGTCATATGATATTGATGGTAATAATCAATTAACTTACTTAATGGAAATGAAAAGTGATTTTAACGTGTTATTATTAAGAGGGTATTTGAATAAAAAGTAGTTTTTGGTTTTTTTTTAAAAAAACATGTTTTTATAATTTTTAGAGGTGTAGTTTGTGCTTAAAAGACCTTTGACAAAAAATCACCACACCTCCAAACTAAATATATTCTAAAGATCTTAATTAAAAAAACTAATGTGTAGTTTTCTTGTAGGTTACATTTTGTTTATTTATTTTAATACGGATCATTTACATCCTTAAAGAACAAATATATATATATATTAATTAATTAATGAAGTACAGAAGTTGTATTACATCCTAGATTTTCAAAAAAATAACATGTTTTAACTGTAAAAGAAAAGGGTATTTGAAAAATTAATTATAATTATTTTAAAAAAAATATATTAAAATCAGTGTATCAAAATAATTTAAAAATATAATTTTTTTTTAATTTTATCCCACCCTCGTTTGGAACACAATTCCAAACAATAGCATAGCTGTGTATATGTTTCCTAATAAACACCTCGTTAACTCGGTTTTGGAATCAAAGTATATTATTATTATGAAATTAATTTACAATTTCCGTTTTTTCCCCTTTCGGATACGCAATTATCTTGCAACAAAGTACAGAAGAACATGATATAAAGTAATAATACAAAAGAATCAAGAACAATACTGTCGAGTCATCCTCGATACTTCGAATCTCTTATTGTCGAATATTAGCTTTGTTGTTCGCTTGCTTGCCCATTTGATGAGGACATGCATCAAACTTCGAGCCGCCAGTCATTGAGGGAGAGTTCACAGAACGTTTCCTCATGCTCCCAGATCGGAGAAAATCTAAACTGGTCCGCAGCTCCAAAGACTCCATGGGTGGTGGCTGGTAGTCTGACCTGGTTCGCCGATGAGATGAACCATTAACCGACTCCCCTTCACCTCCCATCAACAAATGGTAGCCACGGCTCGACCCCATGGAGAGAGACCTGTAGCTGTTCTGAGGCTTCTGTTTCCTGATTGAATGGATAAGAAATGGAATCAAACCTTCCATAACTTTTTTCTTCTCTCCTTGCAGTGCTCTACTTAACTATCACGGATAAAACGTCGTAGATATGGAAGTGCGATTTGATGCTTGAAATGTCACGGAACAACCTATATTTATAGCGACCATATAACTGGCACTAGTGGATAACGGTAGGAGGATAAATGTTCTGGTCAATGAAGTTTTGTTAGATAAACGTCGGGCCTTTGAAAATTCTTCATGGAAATGCTGACAGCTAGCAGATGATACGTTATACAGTAAACAACTCTGTGCTAGAGAAATCGACCGAACTGGAGCTCATCTGTCATTAGTGCTAAAAAACTTTACCATTTTTGATTTGAGAATCGCGAGGTCAAAACTGAAGAAGTCTATGAAACAAAAACACGGTGTCAACAAATCAAACATTAAACAATAGACTCGGTTCGTTAATCGAGGATGAATTAGCCGACCCTAATCGTGAAAAGTAGGCAAATCACAAGTTGGAAAGGATGTTATAGTATTGATTTTGGTTTGGTGGCTTGCCAATTGAGAAGTCAAAATTAATAGCGTGTCCGTGTCTTATTCAATGTGTGCGGCTCTCCGAGCATGCGATCATCCTTAGCAAATGGGAGGAGCAGGTATGACGTTTCTCCCCCGATCACCATGCCAACGGTTTAGGTGTAAAACAAGATTCTACAGAGACTCTAGAAAATCTAAATAAAAAGATTAAATCCCGGTATGCATTCAATCAAGATGCAACCCCCACCCCCCCTCCACTTCCTTTTTTAAATAATGCCATCAAACAATCTTTTCATCCAAAAAAAACTTATACAGATCCACCACAATCACTTATATTTATATATAAATTTCATATAAAGATTTTATTATATATATATATATTAATGTAGACGTGCAGGTTAATTTATTTGAGCACATCTCAATTAATTTTATAAATTTTAAAATTAATAATTATATAAATTTTTATTAACTTTAAAATTTATAAAATTTAAACTGGTAAATAAAAATAAATTTAGAAATAAATAATATTTAAATTGTACAGTGGAGGGGTAGATTCATTAAAATAAAGTATGAATTGTTATAGACTCCAACAATTCCCTCTGTAAACAGTCACTCTCTCTCATTTGGTTTACCAGAGCGAGTTGTTATTGGTTCTCTAGTTTAGTTGTCAGCTAATGTGGAAGTCAATATTAGCATTAGTTATGATAGTAGGGAATATCATATTTCTTAAAAAAATTCAACCACAGGCAGCATCTAACCTACGAGACTGATGTGATTTTTGCATGTCCTTTTTTAATGTAGTCTGTTTTTGTTTTTTTCAATATTTTCTAGAAACAATCCTAATTGTTTAGCATGTAGTTTTCTTACCCCTCAATGCATGTGACATGAAAACTTAACATATATTCAAATATAAACTTGTTATTGGGTGCAAATTACGTGATTGACTTTGATAAATAAGTTTAAAAACCTTGCCTAAATGATAGATTAGAAACTTAATTAACATGTATGAAAGGATAACATTGATTTAAATAAATATATTAAAACATATTAAAAAAATGCTTCATTATGATAACAAATCGAAGTTGTCTTTTGGTCATTAAGAAGACAGGACATGCAATTGACTATTTATTTTATAAAAAAAATCCGATTTAAAAGAACCCATGGTCGATAGATAATTACCATAAACGCATGTGGAAATCGACTTTGAAAGGTTGCTTTAGCAATAAACAATGGGGTTGGTGGATACTTTGTCACTGTCCTTAACATTACTTAACAAGTAAGTGGAAAAACTTCGAATAATAATATTGAGATGATGAGCTTCTGTTATATCTATAACACAATTTTTTTTTTATAAAATAAAAGATATTTTAAAGTTTAAGTAGACACTTAAATTTTGTTCTTAAGTGATAAGAGTTAAAAATTTAAAAATAATATTTTTTTATTTGTAGAGAAAAAATATGTGCTATATATCTCATTGAAAATATTATCCGTACATTATTTTTGATGAATAATTTTTTTTAAATTCAAAAATATATAATCTTGAATATATATATATATATATACAATGAAAAAAAATACTATTTATAATTATTACTATTTATGGATAGTAATCCAAGATAAGTTAGCTTCTTCGTATGAAAGCTTAAACTCAATTGAGTATAATCAAAGTAAAAAAAAGAGAAGGGGTAGCTTGATTGGGTTGTGACCTAAACGACCCAAAATAGCTTAGTTGGACTATGGCCTAACTAAGCTAAAATAGCCAGGTGGGACCATAGCCCAACCAAATTTCAATGTACTTCTATTTTTTTGTATTATTATTTTTCTTTAAAGTTTTTTTTATAAACATACATGTTTAGAAGACTTCAACAAGCTAAAAAAAGAAAAGAAAAATACTTATAGTGTATGCTTGTATAAAAATGATACCTACGCTTGGCTTTGAATATTTGCTTGTTTTTTTGAATTTATGAGAGATATTACCAATGTTTTGTGAAAATAGATCCATGATCTTTTTGGAGGCATGGTAGCAGGGATGTGGAGAAAGTTGGTCATAGCAACTCTAAAATGGTGGTCACTGGAACCTAGAGAAAATCGGTCAGAGAGACTTAAAGAAAATTGGTCATGGAGACTTGACGACATAATCGAGATTAATGATATTTCTTCATGGCAATTTCATGAAGATTTTTTGGGTTTAAAAACATGAAGATACACTTTTTTTTAAAAAATTCAAATGATGATGGAGATATAATTTATGAGATTTATCTTATTTTAGATAGTATATCACAAGCATTGTTTACTATTTGTTCACATTATATCTACTCCATTGTAAATTCTTAAAGGTATCATTTAGAGATCAATTTTTCTTTCTCTTTTATGAGTGCATGACACTTTTCTATTTCGTGTTCATGATCATGATGAGAAAGATAGAACTTGTTGGGGGTTCTTTGTGTTTGAACTAGGGTGATCATTTTTTGTTTGGTTTGGTTTGATTTTTATCCCTGAAAAACAACTAAATAAAAAAACTAAAATCGATTTAAACCAACTAATTTCGGTTTAGTTTTTTATGCCCAAAACTGAAAAAACCTATATGCTTTTTTTTTTTGCTTTATAAGGGGCTTTGTAATGGATTTTTAATGGATTTCTGATATGCTTAAAATTAATGTTCATAGTGTCTAATTTTCTTTGAAGATTCCAAAGTATATTCCAAAGTATCATTTGTATTAAATTGTTATTGTCAATCTTATGTTTATTAAGTTTTTTGGCCATTGAATATTCATTTATATTAAATTATTAATGTCAATCTTGTGTTCAATATATTTTTTTACCTTTCTGAAGTTTTTCTACTTTAGAAAAGTTCAAATAACACACAGTCACACACCAAAAAGTTAAAATTCAAATAACAAACCATTGCCTTTAAAGGGATTAAAAAAATAACAAATAACATTATCATAAAATACTCCAAACTAAAAATATAAATCTTCATTTGCACATTGTCTTAATAAAAAAGCACATTAAGAACATTGCATTTTGATTCCTAAAATTCAAAATCTAGAATTATAACATGATAAATTAAATTAGAAGATATAAAAATAAAAAATAATATTTTTACCATATATTTTTAATAAATGCATCATAATTTGTGAACTAATTACCATTCGTTGCTAGATGCAACTTTCCACCAAATTCTACAAAATAAAAAATTAAATATGTTTGAATAAAAATGTATTAATTAATAAATCATAAAATAAAAGGTGTAAGTTTTTAAGAAACATTAATTGATTCAAGGCTTTTGTAAGTTTTAAAATCATTCATCAAGATTCTATTATCCATTGGAATTAGTCTATGATGCAATCAATTTTGACAACAAATAAGTGTTTAAACCATTGCTGGAGATAAAGAACTTTAAAATTGGTCAAGTATACGACCACCTATGGTAAAGGCTGCATTAAAAGCTATTGTGGATATAGAAATAGCTAGAATATGTTGTGCAACTTTCAAAAATATCTTATATTTTAAAGCATTAATCTTCCACCAATCCAAATATATAATTTATTATCATTAGGATCCTTCCAACTATTAACCAAATACCTCTCAACTTCATGTCTATTTTCCACACTATCTTTCTCCTATAAGTGCCTTTTGAATCGAGCTAAAGTGTTAACATCTACCTCCATGTCATTAATAATATCATTAATATCTTGTTTATACCTATTATCATCCACCACTTTATCGGTTTTCAAATAAAATTCATATAAACTCATCAAATTATCTTTCATTTTTTTTTAATAGCAATTATGCTTTGTCATAATTATACAACTTACCAAAATAAAATTCTGCATATTTCAACTTAAGACGTGGATCCAAAATATTAGTGACATGCAATAAAAAATTCTGATTTGCTTTACAATCCTAGTACTTCTTAAACGTACTTATCATATTCATCGTCATTCCACTTAAAAAATAATCTTTATTTTTACACAATTGTAATAAATTTGTATGCATATAAATCAATTCATTGAAGAAAGAATTTGATATGACATACAATAAGCCAGAAAATTTCAATGTAACCATATAAAAGATCTTTAAAAACTTCAGCAAAGTTCTAGTATTTTTCTAATCCTCCAAACTAGATGGCCTAATGTTTTTTTTTCATTCCCTTTTGAATAAACCTCCAAAAAGTGACTTATATACATAGGTTCACTTTGACCTAACCTCACAAACACCTTTTCAAACTTTTCAGTAGCTTCTAATATAAGATAAGTTGAATTTCATCGAGTTGCAACATTTAAACACAATGATTTCTTACATTTTATATGTAACTTTTTTACACAATTCTTAAATACAAGTATCTTAGAACGTGAAGATCTCACAAACCTAATTGTATTGTGAATCTTCACAATTGAAACATTAATCATTTTCAAACCATCACACACAAGAAGGTTTACAATGTGTACACAACATCTAACATGCAAATGTTCATTTGATAATATATTAGTTAATCAATCTTTCATCACATTCTTTAAGTAAGAAATAGTAACACTATTAGATATTGTATTGTCTACTGTAACAGTTAAAAGTTTATCAATCCTCCAATCTAACAAACAATTCTGAATAATTTAACCAATTGTCTCACCTATATAATTGGAAATTTGATAAAAATTCAATTTTTTTTATGCAAATTCCACTAATTATCAATCCAATGAGCCATTAAGGACATATAATTAATGTTTTGGATTGATGTCCATATATCTATTGTTAAGCATAATCATTAACCCTAAAGAGCTCTCTTTAATCTATTCTTATCTTTAACATAAAGTTTCAAACAATCTTTCACAACAGTGAAATGAGAAGGAATGTCAAATCTACACTACAAGGTCTTAGAAAATAATCTAAATCCTTTACTCTCTATAAAATTAAAAGGTAACTTATCAATTATAACCATTTTTACTAGTGCTTATCTATATTCATTATAATCATAACATATTGCATTACGAGTTCCCACACTTTGATCTCCTGATTCACCCCCTGCTTTATTATATTTTAATACAAAATTTTTTTGCTTCTTAGAAACCACAAAAGAAATTTTTTTGCATATTTTTAAATGACTCCACATATTACTTATCTTATTAATAATAATATGATATATATAATCCTTTCCAAAATAATTACATTCAGCTCTAAGGGTTGTAGGGTCAAGTTTTGTAAAATGATTTTAAATTTATGATTTTTTTTTATCATCAACATTTCTTTCTATATATGTTTTATTCATGGCGAATCTTGCAGTGGTTGATGTTGGGTTAGTGTTTGAAGTTAGGGCATTGGTTGATGTTAGGGTAGTGCTAATGAATGAAACATTTTGATTTTGAAGGTTTTCCATTTGTAATTACCAAATGTAAACATGTTAATATTTATGCATGTCGGAATATATAGCATATAACAATGATGTAATATCCAATAACTATGGATAAAAGAACCCAATAAATAGCAAGAAGAAGTAATATATTTAGCTAAGTTGAAATTAAACCAAACTAAAATTAAATTGAAATTAAACTATACAAGCCAGAAGAAGTAATAAGTAGTTAACTAAACTTGAAAAAAATGATTTAAACAACAATTTGATGCATGAAATAAGAGTAGGGTAAATTCAAAACTCTCCTATTTCAAGCCTACAAACTATGTATATATCAAAGGTCCTATCACTCCTCCTAAAGAATAACAAGTTTGCAAGATCATAACACAGTAACATACTTAATGCTTTAATGTAAACCTATCATTCCACCATTAACACTCCCATAAAAAATTTTACTACAATTTCACCAAGTTTAGATTCTAGCTTAACTAAGCCACCTAGCTAGTCTACTGTAAGAATTCTTGTACCGCCATAATTAAAGGAACATAAGTCCAGAATTTAAAATGGTCTAGAAACTCACTTTATGGTTCTATTCATAGCCTTTTAAGCCATCCCTCAAATTAGTAAAAAGATACATACATACATACATACATACATACATATATACATATAGTGTTTGATTTAGTACAAAAAAATAAAAGAGGTCATAAACTATAGCATACATAGTAAAACAAATTAGTAACCAAAATTTTACATAATAATAATCCTAAGAATTTAGATTGAGAGTAGGATCAAACATGAATAGTTTACTATGTTTCTAATCAGTTCAAGTTATGACTCAAACAAAGATGCAAGCACTAAATCAAAATATATACATTCCTTTCAGTGCTTAAGAATAAAAACCCAATTTAAACAAGCACAAACAACAACTATATAGTGTAAAGAATTGAATTTTAAGCATTCAAAACAACAACTAAGACATTTAGTGTTACTTAGCAAATTATTTTTTCTATACTATTCTGAGATAACTAAAGTGAAAAATACAAATAGTTACCTTATAAATGGATTTTTTAGCATTCAAAATAGTAATTATATCTTTGACCTTTGCATTGAAAAAAAAGAAGCAAATACAATAAATTAAATAGATGATAAAGCTAGGTAAAATACGAGTAGCCATTAGTTAATTAATTAATTAATTAAAAAGGAAAAAAAATTAAAACTCACTGCTATAAAACTGATTCAACAGAGAAGTAGTGGAGATTGTGGAGTACTATGTGATCTTGCATAGATGAAGAGGAAAGGCCAACTAAATAGTGGATAGGTTATGAAAAACATCGATATGTTTTTCAAAGGCTTGATTGGTTTCAAATTTCAATTTATTGGTGTGTCTGGTTGTTTTGGATCTCTATGTTTCTAAGTCTAAGGAGATGAAGAAGGCAAGAGGAGAGAAGGGGCTAGTGCTGGTAGCTAGGGTTATTGGGCAAATCAAGTGAATGATCTTTGTATTTCTAAGTGACTGTTGTAATGTATTTTTAGGTCCTCGTGCAAAAAAGAAAAAAAATATTTGAAAAAGAAAAACCAAAAAATAATAATAATGAAAAAATGATGTCAAAACGCCTAGAAAATGACTAAAAATTGGTTAAGGAGGTTTAAAAATACAAGAATTGAAATTTGATGATATATCGTTGATTGCTGAGAGCTTGACTAACAAAAAAAAATTAATTTGAGGAAGAAATGTCCAAATTAGATGTTTATTGAACTAAAATAAATTTATTAAAGATTTAATTGAGTTTATGAAGAGTTTGATTGGAAGAAAACCCTTGTGTCATTTATCTTAAAATTCAAAAAAGATCACCTCATCACATACCACAAAAGATATACCAAAGATCAAAGATTAAAACTGTTATAAAAAACCACATAAAATACAATTTTAATCTTAGAATGGATCAATTTATGTTTTCAATATACAAGACAATTGAAGGACTGTTTTCAAAATCAAATTTTTTAAAAGTTAATTTGGTCAAATCAAGGGTTTAATTATATAAATATTGAAATTTGATGGTTAATTAGGGATTTAATTGAAGAAATCTAAAACGAAGGACCAAACTGGAAAAGACGTGTAAATGGAGGCACTGAAATTGATTGGATCAGGGACTAAATTAAAGAAAATTGAAAGTTTTTAATCAATTGAGGGTTGGATTGTATAAATTAGAAACCAAGGACTAAAGTGAAAAGGGTGGCTAAATTTAGGGCTGCTGTTTGATTTTTGGCAGAGATGAAATTGCATTGAATTTTAAATTAAAATTATAATTTAGGACTTGATTGAACAAATTACAAATTGAAGATTGATTTGGACTTTGACATGTTTTTGCCTCCCTTTTTTTGTTAAATGAAACGACGCATTTTGTCCAAAATAGCGCTGTTTCATAAACTATTCATTAAAAAAAGACCCAAAACGGTGTTATTTTGAATGATATCATATATCTTCTTCTTCCCTTAGATGTGCAAAAAACAGAGGAAGAGAGTTGTCATTCCCTTATGTTTTCATCGACTTTCTTCTTTTGAAAAGCATAAGAAAGATGCCGACTAAGGACACCACTTACCCAAAGCTTTTCATATATTGAAGAAAAAGAAGAAGATGTGTCCCTCGGGTAGTGGAGGGCTGACAGCATAGTGGTCGCCTCAACCATATCTTTCCTCTGTTTTTGCCTATAAATACAAGGGAGATGAGTACATAAAAAAAAAAGCATAAGAGAGGTGTAAAACTAAAAGGAAAAAAATAGAGAAAAAAAAAGAATAAAAAAACCAGGAGAGAAAAAGGAAAGAAAAAAACAAAGAGGAATATAGAGAAAGAAGAGAGGAGCATAATAGGGATAGATAGGAGAGAACTAAGATTAGAAAGAAGAAGAAGAAGAAGAAGAAGAAACAGGGAAAAAAAAGGAAGAAACAGTGAGAATCGTCATCACTGACACCTTCATCGTTGCTCGCACCTGCGTCCTGCCATCTTTATTGCTGCCGACAGCACCGTGAGCCACCACATATTAGCCTTCTTCCCTCTCTTTCTCCATCAATTTTTTTTCTTTTGCGTCTTCTTCTCCACTATTCACGTTGCATGTGAATAGTGGAGAGGCCTACTATTTAAAAGGCTAGCAGCACGACCCAGTTCAAAATGGTTGGGTCGAGTCCGGCCTATTTTTTTTTTAAATTCCTTTTTGAAAATTATAATTTTTTTTTCGTGTTTTTCTACTAAATTTTGCTTAGTATTTGGTTAGTACTTTTAAACTGAGAAAATAAAAATCTGGTATTAAAAAAATATTTTTATTTTTATGCATACGATCAAGTATCTTAAAGCTAAAAAACTTATATTGTATTTTCATACAATGAAGAAAAAAAAAACATAGGTTTTAACATGCGTTTTGACTTTAATAACTAGTATATTAAAGTCATGATAATTTAGCCAATATTTCAAAAATTTCAAAAAAAATATTTTATGTTGTTTTAATTTCAAGGATTATGAATTTATACATAAAGTGTATTCTCAATATTAAAAAGGTATTTCTTTTTATGACATAGAACATATAGGTTTTTGCTTGATAAAATATAAATCTCCTTACAAATAAGGACTTTTTTTAATCTATAGACAGATTGACAATTAGAAAATATAACAAAACCTTAAATTTTATTAGATAATAAAACAATACAACTTACCTTAGGTAGGATATATTTAGGGTACTAATACCTTTTCTTTACGCAATTAATTTCTATACCCAATTTTTAGAACTAATTAGGGTTCCTAGAGATCAAAATAATAGGTGGTAACTCCTATTTTTTTTCCATAAACAATCTAAAGAAAAAAAAAAGACTTCCTTGTCTTTTTATATTTGCTTAAACAGACAATACACCTTGAGGGTGGATGATTGTTTTTATATTTGATAATGATGATGGAAACACAAACTATTTTGGATCTTTGTGTTTTTATTTTCTAAGTCTAAGGAGAGGGAGAGGTGGAGCGGTGAGATGGGGCAGGTGCTTTGGTAATAGTAGCTAGGGTTATTAGGCAAATTAAGTGAACGATCGATATGTTTCTAATTAACGATGGAAACATAAACTATTTTAAATCTCTGTGTTTCTATTTTCTAAATCTAAGAAGAGGGAGAGGTGGAGAGGTGGAGAGGCGAGAGGTGGTGAGTGCTCTAGTAATAGTAGCTAGGGTTAACAAAATTTTCTATTTATAGCACTTTTTTTAACTAGTTCGGTTCAGTTTGGGTTAACCAATTTTTGTATTACAAAACTAAAAACTAAACTATACCGGGATTTTGTCTAAATATTCTAATCGATTTAATTGGTTTTTTTTTTCTAGTTTGGTTTTTTCGATAAATTTTTTCTTGGTTTATCAGTTTTTTTATCAACTTAGTTTGAACTACTTTTTATTGGAGGTGTGTATTGCAGGAAGTCCTTTTCCTTTATAGCAGCCAACACATCAACATATGTTGTTGTGAACAATGTGGTCATGAGCTCGAGAAATGTCATACAATCATGGATATGCCTCTTGGCTCTGGTTGAATATTGATTGTGTGGTGAAAACTTTTCATGTGAATGGAAATGTGAGTGATTTTTTCTAGTCACACTAGCTTCTTTCATCTTGATCTAATTTTTTATAATGTGTTTAACACTAAAGAGATTTTTGTTAAAGAATATGTATAACTTTTCCTATAAAAAAATAGTAATAAATTTTATTGACTAGGGCATCGGGTTTAAGTGATCCTCCATGCTTAGTTTTTCCTTGCTGTATCTCTAAAGTCATGCCCCTGTGTTTTTATCATTTTCTTGTGTGATGGAAAAGAGCCTAATAGTGTTTTTTTTATAGGAATGTTAATGCTAAAATAAAGGATAGGCTTCACACGTAGATTGGTAGAAATCCTACATGTGGCTTTATTTTCTGTTATCATGAGCTATAGAATGCTTCTAATATTTTGTACGTACATTTTAAGGTTTGTAAAGCCATCATAACTATTTAAATTAGTTATAAAAGCAACATAATATTTTATGAGGTGACTATGCAACACTTTGTGATAATAATTTTTTTTTTACTTGGTGAGAATAATATGTAATAGTCGGGATTGGTGTCATCTTGTCAATATCATGCCTGGATCTTTCATGATAGGGAACATGTGAACGAGAAGACCAAGACTTAAAATAAGATTAATGGAGATACTTATATTTATATCTTTTATTTTTAAGGCAGTGCTAGTTTATTTGGAGAATTGAAGTATGGTGTCTGTTGGGAATCCGACCGGTGATGTTCTGATACTTGCTCATAGGAGGCCAAGCACACTGACACAATATTTAACGTGGTTCGGCAAAACCGCCTACATCCACGAGAGAAGTCAATATATTTAAAGATAGAGAAAGAATACAAAACAAATACATGGAGGAGAATGATAACTTCATTCTACTCTACTCCCAACCCTCTCTTTGCTGCCATTGCAGCTCTCTTTTCCTCTCTACTCTCTTCACATTCTCACAATTCTCTTCTCTCATTTTGCTCTCTAACATATGCCTCTATTTATAGGCATTCATGCAGGCTTTTCTTCAACAAAGGTGGTTGCCAACTCCAACTCTTCTTCAACAATGGTGGCTGTCAACCTTTGACATCTTGTATGAATGCACATGATTGGTGCAATACCAAATGGTTGTTGTACATTAATGGCAACCAACCTAACAATCACCCCCTTTGCCATTCATGTAGGGCAACTGTCCTCTTTCTTTTTCAACACAAGCTTGCATCTTGCAGCTCTTCCAAGCTTTCCATTTTGAGAGCATTTGTGGCCAAATTTACAGGTACTTACCAAACCTTTCAATCATCAGAGTAACCTAAGCACACTTTTTCTCACACAAAAGGATCACTATAACCAGATGGTCTACCACATCACATCTGAATAGTGTTAATGCTTGTCTCTGGAACAACATTCCCCTTCGAGCGTGCTCGGTCCAGAATGATTCATCAAGGCTTACAACACCCCTTCAAACGGATATTTCAAGTGCGACAGCCATTATTTGAGTATCTCAATATGATCACAAGCTCACCACTCTTCCAAGAGTTTACTCATCCAAGAGTTGCACCTGCCCTCTGTTTCACCCTAGAAACCACGCCTTACTTCTCCATGAGTCTCCTACTCTTAGTCTCAAGAGTCTAGGTAGCTTTCCACCTTAACCATGGAGGCAGCCCATAAAAGGTTGATCCATATCTGTCTTCATACTCTGAGTATTACAATGCCATTACCGAGCTCACCACCTTGACAAGAGTCAACTTGTTCCCGAAACCTGCGCATGCCCTTCTGCTCCTTCATAGCAGCCGCGTCTTAATGCTCCATAAGTCATCCACTTATTGTCCAAGGCAAATGTCTTTTAGCTCATTGATCTTTAGCATGGGGGCAATATCCATGAAAGTCAATCCTGCATTTATCTCCATACACATCATAGCCATTTCATTGGCTATCCATCTGTCCACTTATACCTAGCCATCACATTGGCTCTGGGTGTTCTGAACTGGGCTCCTTTCATAGCCCTCACACCTTCTTCTGAGGTGTCTTCGCTCGTCGTCATACGGCGATCTAATCGTGGGCTCATCTAATAGCCTCCACACCTTACTCCTGAGGTGTCTCCGCTCGTCATCATGCGACGGTCTAATCATGGGCTCATCTCATAGCCTTCACACCTTCTCTTTAAGGTGTCTTCGCCTTTTATAGGCGGTCACATCCTTCTTCAACTGAGATGCTTCAAAGTGGCTCCATAAATTTTCTACCACCATGTGGACTATGAGAGAGATCACTGCCACTAATTACATAGAAAGAGAAAGTTGCAGTATACTCCTCGCAATCCTCCACCTCAATTTCTATGTTTGGAGCTTCTACGCCTTTTCTGCTTAACAGCTCCAACCACACCAACTCCCTTTGGTGTCTTCGCCTTTCATCATAGGCGGTCGTCTTTTATCACAGGCGTTTGCACCCCCTCAATTAGGTGCATGTACAACAGCTCATCTTTCCATCCTTGCATGCATTGAAAGATCCTTGCTTGTTGCCTTTATCAAGAGCACAAGAGACTTCTTGTTGTACAACTTTTTCATACAGTCTCTGCTCTGAGCTTCATCTGGGAACTCTTCTTTTCCTTGCACTTATTGTCTCATTACAGTACCTCGTTGGATCCTCCGGGTACTCCTACACAATCTTCGTATGCTCGTGCAATTTTGGTTCTCCAGATTTCTCCCTATTCCTTGCTTATGTTTGACAACAGCTCATCCTGTCACAACATCTATCCAAGTCAAAATAGGGTGCCAATCTTTATCCTTTTGTTGTATTTCTCTTTCATTATCAGGGTCTTCATCAATTCTCCCCTCGAGAAATTACAGTCACCGAATCTAACTTCCTTGGAGAAATCACCACTCCATCAGATCCTTGATCATACGAAACCCAATTGTTCCTTTGTGTCGTCATCCTGCTAGTATTCAACAGTTTCATAACAAACTGTCACATATACGAAAATAGTACCGTATGGATAATCCTTCCACTAAACAAGTTCCCAGGAAAGATTGGAGGGGTCACACCGGTCCCGCTTAAAACCCAATCTCCTAGACAGAACTTCTTAGGCCATATTTATCCATCGTACTGTCTTTTCATATATACAACCATTTGCTAGCCATGTCGCGACATTTCTTTACAAGTGATCTAGGGTATCCTTGTTTTATACCTAATTTCTCAACATCTGGCGAGACTACCAGTGCTCAGATTCGTCAAGATTGGTCTTCATCAAATTTCACTCTCCACCTCGAAATTGTCCACGATCGGGTGTCCAGAGTGTCCCCAATTTTGCCTTCCCTCAAGTCAATTAAAATTCCCCATATAACAGTTCAACACATGTAATTAGGCAAACATGTGTGATTTATTTTCTTCATCTCCATCGACCACTATAATGACCATCTGATGCTTCCTGATCGGGCAATCTCTCTTTAATAATTCACCACCATCATTTCTGATTTCAATCTCAATGATCGGACCATACCATTGCATCCGGAACGATCAAATTAGCTAGAAACAAGTCTGAAATCATCCAAATCGCACTTCAAACGGCTGAGATCTCATCAAAACAATTTTCGCCTGATGAGTGGTCCAGATTCAATCTCAGATCCGGTTGCATATAGACTCCACCACACAGAATCTTGTCCCTCGGCTCAGCTCGGCTCCAACTCAGCTCGGCTCAGCTCGGTGATGGTGACATGGCCGCGGGACCCACAACGATGACGTGGCGCTGACTGTGCTGACGTGGCATGGTTGACGTGGTCGATGACATGTCTGATGACATGATAGTTTGACTTGTCAGAGTGATATGTCAGGTGGCGTGTCTGATGACTGTGCAGAACTGCTGACGTGGCTGATGATGTGGACAGCCAACCCCGCCGGCGCGTGCGACGGTTTTCGACGTCCGATTTCAACGCGGTTTTCACCAGTGGCTTCGTCTCTTCCTCCTCTACACAATGGTATGGTCAAAACACAATTTTGACAACTTTCATTTTTGAGCAAAATCAAACATCACGTTAAAACCATGTGCTCTGATACCAATTGTTGGGGAATCCGACCGGTGATGTACTGATACTTGCTCATAGGAGGCCAAGCACACTGACACAATATTTAACGTGGTTCGGCAAAACCGCCTACATCCANCAGAATCTTGTCCCTCGGCTCAGCTCGGCTCCAACTCAGCTCGGCTCAGCTCGGTGATGGTGACATGGCCGCGGGACCCACAACGATGACGTGGCGCTGACTGTGCTGACGTGGCATGGTTGACGTGGTCGATGACATGTCTGATGACATGATAGTTTGACTTGTCAGAGTGATATGTCAGGTGGCGTGTCTGATGACTGTGCAGAACTGCTGACGTGGCTGATGATGTGGACAGCCAACCCCGCCGGCGCGTGCGACGGTTTTCGACGTCCGATTTCAACGCGGTTTTCACCAGTGGCTTCGTCTCTTCCTCCTCTACACAATGGTATGGTCAAAATACAATTTTGACAACTTTCATTTTTGAGCAAAATCAAACATCACGTTAAAACCATGTGCTCTGATACCAATTGTTGGGAATCCGACCGGTGATGTTCTGATACTTGCTCATAGGAGGCCAAGCACACTGACACAATATTTAACGTGGTTCGGCAAAACCGCCTACATCCACGAGAGAAGTCAATATATTTAAAGATAGAGAAAGAATACAAAACAAATACATGGAGGAGAATGATAACTTCATTCTACTCTACTCCCAACCCTCTCTTTGCTGCCATTGCAGCTCTCTCTTCCTGTCTACTCTCTTCATATTCTCACAATTCTCTTCTCTCATTTTGCTCTCTAACATATGCCTCTATTTATAGGCATTCATGGAGGCTTTTCTTCAACAAAGGTGGCTGCCAACTCCAACTCTTCTTCAATAATGGTGGCTGCCAACCTTTGACATCTTGTATGAATGCACATGATTGGTACAATACCAAATGGTTGTTACACATTAATGGCAACCAATCTAATAGTGTCTGTATGGCATGTTGTTTTGTGTGGTTCCTTCACGAAACTGAGATTATCTGTGGGCACCTTGGATTGACTTTTGTGATGGTAGTACTAAAGATAACGAATATTTAATCCATCGACACCTGTAAGTTAAAATTGAAAATATTGAGAACTAGCTGCTCATCGTAAACTCCTCAGCCATCAACAGCTGGTAGCAACAAGTCTGTCTTGTTTTATATTATTATTTATGCCATTAACTGGGTTGATTTCTTTGTTCCATTAAATAAAAGGTGACAGCGGATCAGCCTTTTTTTTTTAAATTGTGGAGTATTCGGACAAGTAGTTGTGTTGGATGTGTCGTGATGATGACTCATCTGTCAAAAGTTTGGAAACCTTAGCTTACTTGCATTTTTATGTCTAGAAACTTTTTTTTTCTTTCCCACTCGGTTTTTTTTAGCAACAACAGTGAAAACCAAGGATTTGCTTACCATGGTTTGGAATAGATGTTATTGTAAAGGAAATCAAGGATTCGGTCAACGATGTTGAATGCATGTTTTTTTCTTACATGGTAACAGATCTGCTCAGCCAACTGATCAGTAGCTTGTTAAGGCATCTAGACTTGCTTGAATCCTGATAACCTCTTGTATCAGTTATCACAGTGCAGGAGGATGTTTCTTCCAGCAGTCATCAATGAAGTCGACATTTGTGTTTTAGAATGATTTTGTACTCCAGCACCATGAGTTTGATTTGCAAGGGTAAAATCATGTAGTGTTCTAAAAGAAGGACTGGAAATTTAAAACATTTCGGGGTGTTTAGATCTTTTTCTTTTTTTGTTTTTAATGGTGGGTGCTGTTTACTGTGGTTTATGGTGAAGGGAGAGAAAATAGATGAGAATCTACCTGAAATGATCTTGAACTAGCCACCTTTTAAAGTTAAAATGCCATAACCGGAATTACCTACACGCTGCCATATTTGTGTCGGAACCTCATCAAATCGTGAAATCCACTTATCATAGAACAAACTCGTGAGTCATAATTAAAAAACAAATAGATCATAGCTCAGCTGGTTAGACCGTGTAGCTGTTAATTATAAGCTTGAAAGTTCAAACCCTTCATATAGCGTTTTCCATTATTCTATTCATGTTTCCTTTTCTTTTAACTAATTTCGAGTACAAATAGCATAAATACTATCTATCTTAAGCTTAAGGTCGCAGGGTCGCCTGGTATTTTCGGATCAGGAGTCAGGACATCAACTCCAGGATGAGGACACTCATGGGAAATTAATCCTCTTTCTATTACATAAATGTGAATCCTCCCAAGCTTCCATTTTGAGCCAACCTAACGTTGAGATGGTACCTCACTTGATGCTCGCTCGGAGATCCAATTATAAATGTATGCTGTCCCGTTACCAGCTTCCTCTGTCCGTCGCTATCCACAAGACTTAGTCCCTTGCACACATCCACAGCCAAGGTTATATTATTTGTGTTGCCCTTTTTCACATGCAACCTGTTAAATGCAGCAAGTTGTATATTTGGTGGACCTGTTATCTCTGCTGATTTAGGTGGCTTCCAAAAGATTAGCACCACATGATCTCCATTCGCTGGCCCATTGTTTCTCACACCAATGACTAGAACAAGTTGCAAACTGGTGCAGTCTACACTCGAAACATCAATGGCTTGGCCATTAGGATAAGGGTCTTGTTTGGAGGAATAAACAGAGGGAATGCCACTTGGATTAAGAGAAGATTTCAATGGAACTAGTAAGGTAGAAGGAGCAGAAATAACAAACTTCGAGAAAGTTGAGTAGCTTAGTCCATGGCCAAACTCATATAATGGTTTTCCAGTGTAGAACCTGTAGGTTCTTCCAGGGAAGTTACCAGTTGCATTGGCTCTTAGGTTCATGTTTGTCATTGGCACTTGATCGGAGTACTCTTTTGGATACCATGTAAAAGGAGACCTCCCAGCTGATAAGATGAAGAGATTGTCAGTACGAAGGTGGTAATTTGTAACCTTTGTCTTGGCTAGAAACAGATATAAATTGGTAATAGAATGCTCAAACATGAGATGCAGAAAATTATGTGGTTTGGAAATTGAAATAGATTACCAGGATTGTGGTCTCCAAATATGACCTCAGCTATGGCATCTCCTCCAGCTTGACCAGGGTAGCCAACCCACAAAATCCCTCCAACCTTGCTCTCATTCTTGGCAAAAGAGATATCGACAGGACTAGCAGACATTATAACAAGAATCATTGTTCCATTTGTAGCATTAGCCACATCCTTCACAAGTTTTTCTTGATATCCTGGCAATATCAGGTTCTCCCTATCCAAGTCCTCTTGCTCTATAGATTGATCAAGCCCCATCACCAACACCACCACATCTGCTGTAGCAGCAGCCTTAGTTGCTGGCCCAGCAAGCGATTCATCAGTGCAATTCACGAATGGACACCCGGCTGCATAGGTGACAGATGCGATGTACTTCTGCAGTCCTTGTAAAGGCGTAGTGTATTCACAAGGTATACCAGCATAGATGCTTATCATAGCCACGGTAGCATTACCATTTGGTCCTATAACAGCCAAGTTTTTTGTGGCGTTTTTAGACAACGGAAGAGCTCCCTTATTGTCCATCAAGACTATCCCTTGCTTTGCAGCATCAAGCGCTAGCTCTTGATGTTCTTCAGTACATACATCTGATGGTCCAAGATTTCCAAATGGGTGCAATTTTGGGTCCCCGTCAAAGAATCCAAGTCTCATTAGGACTATATAATTGTAGATTAAGGCTTGGTCTACAATAGATTCTTCAATTTTGTTTAACTTGACTGCATTCTCTGTATACCTTGGCAAAAAATCTCCGCAGTTCATGTTTAAACCTGTATTACATGATCATTATAAGGTATCAATACTGAAGAAGAGTTGGAATCTTCAATTTTCAGACAGTCATCAAGGATTCTTGCAAGTGCATTGTATGTGTACCTGCTTTTAAGGCCAGGGTTACTGCATCTTCAGGTGTCGCTGCATATTTGATTCTGTCATAATAAACCTCAATGGAATCACAATCTGATACAATATATCTGCCCAAAAACGCACAAAACAGAAGTTAAAACACGAAATATATAAATCAAAAGAAAAAAGCTTCTATTTTCCTGTTACTTGATTCAGTATTCATATATGCCTAGGAAAGAAGTAGAAGTCAACAAACCCGTCAAGATTCCATTGTTCTCTGATAACCCCTTTAAGCAGTTCTGGATCGGCACAAGTAGGAATGCCATTAACCCTGTTATATGAACACATCACCCCACTCACACGACCCTCCTCCACACAGCTCCTAAATGGCGGCTGAAATGTGTCCTCTAGGTCCTGTTTTGTCACCTTCAAAGCAAAAATAGCGTTGTTCTCAATATTGTCATTGGGAAATTATACCACAGTTGAAAGAAAGAATTCATCAAGAAAGTTATCTGCTGGCCATATTATTAACACATTGATGCAGTGAAAACGGTAGTTCATATCCAAGATTCACTCATACCTTCGCATCAAAGTGAAATCGATCGACACCTTTCCATTTGTCAAGGTCATATGCAGTATAATGCTTGCAGCAACTTGATACCTTAAGTCTATTTCCAGTGGAATTTCCTTCCTCGCCAACTTCTTGCAAGCCCCTAACATAATTTACAGCATATTTTGACACCACCAGCGGATCCTCCCCTGGTGTCTCTTGGCCCCGACCCCACCTTGGGTCTCGAAACACATTAATGGTGGGACTCCAATATGTTAACCCGGCTAAACCGACATTATACATGGCCCGGGCCTCAGTTGACACCACTTGTCCCATCTTAAACCATAATGTTGTATTAAAACTAGCAGCGGACAAAATCACAGCTGGGAAGCTAGTGGCACCTGGTACTGTAGCATTAAAATGTACACCATAACCGACACTTGCCACGCCATGAAGTGCCTCAGACCACCACTCGTAAGCAGGGACACCTAGACGGGAAATCCCAGCAGCATGATTTCCTAGTTGTTCCGTCTTTTCTTGTAACGTTAAGCGTGAGATAAGATCCTTGGCTCTGTTCTCGTATGACAGGGATGTGTTACAGAAGGGAAACTGACTCGTTTCAGGAATGTTCTTGTCACAAGCAAAATTCTGAGCGAAACAAGGGATTGTTAGGAGCGACGAAAGAAGAAGTGCTAGGAGAAGTTGGATATTCATGGTTTTTTTTTTTTTTTACAGTTCGTTTTGTTTATTTCTTTGCATTATTAGCAATTGGCTAAGGTTTTATAGCTGAGGCTTAGCCTTGATGTCACCAACATGGTTTCTATGCCAATTAGATGGTTTGCTTGTTGATTGAGGTATATAGATAGGATGGGGCATTAATTTGACTGATTCCTTCCTAGTTTAAGATGTGATAATGTTAGGATGCTTAGGAGCAACAAAAGCTATTTTGTGGACAATGATATGGTCCCAAATTTATGTCGGGGACAGTATAAACTTACATATACCTCCAGCATCAGTTTTTTCGAGTTATTACAGAGCACGAAAAGCAGACTGTCATTCTTTAATCTATCCCTTTCTTTTATTTTCTTATTCGATTTTCTTGGCGTGGAGAGTCTTTCAAGCAAAGCATTAGAGAAGCCTAGCCATGAAAATTATCAGCTGTCTTTTCGAGGCCTACGTTGTGTTTGGGGATTCGGCTGTTCTATGCTGACACATTCTTTCGCGGGATCACTTTCCCAAATGCACCCTTGCAATCCGTACTGAAATTAGAGGTTTTCACTAATGTAACTCTGACCTCAACCAATCAAATTGGACCACATCTCAACATACTTTATTCACTTCTCAAAATAATCAAGCCAGGGAGGCAGTATGATGACAGACATCATGATTTTTTGTTATTTTAACTCTGCAGTAAGGAAGCAGCTTGATCTTGGCTTGGTATAATATAAGCAAAAGCGTCTTACTTATGTGCAGTCATGCAAGACTGCCTTCTAAGGAATTGCAAGCACTGCACTGTACTTTCCATTGAGAGGCCCACCAAATCAGTAATTTGCAACACAAAAGGGATCAAGTTGATCTAATAAAAAGAACCGTTCTTTGGAGAATTACAAGACTGACTTGGCACTTGCTGATGGTTCGCTCGGAAAGATTTTCTGAACCCTGAAGGAGTTATTGTTTTGAAGTTCCAGTTTCTTAAGCCAGCCCAAACTTGATTTGTGCTTTCACAAAATGTATAGGCCAGGCCCGGTTTATTATTTTGTTTTTTAAGAGTTCTAATTGCAATTTTTATCATTGTCATGGGACAGCGAAGTTGTAAGGAGTTCATATTCCATAATCCAATGCAAAGGGCCTAGAATCTATCCCTTTTGACCGTTTCTAACCCTGTCTATTTGAAGATAACGATCTAAAATTCTCCTATCTGAAATCATCAAGAAACCAAAAACAACAAATTCAGATAATTCCCTCTTTTGGACCTCTCCTGCTGTTTCATAGCCTATAATCACTCATTCTTCAATCTTCTTCATGAACAAAATCAGGATTTCAGTTTCATTGATCCAAGAAACGTATTTGATGTTTCATAGAGCCAGTCTGTTGACTTGTACACTATATAGCATTATTTATGTTTCAAGATCTTGAGTTTCTGTGAACACTATTTTTTCAAGAAGATGGCAGAGTTGAAATCTGGGGTTCTTGTGAAGTTTCTTCAAGAAATGGATGTTGATGGAAACACAATACGCGATTGTAAACCCGTGTTGTTACAGATTAGAAGTATAATTCCTCTGTTAAGAGAAGGTAATCTTTGGCCTAATCAAGGATTCTTTTTGAAGATCTCGGATTTGACACATGCATTGTATGTTTCATTGCCTCAAGAACAAGATGAATTGATTCTATATGACAAATTGCATCTTGGGCAATTCATGTATGTGGAGAAATTGGAGGCTGCATATCCAGTTCCAATGCTCAGAGGCATTAAGCCTCTTCCAGGAAGGCATCCATGTTATGGGAATCCTAAAGAACTTCTCTCGATTGATAATTTGAAAAACTTTCTCGGTGTATCCAGTTTGGAGACTATGGTTGAGGATTGCATTGAGGTACCGAAGAAGACAGAAACAGAAAAGCCTCGATCTTTAAGTGTCCCGAAAGTAAGTGTATATGAGGGGACAGGTTATAAAACCGGAGGCCCTAATTGCATTACTGATCAAGGTGGTAATGATATGGTAAAGAAACCAGGCGTAGGATCTCGCTCCATTAGTGCTTCAATAATAAGCTCACGTGAAGGAATGCCTAGAAGGGCACCGAATTACAGGCCTCACAAGATAGAAGTTGAGAGTGCCTTGAGTCACAGGCATAAAAAGAGTGGTGCTGGAAGCAATTATAAGGGACTTGCGAGACATAAATCCACGAATGCTTATGAAGATAGTGATATGGAAAGTACAATGCCATTCAACTCTACATCATCAACATTCAAGAGAAGAAGCTGGCATGGTAGGGAAGCTCCAGCTGTTGATATTTCTGACACCCTTATTGACAAGAATGATTTGGGGATTGATACTAGAAGCAGCAGACTTTCTGTGAGTTCTTGAACTTCTTCCTTTGCACCTTTGTCATATAACTGGTGAAGGTTGTGGTCTCAAGATTCAGTGACTTCTCAAGAAGAATGAATCATGGATTACGGATAGTTATCATTAAACAAACTTTAGCACAAAGCTATGTAACAAACTTGGCTGCATATTTCGAACTTAAAAAAGTAGAAATTCAAAATGTTTTTAGCCCAATTATCAAATATACTAGGGAAATAATTCTTCCTATTTTCTCAATTTCACAAACGATTTTTCGCCAGCAAAATAATTCATGTTTAAGGAGTAATTACTGAATCAACTTGCGATTCAATGATTTAAAATCATGTTTTTGCCATATGAAATGGTTGCTTTGCTCTGGTAATGTGTGCTTCTCAGGAAGTTCTTTATTCTCTTCATTAAGTTAGTATTTTAGTATAACTCCATGCTGTCTCTTCATGGACAGATTTCGCCAATTAATTCGTTGAAGTATGATAGTTCTGATGACAATTCAAGCTCCAGATCGAAAAGAACAGTTGTTAGCTTATCTACAAAATCATCCAAGATTTCCGGCAAGGGTAGTCGTATCTCAGTGCCAGGAAAAATAAGTGAAGATCATGTTGATAGAAAAGTGAATTTCAGTTCGTTAAACAATAAAAACTCAACAGGCACTAACATATCATGCGATTTCCTTCCCTCTACTCTGGTGAAACTTGGCCAGGTATTGCATGTGCTGTACTTAGCTAAACTTTATGAGCACTTGCCTTGACTATCTGTCTGATAAATGGGTTGATGATATGTTCTGCAGGAGGTGTGTAGACAAAGAGACATTGCTCTGCTAGCTGCTGTTGAAGCTTTGCAAGAGGCTTCTGCTGCTGAGAGATTGCTCAAATGCCTAAGGTCTGCATATTTATGCTTCTGGAGTGTAATTTTAGGAGCTACCAACATTTTGTTGCATATCATTCAGATCATGTATATAATTTAATTATTTTACTCGGTTAAAATTTCTTCCTGATATGTGAGCTTTATCCTTTCTTTTGGTAAGAGCATGTGTCCCTACGAGCACTTGATTACCTTATCCTTGCAACTTGCCAGCTCCATGCATGAAGGTTTCTGCATGACAGGAATGAACTTATTTACCAGTCTGTTTCGTTCTCTTTGCCATTTACTCATGACAGATATGAGCGAGTATAAGCTGTGATTGAATCAGTTACGACTTCAATGGTCACTAGACTAACATTCCTTCTCCCACTTTTCTCAGCACATACTCCCAGCTTCTGATGGCGAAGGGGAATGATCAGCAACTATCAGTGGACAAATTCTTTACTCTTCAAGATGACTTGACTAATACCAGGTTAATTTTGCATTCACTAACGAGTATTGGTCAACGAAGAACAGCTGATACCGATCCAAATGCCCCTGATGCTGTTGGGGAAACACTAAGAATCGCATTAGACAGAAAGCAAAACGCCACTTCATGGACTAAAGCTGCCGTGGCATCAGATCTCAACCTTATTTCTGATCACAGCAAAACCAAAACTCTTTTTCTAGAGGCTACGAGTGCAGAAAGATCATCAACTAAATCCATTCGTGGCAAACGTAAAGAGGGATTGTCTAGGAAACAGGTAAGCAATGATGAATTGTATGCTGGGTTGGCACTTGACATGGACAAGCAACCAGATTGGGTGAAAGGGAGTGTTTCACCTGTATGTGCTGAACTAGCAAATTCCTTGAACGATGAAAGTAGAACATGGTTTTTGAGTAACCTTGAGGAATACTTAGATTGGGTCAGTAGCAAAACAAATTCCAGAAAGTCTGATAGCCAGGTAGCTGAAATGATGTTCATGATCAAGAGAGTGAATGACTGGGTAGAGAATGTGAGACGCAAAGACGGTTCCTCATTGAAGGATTCTGAATTAGAAGCTTGCGGGAGGGTGAGGAACAAAATATATGAGATACTGTTGAAGCACGTTGAGAGAACGTGTCAAGAATCCAATGGTTGATCCCGGCGAGAGACATTAGCGACGAGGTTAGCTTGTACGCAACAGTTAGAAGATGTACTGAGATTTTCCCAGTTACAGAAGTACTATTCCGCCACTAATGTACGGTGTTGTGCCCATGGAGGCAGAGACTAGCAGGCAAGAGAAGAGGGGCGGTTCCTCATTGTTTTCATTAAATTCACAATAGTCCTTAATAGTCTTATAAGTTCCAAATCCCCCCCTCCCTCCTCGGGGGCGGGTGCCTCCTTGGAATATAATATTGTTGGAATATGATAATTTATTTTTTTAACATATGATAATTTAATAATTTAAGTGTACAGAATTAAAAATAAATTGTTTAATCATAGGCAAATGCGTAATTGCGTGACGCAATTGAAAGATGATGAGACACAAAAACTTGGTCCCACCACGTGTAAAAATCAGGTTTTTATTGAAGGGCCAGATATTCGCTGTGGCGAACCACCATCAACACGTGATAGAGATTAATTAAGGTGTAAGTATCCACACGATAAAAATCCAATACGTTATTGTCGGCTTCGACTTTCTTTTCTTCCTTTTAATTACAAAATTATAAAAAAAATGTCACAATAAGTGACTTGTCCTTCTAAGATTGGTCGTGCTTTGTCATCCTAACTCGTAATTGGTCAACTGGGTAGAAAAATCTCATAGGATCCACTTGTAATGATTGACCCGTGAATTGAGCGGTCTACAAGCGCTCGAACAACCAAAATTCAGCGGCTATTTTTCTTATTACAATGCTTTAAAAAAACAAAATTTGGCAAAATAATAATGGGTAAAAGTGCATAGTTTGTAAATGTCAAGACATATTTTAACGTGTTGTTATTCAAAAATATGATATTTTATTATTATTATTTAAATTATGTTATTTTGCTAAAATAAATTTAAAAATAACATGCTAATCTTTTTTTTTAAATCATTTCTTAAAAGTTATCTAAAAAGATACGAGGACAAGATTAATTAATAATATATCTTTTATGAAAATAAATAGATGGGTGCATAAATAATGGATCATACATGAAAATATTTTACTCTATTTTTCAAGTTTATATAAAAGTTAGAAAAAATTATATTAGAATTAAACAATGATTATCTTAAAAATACATTTTAAACTCTAGTTTAACAAAAAAAAATTATAAAATAATTAAATTATCTTTTCATATATATATATATATATATGAAAAATGATAATATGACAAATCATTACACTCTTATAAATTTATTGGTTATGAATTTTAAAGAGATATAACGATAGTAAATCACCAGAGATATTTTTTATACACTTAAAGGTGTGAAAAGAATATGATTCAAAATATAAATATATTGGGTCAAAAGAATCTTGAGAAGCTCGTATGGATCCTAAGAAATAGGGTCTGAAGGGTTAGGCTCTAGTTGTATTGTTGATTCTAATTAGCTCTTAAAATAAGCCCAACATATTGCTTAGATCCATAGGTGTTAAGCCTTAGATGCCACACCCGAGCCTATAAGCGATTGACCCTAGGTATTTGCTTGGGCTTATGGTTTTTTGGGTTTTTAAAGGTCTTTTAGACTTATTAAATTTAGATCTGGTTAACAAAAACTTTGTTTTGAAAACTACTGGTTAATCTTGATTTATCATTAGCCTTATAAGTTTTTACAATATTGATAAATAAAAACTTATAAAAATATCTTATTACCATGACTAATTTATTGAATTTTCTTTGTATAAGAATGGTGTGGAAACCCAAAGGTAATTTACTAAAAAACCTATATATAGTGTTGTGCATCATGATTAAAAAAAATGTTTATATCATACGAGAATACTTGGACAGAATTCACATTTAGAAAAAGAATTTAGGAAGTTAAAGGGAGCCAATTATAGAAACCTGCATTAGAATAACTTTATAGGAGGTTAAGGGAAACTTGTAAGGAAACTTATACTTAGAAAATCTTATATAAGAAGTTGAAGGGAGCCTATACTTAAAAAAATATTTTTAGGAGGCTAGAAAAAACCCATAAAAAAACTCATATTTCAAAAGTTTTAAAAGAAGCTAAAGGGAATCTATTACATGAAGGGTTATCAATGATGATAGTGTGAGACCTAGAAAGTTGTGCTAATGCGAGATTATATTGGAGAGTGACAGTTTATGGCCTCTAAGGTGATGGTTTGGGGCTCAGAAGCCCCCTATTATAAAGAGATCACATTAGAGAGTAGAGGGTATGTGACCTTCCTAACAATGATAATGAGGCTCAAAATTTCACCATTAGATAAAAATCTCATTAAAGAGTGAGAGTTTTGTGGCCTCCCTAATAATGGAATAGGGCTTGTGAGTCACCTAATAAAAATAGAAAGATTTAATATCATACTTGGAGATATCACATGGCTTGTGAGCCTTACTAGAGAGTTATGCTGGTTTGATGTTATATTAAAGAGGCAAATTTGAGATCAATTCCTAGAGATTGCGTGATGCTTAGAAGTTCTATTAGAGAGTCATGTCAGTTTAAGATTGCACTAGAGAACAAGAAATCCAATATCAATTCTTCAAGATTGCATAAGGCTCGAGAGCCCTTCTAGAAAATTATGCGAATCAAAACTGGATTGATGAGTAAAAGATTCAAGATCAATCCCCAAAAATTGTGTAAGGCCCAAGAGTTATACTAGGAGTCATATTAGTTCAAGACTGCATTAAAGAGTTATAAATAAAAAATGTATATAAGAGATACAATATTTTTATTTCAAAAATAAACACACATTATTATTAAGGATAATGCATCTTGAGGTTATCTAAGTGTCAAATATGAAGAAGATTCTTCAAATTATATTTTAGAGGTGGTAGGTGTTTGCTTTAACTACATTAATAACTTTGAATCAGTTGTTATAGTTTGATTCAAGGGTGTAGTAAGCTTTTAGGATACACCAAACATTCATAAGTTAGTTACTCCTAGTTCTTCCCTAAGCTTTCATTCTTACTAAAAGAATGACTTTACTTAGAAGGTTTTTCATGTTAGTTATCCTTATAAAAGCTTACTACACCAAACATTCATAAGTTGGTTACTCCTAGTTCTTCCCTAAGCTTTCATTCTTACTAAAAAAATGACTTTACTTAGAAGGTTTTTTTATGTTAGTTATCCTTATAAAAACATCAAGGCTCATGTCATAACACATTTGCCTCTTCCACTCGTATATAATTTTTTATGACTTCACCTCGAGCAAGTTTCTATCTAGTAAGGTATAAAACTTTCTCCATATAACACGCTCACTTACCCCTTTTATTAAGGCCTTTAAGGCAACTAAATCAAACAACTCTTTGATTTTAAGCATATTTAAGCATGTCTGTGTTGATTCACCTTCTGATTGGGCAATCCCAAATAGTTTTGTAGAGCTTTTCTTAACAGTTATATTGGTACTAAAATATTCCACTAGTTTAAAATAGAGATATGATACGACCAAAAGATTGATGTTTTCTTCTAAATGCAGGAGTGTCGAAGTAATAAATAACCCGGTAAGACCTGCGTCGAACCATAGAGAGATTAATTGTACAAATTATAAATAACAATAATGATTAGTACTCAAAAGTGCATTTTTATCATGGTTTTATATCATCATTTTGCACTTAAAGTATCAATAACTCCTTAACTAAAGTACGTTTTATAATAATTTATCTAATAATATAAGATACCTTTAATTTGTGGTAAATGTCCATTTTAAATGCAGGCCTATCACATAAATGAAAGGATTGATTGATGACTTTAAGAATTTCAATTGCAAAGGCAAAAAGATGATCAAACTTAGAAAAGAGATGTCGGTGCAATCCGAACCGGAACACTGTTCGGTAATTGGGTCATATCTGGAGCTATAGATCTCAGATTTAGGTCTACTTTATATGGATGGAAAGGTAAGACATAGGCCTACAACTTTCATATGGAGCCCAAGATCTAAAAAGGCCATTTTCAAGTCCAAATTATTGCAACAACAAAGAAGCCCGAATCTATCCTCCAGCCCGAGCACTGTTCAGTATTTTGGCCATATCTGGAGTTCTAGAAGTCGAAATGAGCTGAATTTTTTACACAAGAAAGCTGTGACAATTGCCTAGAACTTTCATGTTTCAAGTGGCTCTAATTTTGACGTCATCAATGACGTTTTGGGCAGACAAGAGAAGATAAGGATTGTCACCAAGTCAAGGGTTGGCCATCTACTCATCAATTAGTCATCAAATCAATAGTTCCCAATTTTGGCCTATAAAAGGAGGCATTTGCCATGCATTTAGGCATCTTGGTGTCCAGATCAAGATCATGCTCTTGTTTTCTCTCTTTGTATTCTTTATGCTTTGTTTTCATTAATATCAAGTTTATGCCTTTCATTTCCTTTCCTTTCTTTAGTTAACTTTTATGTTCTTATTTTGTTTATCTATTTTTCTTTCTTCCATTATGTCTAGCTAAGTTAATTATGTCAAGGTGAAAAGGTTACACTATTGGTGGAAGAATAAGTATGGTATAAACTTAACATGGACTTTAATGTTTGATACTAACATGTTTTATATTTGTTATCTTGTTCACTCTTTAATACTTTGCTTGTTAAATGATTAATCTTGATTTATGTTGTATAACAATTGGTACAACAAATGCTTGGCACTTTCATAGCCCATACTGTATGGTATAACCGACACCTGAGCTATGAAAGGAACTTGATTTGTTGTTAACATAAGTTATAATCATGAATGCTTGACGAAATTTACAAGTATTAGCATTAATTGAATAAGATGACTAATGTAATCATGTTAACAATTTATAATATGATTGGAACCTCCTTTGTGTGTGGTTTCCAATTGAATAATAAGAGTTTATACTATACTTGTTTGAAATACCATTAGTGGAACCTCTAACCTTGACATTTGTTATTATCATTGTTTAATCCTTGCTTTAATATTTCATCTCAAAGTTCTCATCTTCTTCTTTCTCTTTATTATTGTTGTTATTATTACTACTACTACTACCACTACTAGTACTATTATTATTATTATTATTGTTATTGTTATTGTTATTATTGTTGTTGTGGTATTGTTGTTATTTATAATTTGTACAATAACCTTCCTGTGGTTCGACCCCGGTCTTGCCGGGTTATTTATTACTTCGACACTCCTGCACTTGGGAGAAGACATCAATCTCTTTGTCGTGTCAAATAATATAACAACAATAACAATAACAACAACTACAATAATAATAATAAAATAATAATAATAATAATAATAATAATAATAAAGAAAAAAAAGATGAAGATGATGATGAGAACTTTGAGATGGAATATTAATGTAAGGATTAAACAATGATAATAACAAATATCAAGGTTAGAGATTCCACTAATGGTATGTCAAACAAATATATTATAAACTCTTATTATTCAATTGGAAACCACACATAAAAGAGGTTCCAATCAGATTATAAATTGTTAACATGATTACATTAGTCATCTTATTCGATTAATGCTAACAATTATAAATTTCATCAGGCATTCATAATTATAACTTATATTAACAACAAATCAAGTTCCTTTCATAGCTTAGGTGTCAGTTATACCATACAGTATGAGCTATGAGAGCACCAAACATTTGTTGTACCAAATGTTATATAACATAAATCTAGATTAGTCATTTAACAAACAAAGTATTAAAGAGTAAACAAAATAACAAATACAAAACATGTTAGTATCAAATATTAAAGTTCATATTGAGTTTACATTATACTTATTTTTACTCCATTAGTGTAACTTTTTCACCTTGACATAATAAACTTAGCTAAACATCATGAAAGAAAGAAAAATAAATAAACAAAATAAGAATATAAATAAGATAAGAGTTAACTAAGTAAAGGAAATGAAATGATGCATAAACTTGATATTAATGAAAATAAAGCATAAAAATTACAAAAAATATAAAAAAAAGAGTAAGAGCATGATCTCAATTTGGAAACCAAGATGCCTAAATGCATGGCAAATGCATTCTTCTATAGGCCATAATTGGGAACTATTAATTTGATGACTAATTGATGAGTGGGTGATCAACTCTTGACTTAGTGACAATCGTTATCCTTTTTTATCTGCCCAAAACGTCATTGATAACATCAAAATTGGAATCACTTAAACATAAAAGTTGTAAAAAATTATCTCAGCTTTCTTGTATAAAATATTGAGGTCATTTGAACTTCTAGAACTCCAGATATGGGCCAAATACTAAACAGTGCTTGGGTTGGAGGACAGATTTAGACTTCTTTATTGTTGCTCCAATTTGGACTTGAAAATGATATTTTTAGATCTTGGGATCCATATGAAAATTGTAGGCCCATGTCTTATTTTTCTATTCATATAAAGCAGACCTAAATCTGAGATCTACAGCTCTAGATATAACCTAATTACAGAACAGTGTTCTGATTTGGATAGCACCGACATATCTTTTTCTAAGTTTGACTATCTCTTTATCCTTTTAATTTCAGTTCTTAAATTCATCAATCAATACTTTCATTTATATGATAGACCTATATTTAAAATAAATATTTACCATAAATTAAAGGTATCTTATATTATTAGCTATATTATTATAAAACATGCTTTAGTTATGGAGTTATTGATACTTTAAGTGCAAAATGATGACATAAAACCTTGATAAAAATACACTTTTAAGTATTAATCACTAAATCCTTCAATAGAGCTAGGCTCTATATTATTATAATAAACATGCGCAGACCACCAGAAGGTTGTAAAGAGGATTTTGCATATTAAATCACTATCCTAGATAACCAATTCTAAGTTATTTTTGTATATTGTACATATGATCCCTTATGTTGGAAAGGCCATTATAGTTGTCCAATCTTATTTTTATAAAAATATAGTCATTAGAAAATCGAGTGTTCAATACTTGTTTGGACAAAAAAGAACTTTTAACCTAATAGAGGTTATAAATATGCTTATGGTTATTTGTTTGTTGAGTTTTAAAGAGCTTAGGGAGTTTAATGTGGAATAGTGGGATTGATAACATATGTTCATCATGTAGTAGCTAATAAGAGCACATCTAGAGTATTGAATCTTTGTATGAGTATTGCAACAACGTGAATGGCCTATTGAGGGATTTAGTAAACATTAAGGTAAAACACTCTATTAAATATCATTCTTTCTAAACTCCTCAAAGTAGTGTAATTATCTACAAGTACTGAGAGCAGTTGGTGGCTGCGAAATTTAAGCATTGTGTGTTGGTGAGGATAATAAAACCTAATTTTCCCTAAAAATTACCATCATAACCTTAGTAAGAAATTGTACTCGATTAATGAGTTTTAAAAGTCTACCTGGGTAATAATGCTCGACGTAACAAGTAGATTCGTCATGCGTCCTAGCCTAGGTTGTTTTGGTTATCTATTATAGAATGACCTTGAAATATCAAAAACAAGTTTTAGAAAGAAACTGATAGTTTTTTAATCAATTTTCCATAAAATGACTTTAATTAATGACGTTTCAAAATGTAATGTGCTTAGGAATAAGTTTATGTGATTTGATAATAGCTTAATCACTTAATTCTTGCAATTTAATTCATTCTTCTTATATAAGATGAGTGGTAACTTGATATAGAAAACCATGATAGGTTGTAGATTAAAGTGGAAAGCCAAGTACCTACAAAAGGTTTCCCTTTATAGATTTAAAATTTTTTAGATGTTTAAGTAAGTATCTTTATAAAGAAAATATGTAATGATATTTTAAAGAGAGAAACAAGAATATATTATGCAAATAATAAAGAGATAGTGAACCCTTTAGTTGAATGATTCGTAAGGCATTTATAGTTTATGAGTCTTTTTTTCTTTTTTATAGAGTTAAGAGGTTAAAGAATCATTCCACCGTTAAAAATTATTTGGTTTAGTTATGAACTATAGTCCATTTATATATATGTTAGAGAGATGAAGAGTTTTGCAGGCTTGATCGATTTTTTTTCTACATTTAACAATATAAAGAGAGTAAGATTCAAAATATTTAGGGACATTAAAAATATCAAGGGACCCGTGTGGGATCCTAAAAATTAGGCTTGGAGGGTTGGGCTCGGGTAATGTGATTGAGCCTGATTGGACCCGAAAATTTGCCCAAACACTACTTATGTTCATAGACACTAGGTTTGGGGATGACAACCGAGCCTTAGGGCATTAAGCTCACCTTTAGACTGAGTCCATAGGCTATTAGGCTCGTACATATTGTCTGCCTATGGTTTTTAGATCTTTAAGTGTTTTTAGACTCATTAAATTTAATCTAGATTAACAAAAAATTTATTTTATAAATTATTGATAAATCTTGATTTATCAGTATAATAATAATAATAACAACAACAATAACAAACATGTTTTCTTATTTTTAATGAAAAAATATATGTTAAATAAATAATAAAACTAAAGATAAAAATAAAAAAAAATATTTTCTTAAAATAAATACAATTTATGTTTACTATAATTTTGTGTTCCTACTTTCACTAGGCAATCAAATTCTAAATATTTTTTTTTTGTTATTGTGATAAAATGGGAAGCATACTAGTACCTATGAACCACTTTTGATTTTGAAACAATTAATTTAATCATCGGTTTAAAACATCCTTTTCTGCTTCATGGTGTATAGTATAAAAAAAATTCTAATGAAAAAATTAATGTATCAACAAACATGATAATAAAAAATTATAATTAAAAAATTAATGTATCAACAGGCAGAATGAAAAGGGCACTCTTGCTTTGCTTTTATGATAGCCTTTGTTTATTGGCTGGAGATCAAATTGTCAGGATTTCATTTGAAGGACGTATTGAATATTAGTAATAGTTTTGGTATGAAATCGATTGTGGATTTTTTTTCTTGATTTTTTGTCAAAAAATTATAAAACTAAAAAATGTATTTACTAATTAAAAATTATTTTTTTTAGAAAACATACTTTTTTAATTATTCACCTTTCAATTAAATTAAAAAAACACTAAAATTGTTGATTTTGAAATTCTCCATTATAAAAATAAAGACTTTTTTTGGTTACTCTAATATTTTATGATCATTTTTTATATTTTAAAAATAATTGTGTTTTCTATTTTGAAAAAAATAAATCTAATAAACATGTTTTCTTAATTCTTTATGAAAAATCTCTTTAAACACAACAAAACGTAAGATGATACTTTTATTATTGTTGTTTTTAAACTTTATATATCTCCCGAAAGTACTTGGTAATTTATTTTAGTTATTAATACAGAAACCGATTCAAACATTTAGACATCATTTGAAAGTAATATTTAACCTTTTTTTTATTAAAATTTAATTTTTTTGCTTCAAATTAATTTTTTAGTGCTTTAAATTATTTTAATGTGCCAATATTAAAAATAAATTTTTAAAAATAAAAAAATGTTATTTTCATATTTTTCTAAACGAAAAACATTTTGAAAAACAATTACTATTACACATTCAAACACCTTAATAGTTTTATTTCCACTCTTTGTAAACAAGTAAGAAAAAATAGGTGAGATATGTTAGGGAATAAATTTTTTGATAATTGAATTCTGGGTTAATCAAATGTTTATTCAAATAACTTTTTTTTTCAAAACAAAGAAAAATATCTCTTGATAAATACTAGTTGATACCTATAAAAAGTTTTTTTTTGATGGATTTTAGGACTCTTAAATAGTAAAATAAATAATTTTATAGAGAAAAGGAGTAATAAATATGTTAAAAAGCATTAAATTCCAATAATAAAGTTGTTCTTATGTTGAATATAGATAGTTTTTTAATGAAAAATATTGAACTTCTTACCTGCATCGTTTAAAAGGTATTTACAACCGACGAACCTATTTTTTTCTTAGTAAAAAGGCTGTAAAATTATTTTATCTCATAATATTAATGAGAAATAATTTTTTTTTATACATTAATTAATAAAAAAATCTCTTCCATATATATTAATAAAAAAAATCTCATATATATATTAATGAAAAGAAAATATTATATATATATATATTAATGAGAAAAGATATAATTGAGCTTTAAAAAAAGACTAAGGTTCAAGGAAATCAGGTATACCAAGGTGCTAGGTGCTTGTCCAACACCTGATTTTGAGTATGTAGGTATTCAAGTATTTGATATGAGTTTATTAATTAAATGTGTAATTATTATATATTTATGTCAAAAATAAATATTTTTATATTAAATATTAAAAAATGTCAATTGGTTAATGAGCTTTCCAGGTTCAATTATGCGTGAAACTCTTAAAGACAAGCTCTTGAAAGATCCTCGTGATGTTGAGCACAGGAAATAACCCAACCATTTTTTGCATGTCCGAAAAGAGGCAATTTCTCCATCGAACAATTTTTTTCCCCGAATCCGTACAAAATGATACCTTTTTGTGTGTGATTATGATCGGAATCTCTTTTCTAAATGGAATGGAACCTAACCTAAGGTGGTACCTGTCAAACCATGTGAAGTGTTGACTAGTTCGAAAAACTTAGACTCGGATTTTGTGGTATAGATTTTTAAAATTAAATAAAAAGGTACTTGATTGTTTACTCAAATATTCTGGTATGAAATATGGGAGTTGGTGTTTAAATTAATTAATATTTTTAAATACATTAAAGTAAACTGATTTAAAAAATACATTTATTTATAAAAAAAACAGACACATCTCTCCAAGAATGAATGAATGAAAAAGAAGGCAGTCTTCACATACACAGAGTAGAACAGTTTTACTGGAATAAATAAATATATCATCGTTAAAACAAAGCACATGCATGCACAGAGAGAGTCTCATGGTCACACAAAAAATCGAAAATAAATCTGGGTTTTGTTCGTTCGCACCCATCACTGGTATTTCTATGATGCTTCCTCTCTTTTGTCAACAACAAAACCAACACTAAAACGTACCCAAACGTACTTTCCTGACTTGTTTTTTATTTCTTACAAAACTCAAAAAAGAAAAAAAGAAGAAGAAAGAAATTCCAACTGTCTGATCTTTTGATTATGCTCTCAAAGAAACAAACTTTCTTCATTCAGCACCATTTATAGATCAAAACAAGCAAAACCCACAAAAAAATCCCATCTCGAACCCATTTTAATAGAAAATGGCGCTAAAGAGATCGTCTTTGAGTGTCTTTTTAGGGTTTTTGCTGATTTCTTTGATAGCATCAAGATCTATAGCTAGATTTGTTGTTGAAAAAAACAGTTTGAGGGTTACATCACCAGATAAAATAAAGGGTACTTATGATAGTGCAATTGGGAACTTTGGGATACCCCAATATGGAGGTAGTATGGCAGGTGCTGTTGTGTATCCAAAAGATAATAAAAAGGGTTGCAAAGAGTTTGATGGATTTGGGATTTCGTTTCAGTCGAAGCCTGGTGCTTTACCCACTTTTGTCTTGGTGGATCGTGGAGGTATTTACCCCTTTGATATTTTTGGTCAGTTGTTTTTTTTTTCTTCCGTGTGTGAGTGATTGGTCCAGGTTTGCTTGATTGGATACGTACCCTTTTTGCTTCTGAGGTTAGTTTTTGTAAGATTTGTGGTTTTTTTTGGGGTTGGTTGATTGTGAGTTGCCCTTTTGTTAATTTTATTAAGTTGCACATATTATTATTGCTTAATGTTTTTTCTGGCCTAATTTGATTGTTGTTATGATGTTTCGAGGTGTATGGTTGGGAAGCTACTCTCCTTTTGCTTATGGTTTATTAATGGTTTTCAAGTTTAGGTTGATGAGAAGGCACCCTTTTTCAATTGGGATCATTCACTTATTTTAGCTACTTCCAGTCAGTATAGATGTTTAAGGAGGTTTCCACTTGTTGTTTCAGATTAACTTCCTGAAATTTTAGTTCTTTTTAGACAGTGTGAGAGGCACCTATGCTGCTGTTCTAAGAAAATTCTTATTTGATTGGTTTGCTTTGCATGATAGATGAATCATCAGTGCACCAAGTTATTTTAGCTCCTTTTAGGCATTTTGCATAGCATACCAATTGTTTCCTGGTTCCATTGCGTTGGAAACTACTGTACTGTCCTGAACATGCCAATTCTCTACTTGTTTTGTTGGAACAAGCTTATGAAAGTCTGAACACGTTGAAACTTGATTTTCCCATAGTATCTAAGCTATTTTTCTTTCTTTTACTTCCCCCCCTTGATCTTTGGTTCCTTTATGCTTAACCAGGATTGTATTGTTTGGTATGTTGCATATGCTGTTAAGGAATTATTATCCATCTAGACATGGGTTTTGTTGGATTCAGGACTTTCTTCTGTTAAACTACATTCCTCTAAGACAACCTACATAGCTGTAATGCTAAATCTATAACTAGTTCTTTATATTTCTTTTCAGATTGCTTCTTCGCTTTGAAGGTCTGGAATGCCCAGAAGGCTGGGGCTTCTGCAGTTCTTGTTGCAGATGACATGGAGGAGCCATTAATAACCATGGACACACCTGCAGAGGATGTTTCATCTGCACAATACATTGAGAACATAACAATACCTTCTGCTCTTATCGAGAAAAGCTTTAGTGAAACGTTAAAGAAGGCACTTAGCGATGGGGATATGGTAAATGTGAATCTTGATTGGAGAGAAGCTGTTCCGCACCCAGATGATCGTGTGGAGTATGAGCTATGGACCAACAGCAATGATGAATGTGGGGTTAAGTGTGACATGTTGATGGAATTCGTGAAGGACTTTAGGGGTGCAGCACAGATACTTGAGAAAGGTGGTTACACTCAGTTTACACCCCATTACATTACTTGGTATTGCCCTCAAGCATTCACCTTGAGCAGGCAGTGCAAGTCTCAGTGTATAAATCATGGAAGATATTGTGCTCCTGATCCTGAACAAGACTTTAGCTCAGGTTATGATGGGAAAGATGTTGTTCTTGAAAATTTAAGACAACTATGTGTTTTTAAAGTGGCAAATGAGACTAAAAAACCTTGGGTGTGGTGGGATTATGTGACTGATTTTCAAATTAGGTGTCCCATGAAGGAGAAGAAGTACAACAAGGAATGTGCTGATGCTGTAATCAAATCTCTTGGTAAATATTTCATGACTGCATCCTCATATTTTAAGGATACTATTGATCACACTAGAAAATGGGAAAACCAAGAGTTTTTAGTGTGCTAAATTTCTTATGCTGTTCATTTGTTAATCATTAGGGCTCGATGGTAAAAAGATTGATAAGTGTATGGGAGACCCAAATGCTAACTCTGACAACCCAGTTTTGAAAGAAGAGCAAGATGCCCAGGTAATTGTTGTGTTATTTTTTATTCTTCAGCTTAGCACAACTCTTTTAAGGGACCATTTGGGAATGCGGTCCAACTGGTGTTCCCAAAAATTTTTAATTTTTTTTTGCTTAAAATTAATATTTTTTTAGTGTTTTTGGATTGTTTTGATGTGTAATATCAAAAATATATTGTTTTTAAAATGAAAAAAAATATTATTTTAATGCAATTTTGAGTGAAAATTACTTTGAAAAGCAACTGCTGCAATAATACTCCCAACCGCACCCTAAGTCCATAAGTTTGGATACTTGTGCCTGCTTGCAATTGTTTTAATCTCTGATACCATTTAAACCATATATCACTGCTTTACAAAGACCTTCATGTAGGTTGGAAAAGGAACAAGGGGTGATGTAACCATTTTGCCCACCCTTGTTGTCAACAATCGTCAATATCGAGGTCTGTTGTTGCCTACTTGTATTCGTGGATGAACGTTACATTTGGCTATTTATTTATTTTTGAAAAAAAAAACTTGCTCTTTCAGGAAAGTTGGAGAAAGGTGCTGTTCTAAAGGCTCTATGCTCTGGTTTCGAGGAAACAACAGAGCCTGCTGTTTGTTTGAGTGGTGGTAGGTTTTCTTAAGCTATTTGTCCTGATTGCCTTGATATTGAGGCAATCATTTGATGAATGACCCTGACTAAGAAGATTTGAGTGCTTGGTATTGTGAGTAGTCACTGAAAGCATGCTAGACCTAGAACCGTATTTCATTTTAGATCATGAGTCCAATACCCTTGTTGTTGAGACTAACATCTAGTGCCAGCTGCCTTGGGTGATTTGTGTACACTCAACAATAGTTCCTGACTGGGGAATTCCTTTGATACAGATGTGGAGACAAATGAGTGCTTGGACAATAACGGGGGTTGCTGGCAAGATAAAATAGCCAACATTACAGCCTGCAGGGTATGAATTAAAACTTGCTGCAAGGTGTCACCCTGGCTTTTGATAGATTTAGCTCTGTTTGACAACTGTTTTTATCTGTGCAGGACACGTTTCGTGGGAGAGTATGTGAGTGTCCTCTTGTTGATGGTGTGCAGTTCAAAGGAGATGGTTACAAGAACTGTGAAGGTAAGCTCTATGCCTTTTTTTTCCTTTTTATAAATCAGCGTAAACATGTAAAATGTAATAATATAGCTGTTCATTCATTCAATAAAGCTCGGATGTCCTGATGATAAATAAATGTCTGAAAAAAGTTATTTATGGACAATTATGGGCTTTTATTAGAAAAAAAACTCGCATTACTGACTATATTCATATTCAGTAGAATTGCAAGATTTCCAAAATGAAAATCTAGTTCCATTGATGATACATGGATCTGATGTATACTTGAGAGACAGCCCAAGTTGTTTGGGGGCTTTTGGGTGAAAGTTGGGTAGACTAGGCAGGAAAGTTCCGATCCTAGTCAACTGGAATCAAATAATAGTGACTGGTTTTCTTCTATTTCAATTTTTTGAGGAGTAGTGGGGTGGGTGGGGGGAGCATGGTTTCAAATAGCTGTTCTAGCCATCCCTTGCAAATAACTTTGTTAGTAGGATTTGAGCTTAGGTTCTGGACCCAACACCAATAGATTTACTGCCTAAGCTAACTAGCATTACACTTGGTGTATTCTGTCCCAAGGTTTGATGGATCATGCTCTGTTAAGCATGTGCTCCATATTAACTAATATGTTTTGAGGTTCATGTTTGATGTTCGACTCTCAGATGTTAGTATTAGATGTGTTTGCACACATCATAAGGGGCAACTTGTGTTATTTTCTAATTAAATCTGTTTGATATGCTTGCTTACCATTCTTAAATTGTGCTATGCTTTAAAGTGATTGTATTTTTTTACAGTGAGTGGATCTGGGAGGTGCAAAATTAACAATGGGGGCTGTTGGCATGAATCCCAGGACGGACATACCTTCTCTGCTTGTTTGGTTAGTGAACATCATGTTTCTCAACTTGTTATTCTCCAGTAAATATATTGAGTTCCAGCTTCTAATTTTAATGTGGACAGGATGTTGATGGTGGTAAATGCCAGTGTCCTCCAGGATTTAAAGGTGATGGTGTGAAAAGTTGTGTAGGTAAGAGATTTCTCCATTGTCATCCTTGGTATTGTGGTTTTATCAGGATAGGGAGCTTGATTCATTCTGAAAGGAAATTTAAGGATTATGCATGCAAATTGAGTCTTCTGAGAACGTTATGGTGCCTGAGGTGTAAGTTGAAAACAGAACAACAGGCAATGTTTGGTTGAAATATTGCATACTTGTTAGGCTTTGAGAACATACAGCCATATACCAAAAGACCAAGTCATTGTCTCATCCTTCAACGGGCACTTGGGTTATGCCTGTTGACTCTCATCGCACTGCTTTGAAGTTAGGGATTTTTATTGAATGTTTTTTTTTTTTTTTTTTTTTTNGGGGGGTGTGGGGGTGGGTGGGGAGCCTTTATTCTCTTCCCAGTACTCATCCTCATCCTCACTAGGTGCTTCTTGTTGATTCATGCATGATTTCTCAGGCACCATTCCACTCAGTTCAAATCTAACAGCAGTTGTCTAAATCCCTTGTATTAAGTTATTTCTTCTATGCTACCCCAAGCAATGGGGTAATGCTTATGAATCACTGTTGTAGGATAAAGCAAATGTTTAAATTTTGAACTTATTTATGCTTGGGCTACCAAGATGCTCCGATTATACTGAATTGCATAACAATTTTCTGAGTATCCAACTCTTTCCAAGTCAAAATAGTTTTGTGTTTCCTTGACTTTATTGAAAACAAAATCCTGCCAGAGAAATCTGCATGTTTGTCGATGCTCCTGATTAATATTTTGTCCTCTCTACTTATCTTTGATTGTGCAGATGTTGACGAGTGCAAAGAGAGAAAAGCCTGTCAGTGCCCTGCATGTAGTTGTAAAAATACTTGGGGAAGCTATGAATGCTCTTGTAGTGGGGATCTTCTTTATATCAGAGACCATGATACCTGCATAAGTGAGTTAGAAATCGTACCTCCTTGTTTGTTTGTTTAGAAACTTGCAATAATATGGTCCTTGTTTTGATGTCCGTCCTCCCCATGATCAATACCAGGTAAGAGCGGCACTGAAGTGAAATCAGCATGGACTGTGGTTTGGGTCATATTTATAGGCCTGGCGATGGCTGCTGGTGGAGGATATCTTGTCTACAAACATAAATTGAGGGTAAGCATGGTGCCCAGCATTTTTCCCTTTTAAAACCATACCTTTGGTTAAGTTTTGCGATGTTTTCTTGCTCACTCCAGACACCTGTCTGTTATATGAACGTTTGGAATAGCCGTGTTATCTATATAGTAAAAATCTCTCTGCAACTTTTGAGGGATATCTATTAATGCAAAGATGAAGAGTTATCTCTATAGTAAAAATCTCTTTGCAACTTTTGAGGGATATCTTTTAATGCAAAGATGAAGAGTTATCTCTATAGTAAAAATCTCTTTGCAACTTTTGAGTGATATCTATTAATGCAAAGATGAAGAATATGATTATCCGCAAAGTTTCTTACCCTGAACTTGGGCCATCTATTACTACTTTTTGCATCTCTTGTTAAGCAGTTTATGCCTCATTTGTGTAGAACTTGCATCAATGTTTGCATAGCTGGAACATTTTAAAAAAGGCTAAATGACCAAAAATTACCCTGAACTTTGGGTCAAACTAAACGTAGCTCTTGAACTTTTTTTTTTATTGGAGTACTTTGAACCAGTTTTTTGGTAAAAATAGGCCATTTCATCAATTTTGACCCTAGTTGATAGCTTAAAAAAATGATGTGTCGTGAAAACATGTGTTTGATTTTTTTTTTTTGAAATAATGGAGGGACATAAAACCTAGACAGAGTTTATTTTTTACCAAAAATAGTGCATGGTACTCGAATAAAAAAAATAATAATTCAGAGGCTAAGTTCAGGTAGTTTTTGGTCATCTAACCTTTAAAAAATGGCTGAAAGTACAGTATGGTAACTATGCTAACCACTTGTGAATTTAATATTAATTGCTATTACAATGGGGCTGGAGAGCTGCATATGGGCTGGCCAGGTTTTGGTTTTACGTGTTGGTTAGAAAACTTCAAGTAGCCGGATCAATGAGAGTTGGGCATCAAACTGAGTATCTGGCTTGCTCTTTGCAACGTGTCATCTTGAAACTCTTATGCATGTCATTGTTATACCTGTGTTGCCGTTAATGCATATTCATTTGATGTTTTTTTCTTGATTTGTTCTTGTTTTTTTCTTGTAGTCATACATGGACTCTGAGATAAGAGCTATCATGGCACAGTACATGCCTCTGGACAGTCAAGCAGAAGTTCCAAACCATGTCCATGAGGAGCGGGCATGAAGAAAAAAACGCCCAATCATTAACACTCTTTTGTTGCTGGTAACAGCAGTGCTGATGCGGTTCTACTGTTGCTCTTCTTTATCCATTTTTCCGCGTGAATTTATGTACATGGACGATAAGAGTGCAGATTAGAAATTGTGCTTCGTTTATTAGGACTGTAAAATCTTACACTTGAAGTAGAGATTGGATTTGGTGTAGACAGGAAGGGATTTGGCTGTAACGTCCAAGAATGTTTGTTCGCATCCCTAAATTTGTCACTTAATCTATTTTAATTCTGTAACTGATCCATCCCTTTTAGACAGGTTGACCTTCTTTTAGCCGTTATATACTTATTCAAGGAGAGTTGATGTTTTTGTTTGTACGGATGATCAAATTTGTATTGCAAATACCCTTGCCTTGTTCCAAAATTGCTGCCAGGTGAAGCTGCCATAGCCCCTTGATGTTCTCTGTATGTTCATTATCTTTTCTCCTTCCCTTTATTTTTGCTTACTTTCTGATCATCCCAAAGGATAACCTAGCATCGTCGAGGACTTAACAATTTCAAAGGCATGGTGCAAGTAGGAAATCATATGCAGAAGAAGAAACCATGAAAAATAAGCAGTGGTTTGGAAGTAGCGAGATCTGTTATGGATGGTCAATGAAGTGCAAGATGTCTCCGTTTCTGTTCGTTGGAAGCCTCAGGAGGCACGCCGTGAATGGTCTGCTCTACAGCTTCTTAGTTAGGCCTGAAAGAGGTAGCCATAAGCCTGTGGACTTCGGTGTGTGGATATCTCATCAAAACTCCCTCGCATTAATTTGGATAAATCTCAGAGAATTTGAAAAATCTTTTGGTCGAAAGTTGATCATTGATTTTCTTTCCAGCAGATTTTCCTAGGAAATTCATTTGGTTGTATGGAAAAGAATGCACCTTCCTCCTTCATTAGATGCAATCCTTAGGGCATTAATATGTAAAAAATGTCATCCTCAAGGTAGAAAAAATCATCAGTTGATATCGGTGAAAATCATATGCCAGTACAGATCAACAAATTCTTAGATTTTACTATTAAAAAGTAAAGCCACCAACTGAGAATGACTGTTCTATAGACAAGTTCATGTATGATCTTATGGGCACTTTTTTATATTCAAGAATAAAAACTCTGCTCGGATAGTGTTCACCATGTCATGGTGTCTACATGAAAGAATTTCTCACGATGATTACTCGTGGATTAATTTTATAAGCGAAATCCTATCTATACTCGTACGGTATAAAACCATTACAAAGTGGCAATGACTATATTTTAATCTCATCACATATGCTATTGACAGAAATAATAAAAAAATCACCACCCTCCTCTTAACATCTACTATCGTCTTGGTGTGGTAAGCTTCAGATGATCAAGACCGATGTCCATACCATTGTACGCGATAGGAGCATACATCCAGAGGTCTTCAGAGCTTAGCAGCTACAGAATTTAAAACAAGAAAATGGGAAAAAAAATGTATAAAAAAATTCGTTTCATGTCAAAATATTGCCAAGTTTAAAACAGGCAACGATAAGTATAAAGAAGGAATTTAATTTGTTCTTACCTTAATTTGGAGTTGCAAAAACTTCACATACTGGACAGCCTCTTCAAGCATTGTGCTAATGTCAACCTTCCATATCAATAAATCAATCTTGAGAATTTTGCGAATCACAAAATTTATAGCTGATAGAATCGGAGATGTTATAGTGAAATATACTCCATATATACCTTTGTTCCATTGGGGACAAGGTTCTGTAGAATTTTCAGCCTCTCATTTATTCTCTCTCTTCTTTTCTGCAATAAGAAAATAAAAAGATCTATCAATTCCTGTTACATTGTGGGTGGGTGGAAGAAAAATGTTTCATCAAATCTGGTTCATCGAAATACTGTGCAAAAACTTTGAAAAGGGTAGCTACCCTTGCATAGAGGCTCTGGGGATCAGTGGCTGCCCCCTTACTGGCTCTTGTTTTGCCACTTGAGTTGAGAGTTGTTGTCACTTTTGAGCTCAAACTTGAACTCGCTCCTCCATTGAGCTCCTGGGAGGCATTGGATTCATCCTCTGAGCAGCAACCGCTTGAGACAGGACCATTAAGGCCACCGTTGCTTTCTTCATCATTGTTGCTAGTCGAGGCAACCTTCTGGCTCTTCTTTGACCTTACATTCCTCTTGTTCTTTTGGGCCTACTCATTAGAATCATAATTAGACTGTGCCTTGAAAAAGTAAAACTGGTTGCTATACCCTCTAGAACAGGAAATAGAACTCCATCCATTGATTCTGTAGCAAATTCTAAGAAGGTGAAAATGCTGGTTATTGTACTTACATCTCCCGTACGTCGTGATCTTTTCTTGGAATTCTCAGGTGGCTTTCTGCTTTTATCTTCCAGGGGTAGTTCAGATGCTGGCATCTTTGATTCGCTCTTGGGTTGCAAATTGCTTTCAGGTTCAGGAAGAGCAGCTACAGTCTGGTTTCCACCAGACTCTTCCACATTTCCATTGCTCAATTCTTGGTTTGAGAAGTCATCGCCATCAACAACATACGAGTCTCCCATGCAAAAATCCATTGACATGGAACTATTAGTGCTTGCCAAAACTGGGTCAGAATCAATCAGGTAGTGGCTTTCTCCACTTGAGTTGGGCAAAAGAATGCTACCACCACCACTATAACCACTGCTCACTTGTGAAAAATGGTACAGATTAGTATCAGCAATACCCAAAGAATACAATAAACATTCATTGGCCCCTTCCATGTTCATTGTTGATTCATGGTTAGGCCAAAAACTAGATTGAACTCCAAAGCTTGAACTTGAAGCAACCTGATTAGGAGGACAGTTGACAAGCAACTGTTCCATGAAATCAGCCTCCTCACTTGTGTACATTCCACTAAGAGAACTCCACTCTCCCTCCGAGGTGGCTCCAATAGGCTCCATCTTTTTTTCTCGTTTATTTTTTGTAACCTATCAGAGAAATCTCTAGTGTTTTTGTGAGTGAACTGCCGGCAGAAGATCGATTAGACGATGCTTGAAAGGAAACAGGGATTAAAAAGACATATTTATACCCAGCAGCAATGAAGAATGTTGAGACAAACATTGACTTCACTTGTGTAACAACATCTGAATTTATTATTATTTGCAATTATTAACATATGAAAGGGTCTCAATTCCTTGTAACCAATCGGGAATATTCGGTAATGGGGGCCAAGTACAACTCACCTATAGGACCTAAATCAAGCAATTATGGAACTAAATTTATTCAGCAACCTTTCATTAACGCCTTAGTCTTAAACATAAAAGACACATGAAGGGAATGATTGTAAGCCTCTAAAGAAATAGTTTAGTTTAAGGGACTTAACTGTGTTTCTGTTTAGGGTAACTGTTCAATTATTTTAGGCTGCAGGTTGAGAGAAATGAGATGTGGTAGAGGGTGAATAAAGAGAATAATAAAGAGAATCACACCTGGAAATAGATAGACGTGGGAGGTTCTTGTTGAATATGATACACAAACAAAAAAAATAAAAAAATTGTTGAACAGAATGAGAAGGACATGGATATAAGGACGGCACCAAAAGGTCGTGAAGAGATGAGACTTGACATCCTCAAAACTACCTGGAACCAGACAATATATCAGTTTACTGGATTCTTTCAGTCCTCAAAACTTACCAGGTGTCCCTTGAACTCAGAACTATTTTGTGAGAACCTAATCTTAATCAACTATTAACCATCATTTCATTCTGTCAACAAATACAAACAGGATTTCCTTGATATACAGTTTGATTTCCAGGGAGCTTGTTCGAATGTTCTAACTTTACGTCATGCGATCTATGGACTGCTAAAGGGAATATACATGGTGCTGCTGATCCTGCAGACTGTAACACTGAAATGGGATTGGTGATGCAGTTGTAACCTTCTGTCTTCTAAGTTGCCTGTTCTCAGGACCTAAACTCATAGAGATCTGCTAGTTAGGTATAGAGTAACTATTTCCTCCATAAGAGCAGCTGAGTAATTGTTAACCAGTATGGTTCTGCATAGTTTCCAAGTCAGACATTAATGATAGCATCATGTTTGTAGTTTCCAACAAATTTACTTTTACAACCACATTATGCATATTGCAGAGCCACGAGGTGGGGCAAAAAAAAATAAAATAAAAAAATACTAACAGAAGTTCTCTCAATTGTAAGAAATTATGGATTAAAATGTAATTCTGCCTTGGTGTGTTATGATTTATGTCGTCTCTGCATATTTTTCCAAAACGAAAAGATCTCCATTTTCTCCTACAAGAACTTATAAAACATTACTATATTGTATTGTAGTGGTCAATATATTTAACTTGAAACTGATTATGATCACCGTGTGAGTAATGAGGAAAAACCAAAGTCATTAATGTCCTATCCCAAAGTTCTAGCCACCTCAGAATCCGGCGATCTTTACGCTTTATTGCATGCGTAAAATTAGCATTCTTTGAAGAAATATCAGAGGAAGGTTCATGATGAGTATTTCCATACTACTTGCTCAATATTTTTGAGATTTGTCGCCGGCCATTGCACGATCTCTCGTAGGGTTGATATATATGAATAGCTGTACCTTGCTTTTGCTGACGTATTAACTGTACAGGAATAAAATCCTCTTGCATTGCAACAATATTAGAAAAACTCTTGTAAATCTGATATTGATCTACTCAGCAGGAGGAGAACATTACATTAAAAATATTGTAGGGTTTAAAATTCTGGTTTCTTCATTCTTAGCCAGCCTGCACGACCCCGACCCATCCGGAATGAGAAGGCGGCATTCCCTTGTTGGCTGGCAGATGGTGCATGAACCCTTTCAACTAAAAGAACCCCAGACACGTTTGTGCTCTGTTTAATTTAATGCCCAACGTTGATATATATATATATATATATAT
>SRLM01000121.1:914833-1047333 GCA_015708895.1 Populus ilicifolia
GGGGGGGGGGGTTACATAAGTTATTAATTGTTAAGGAAAAAGAAAACAAGTTGCAATAGTATTATTAAATATTCATGTTCATTTACTCTTTACCTATTTCTAAATTAATTAATATCAGCTATCGTGAATCCCCCTCGTTAATTGTATTAATATGTTTATGATAATATCCTTTCTTATTTTTTTAGTTTTAGTTTGTGACAAAGGACGAGATTTCCCTGAGTTGCAAGAGGAAAAACAAAACAAGAATACAAGAAGAATTGTTTTATTTTTTTCTTGTTCTTGATGGAAGATGGACAGTAAGAACTTGTCAACACGGAAAGATCTGCTCGACATCGAGCTGATGGGTAAGGAATGAAATCTTTGTATTTCAACAACACTGGAAATGAGAATATTGTGAACATTTAGCTAGAATTGTGAGTACTGTGATATTGTTCTACCGTCAGAGAGAGAGAATATTGCTAAATTTTAAACTGTTCTTGTCATCCCAGAAATGAGAATGTTAACATTTAAAATCCTGATCTGGTGATTCTTGGCAGGCCTGCACGACCCTTTCAGAACGGGAAATGCAGCTTCTTCTTGGTGGCCGGTGAACTGGTCCCCGCCCCCCCGCAGGAAAATATCCATGATTTTAAATCTATTTTAATTTTTTTAGATAAAATATCCAAGATTTTCTTAACTCATATTAATGATAGAAAGGCCCAATGAAATTAAAAAAATAAGAAAGACAGAAAGATAAAGTATATATGCACACAAAAACCTATCTTTTCTTTGTTTCTCGGCCACTGCTACAATGCTAATCTTTGGTCATTGTACTACCATTGATCACTCTAGTTTATATTAAAAGCTTGACATGCATAAACTTTTATATGGTTTATATCAATTTTAATAATTTATTTTCTTTATTAATGTTTATACTTTATAAAATATATTTTATTCATCAAAATTTAAAGTTTTTAAAGAACTAGTATTGTAAATTCATGAAGAATTAAATAAATTAAATATAGTTATCAAAGAACCAATATCTCTAAAAAACTAAATAAAGAACAATTTTAAAAGGTTGCATTTTTTCCCTTTTATATTCATGATTTTTATTTAATAATTTTTTATATATATTTAAATAATACTAAATCTAACGAAACTTGAATTTATTATTTTTAATATCTCCAAACCTAATTATTTGTTATTAGTTGTTGATGCTAGAATTTATCTAAAAGCTATGAATCTTAAAAAGATTGCTAAAAAAATAGCATATCTTTGTAGGATTGCACAAAAATAATGATTTTCATTTGTGACCATCTCCATGAAGGATTAAAATCAAATATCTTATAATAAAATATTTTCATGTAATAAAAAATTAAGTTCCATGCTATTTAAGTAATGAAAATAATGTCTATAAATATTTGACCATCAAAGTACTTTAAACTTCTATCTCTATTGTGATCTTTCTACATAAATGGATGGATGGAAAGGGCATAATTTGCACTACATCATTAAACAATTTCATTAACGGATTCGTTTCATCGGCACAATTTGTTTGTAACATTTTTATTGGCAACATCATCGATAAAATCCATTCATCAAAATATTAATTACTGGTAATTTCTCATTTCATTGCTAATTCTGTCTGTAATAAAAAAACCAAACACCAACGGTTTTACAGACAAGGTAAGCATGCCAAAAAACATTTCTCGTGAGAACTTTACTAATTGACTTATTCTGTCTGTATTTTCAAATGTAATCATCGACGGATTGGCTGTTGGTGATTGTAGCATGGACAGTAAATATTTTAGAAATTTGTGTAAAATACCAATAGATTTATTCTGTCGGTAATATCAACAGTAAACACTGATGAAATATATCCGTCGGTGATTGTGGCATAGGTGGTAATTGTTTTTACAATTCTCTGTAAAAAACCCATAGCCTAGTTCCGTTCATAAGGCCATTGGTATTGATTTAAAATATATTTTTTAAATTATTTATTAATAGTAAAAAAACTAATTAACCCAAATAAAATTGTATTAAACAGTAAAAATATAAAAATACTTACATAATATTCATCCAAATATTCATTACAAATTTAATGTGTTTTAAAAATAAAAATAAAAATAAAATAGAATAATGGTGGAGCTAAAAGAGGAGGGGGAGGTTGTTTGTTCCCGGGACCTTACAACCAAAAAGGGACTGCATATGTATCATCACCTATCCTTGATCTAATCTCTATGACCATTTAATTAAGCTGATTATAATATATTAAGAGTTGTTTATATTATTATTTCAAGGCTATGAACTCCTCAGACTGGTGCTCAATACTGATGGAGAGCTCCCAACGGTTAAGGCATTACGAACCATCTGCAAGTTTTTGGCCGTAGTGTTAGAGAGCCCATAAACCTAATTTTATTGGGTCCATCAGATGATCCTACCTCTATCCACAAATCCAGATTGAAATCCGAATGGGTTAAATGATCGTCCCTATATCTCTCCCTCAACCGACTATTATAGGTCTCTTGATTTTTTTTTAAATTATCATATTCAATTCAAGAAAATAATAAATTATTAAATAAAATAATTGAATGAACATATCATGAAGTGCTAAGCACGGTTGTCCACTAACTATTGCACCCTCTTTTGGTTGTCTTAACTCCACACGTACATCTCTACAGGTAGCTCCATTTGGCTTGGCTCACGTCCAAGAGATGTAGCCTGTAAGGAAAAAAAAGGTTGCAAGTTAAATATATGTATAAGTAACAACAAATTAATTAATGATATATTTAATTTAAATTAATCTTTTCATCCGTTTCACATGTACACTAAACGGGACGGAGCCTTTGGTATGCATGGTTACCGAATCATGAATTTGCCGATTCTAGTTGTTAGCACTAGACTGTGAGCATTGTGTTAATCATTTAGATGTCACGTGCTCAATATATTGCGTCCATATATCTCCCACGAAGAATGTCGGTTTGAATTCCCACCAAACTGCCACCTCATTTCATTTTTCAAGACCATTATCTCTCACATATTTTGTTGCTTTTTTTGTGTGACATACAAAAAATCACGCAATCTACTTCTATAGTAACAATTTAGAATTTAGAACATAAAATTATATATAAAAAAAATTATATTATTTTCAATATTACCTAGTTGCCACGTGATTCTCCTATAGCTTTCTCATAACATTATTGTTTGCGCTATCCCATTTAAATTTATATTGTGTATAAATAATTCATTTAAAATAAAAGTAGTACAAGATATAAAATTATAAAAATAATTTATTAAAAATAAGCTAGAAATTAAAAGTTAACACCTACTTGAAATCGTTGAAATCATGCATCGATATTAGGTCTCTACTTAGGATGTTTGGTAACCTGACTCAAGTGAAACAATGAAATCTCCATTAATAATTTAAATGTTGATGTTATTGTCTGGGCAACCTTAATGTTTGTGAACTTGAAACTAAATCAAATTAATAAAATATTAATTAGTTGTTAATAAATTATATTATAAGTATAACAAAAACTAAATCCTAAACAAATTGACATTAAAAGGTTATCCTTCCATCGTACTTGGTACTTGCGAGTAAATTGACCCTATTGTAAAGGCACACCACTCTACGTTGTTAAACTGCGATAAAAGAAGTAGCATCACAAGTTGGCACAGATGCTTTGTTTGATCAAGACCTAAGAATAAGTCATCCTCACTATTAGAGGGACTAGCTGCAATCGTCTACTGATGATGTGTTGTTGATTTTATTCTATGCATCTACATAAATTTATATGAATAATTACATAATTAACTTTGATTATTTAAAAAAATTCTGCAGCATCTTCCCTATACTGAAGACTACCTACAGTTTTCAAACCTGTAAATCTTTACAATAACCACAGACCAATTAACTCCACTGAAAAATCTTTTATACAACCTAAAATCTATAGAAACTTAACATCTATATATTTTCAACTAATATACATAGAAATGCATAAATGGCAATTAAAATTAATGCAAATAATAAAAAACATAACAATCAATAATAGAATAAAATTGAGATAAAGCAATGAAATTTAATTCTTCAATTCTAATTAACATTTTCATGGAAAATTCAACAATAACAATTAAAAGAGACTAAATTTTCAAATAATTATTACAATACAAACAATAAAATAATTAAATTTTCATTCAACACATCTACACAAATTTATACAAATAATTAAATAATTAAATTTAATTATTTAAAAAAAATTTCATCAACAACTCTCCTATATTAGAGACTACATACAATTTTCATACTTACAAATATTGATAATTATATAAATATTGCAAAATCAATTTTATATAACCTAACATCTATAAAAATTCAACATTTATATATTTTCAATTAACATTTATACAAATTCATAAATAAAAATTAAAATTAAATGAAATAATAAAAAACATAACAAACAATAATATAATAAAATTAAGATAAACTAATTAAATTTAGTTCTATATTTCAATTAACATTTTAAAGGTAAATTCAACAATAACAATGCAAATTCAACAAAATTTTCAATTATTATGGCAACACAAACAATAAAATAAATTTAACAAATAAAAAGAAAAAAACTAAATACTTTAGGAATGAAAAATGTCTACCTTAATAGTGTGTAGATTTCAAAAACTTTTATCTACAAACAATACACAAAACAAAGAACACCATAAAAATAATCATAATTAAAATAAAATGTAAAAAAAATACAAGCATAAGAAAAAAAAATAAAATCATACCTTTTAATATATTGAAAACTACAATCAAAATAATAAAAATATAATGAAAAACACCAAGAATTTGTAAGAGGAGAAAAGAAGAAATGGGAGAAGCTAAGAAAAAATGAACTGCAGAGGGGGGTTTGTTTTATACTGTAATTTTTCTGACATGATTACCAATGGAACATCGAATAATATTTTTTTAGGTGATGACATTAAATTTTATTGGTAATTTCCATTGGTATTTAATTGAATTCCGCACTAAAATTTTGAAAATCCTTCTAGATTTTTCGAAGTCCGTTAGTAAAAAGGTGTCATAGTACTAGTGCTTTGGATTTGCTATGTTCATCGATGATTTTGTTGGTAATTATCCCGAGTGACCAGGCAGTTTGACAATCACACATATTGAAATGTGCACGATCCGTCAGTGATTTCATTGGGAAACCTGCTAGTGATTATGACAGGGGTTGTAATTTTTTTGCAACTCTCGATAAAATATCGACCGGACATATGCCGTCGATATAGCCATCGATGATTGTGGCACATTTCTATAATTTTTTTAACTCTAGGTAAAATACCAACTAGTAGTTGTGCGTTTTTTTTTTCTAACACAAAGCTTGCTCTTGATTTTGCTACCCATGAACCATTACAAACTAACGCTACCCATGACCCATTACAAACTAACTCTATATTTTTAAGGTTATAGAACAACATTAAATTCAATTTAGCCTTGATGTTGTCCTTTGTCTTCCCCTTCATATCCATGACGGTATTAAAAATATTCTCAAACACATTCTTTTCAATGTGCATGATGTCAAGGTTATAGTAAGAAGAGTGGTCTTCCAATAAGAAAAATCTCAAAAAATACTTCGCTTGACCTAATTATGAGTCAAATCAAAATTAGAAAACTTTTGCTTACCTGATTGGAAACTAAACACAGTGTCATCGTATTCTGATATAACATTATGTAATTCCTCATCAGAAAGATGCAAAGATGTGAAATCCTTTTTAACTTTTCCAACAAATAAGTTATTTTTGTTCTTTCTATATCTATGATTCGGTGGAAAGAAACGACAGTGACAATAAAAAAAAGAAGCTTTATCCTTATTTGTTAATGTGAATGCTTTACTATTTTCCATACAATAAGAACATGCTAGTTTTCATTGCATACTCTAACTAGAAATTATTCTATAAGTTGAGAAATCATTGATAGTCGACATGAAAGTTACTTTCTAAAAAAAATTATATTTCCTCTAGATATCATAAGTCCAAGCTTTAAAGGACCATAACTACATCAACTCATCAATCAATGGTTAAAGATGAATATCTATATTCCGCCTCGGCCTGCTCAGACTTGATATGACTATAGATAAAAATATGAACTTTGACCTTCTACATATCTTTGGTGAGCAAGTTATAAACCATCAATATGATTGGTCAACAAGAATAAGGAGTAACAAATGACCTGAATGGGTTGAATCCGTCTGTACATAACTAAAAATGCCCATTTCTTAATTCAGCTGAAAAGTAAAGATGCACATTGTTAAAGTATTTCTATGCTTCACTGTTAGAAAGATATACCATCACTCCATCAACCATATCATGTGATTGGTGTCATATTATGTGCTTAGTAGTCCTTGGTGACATGACAATCTAGGTGTGATTGAAAAGTATCTAAGTTTTTTATATGTCATAAAAGTCTTTCCCTTACCAGTTGTGACTTTGTAATGGGAATGCTCACATGTCATACACTCAGTTAACTTAGTATTTGCAAGGTAGTATCATATACAGAGGTTAGGACACATGTTAATTTTTTGGTATCATAAACCGAGGGGTTTCATCATGAACTTTGAAGAATAGAAGTTCTCTTTCAGCTTCTTCTCTTCAGGTAAAATACTTCTCACCCATTCAATACTCTCGTTATAATTGACCTCACTCAATCCATGATTTGATTTGATGGTGAACACCCATGCTACTACCAATAATTTACCGTGATTTGTGCAGCCACCTTATAGTGATTCATAAGAATTTTTTAATAGATAAAAAAAACTTGCTGCATTTGCATTAAATTCTTCTTTTACAATTGGACATTCACTGGCATTACTTTCATTTATTCTCATTGCATTCATAATCATATTCCCATAAGGATTATTATTGTCATTTCCAACTTCATACATGTTGTTAGGATTAAAAGTTCACCCAACCACCTTTTCTATCATGCTTTTATTAGAAACAAATAATTCTTTGTGTGCATATTAATACAAGTAATCTTCCATGATCCCTTTGATTAGAAGATGTATTCTTACAACATCTTGATGCATAAACTTTTTATTTTTACACTTTCTACATAGGTACCTAATGTTGCCATCAATAAAATTTCTTAGAATAGATATTGTGAAATTAATGAAATCTTGAACCTCGTTACAATAATCAATTCTTTGCAATCCTTAGGGTGAGTCTCGATATATCCATGAACGATCATTCATGACTTTTATCAAACCTCTATAAAATTATGATGACAACATGTATTTATTGTTATGTAAATAAATTTGCAAAAAATATTATTTTGCTCTCACATTATCCAACAAACTAAAATAACACTTATGTTAAATTTTTATTATCAATTATCAACGTCCAAATTTATACATATATAAATTTACAAAAATCACAACTTCATAATATAATTGATAAACATTAAAATGAACCTGTTAAACAAGCTATTATTTATTTCATTACAAAACATCTAATTTAGTGTAATTCAAACAAAGTTTCAATAATTTATAAGCAACTATATTTTGAAAAAATCTAAAAAATATTATAACAACTGCAAAATTATATATTTATACTATAAGTTTTTTTTTGACAAATAAGAATCAACCATTAAAAAAAATAGACATTTAAATATTAAAACTAAAAAGGATAGATTTACTTATAAAAAAATAATAAAATCCACAATAAATTATTCAGAAAAAAGATGTTATGACTGAGTGGCGAAGCCACGTGAGTACAAAAAGGGGCAATTACCCCATTAATTGTTTTTAAATTTTTTTATATTAGGATATTAATATAATAATTTAGGGAGGGTTTGATACATAGAAAGTGGAAAGTTCTTGTTAATTATATTTTAATATAATATATAATATATAATATATATTTACAGCTCATTTACTTAAATTTTTTCCTTTTTTTTTGTTTTTTTACTAATTAACAAGGAGCCCTTTTTCCTTTTGAATTGTTGTTTCAACTTTTTTCTCTTATGCAAATTTCTTTTCAAGTCCAGGTAAGCAAGTAACTTTTTTTACTTTATGCTTTAGGTAAGAAATTTTATAGCTTTTCTATTTATTTTATTATCTAATTTTAGTTTTATTTTTTTATAATCAGTTATTAAAAATATTAGGATTTATGATAATTTAGGGGTTTTGATACGAATATGTTCAAATATGTTCAAAATAAATATTTTAATTTCTTAATTTAATTACTTTAATATTTCTTTTCTTATTATAAATAAATAAATTAATGTTAATGCAAAACTACTATTCTTGATATCTCTTATATTGACAGAGTAGATTATTGAAATTATTTAACTAAGGTTTCTTAGTTCACTATCATTATGAATTAATTATTTAATTAAAATCTCTTAATTTATAATTTACATATATTGATTATCATTTTATATCACAAATTTATTTGTAATTAATTGTTAATGAGATGCATGGGGTTAGGAAAGGGCATAGGTTTAAATCCCATAAGTTACACTTTCTTTATCTTAGTATTTTTTCTTATTTGAAACTAGAGTATAGTATTAAAACTTGTTTCACATATTTAACTTGGTGAGTTCATACAATTTCTATGTATGTCTAGAAATGATTAAGTATAATTTAATTAACACACACATATATATATTGAAATGAGTTTTGATGAATTTATATCTACTTTACTATGAATATCATATGAAGGATTTAAAATTATTATGCAACTCAACTAACTTTATTATTATATAATTGTGTTAATTATCATATAGACACTAATAATAATAAAAAAATTTGCTAGGTTTATCAATTAAATTAACATGTCACTACAAAAGTATTTCAAGTGTAAATTTCTTGAGGATAAATAGTCATTTAAAGCAAGTCATGTGACTCAATCAAGTTAAAAAAAAATTATATTGAAAAGTCATAGTATTTATTATTAATTTGCCCCTTCATAAAAAAACTTTGGCTCTGCTATTATTGTGACCACATATAAAAATATAAGAAACTTGAGTGTTTATATTGAGTAGAGGGGGAGAGTTACGATGGGTGGTTGACTACAGTTTAAGAGGGGAGAGTTGGAATAGAAAAGAAAAAAGAGAAATAGAGGAAGAAAGAGTCGGTAGAGTTGGTATATATTGACTTTTATCGATAGCATCACTAAAAGAAATGTTCTGTCAGTTTATCCATTGGTAAGCTCGCCAGTGAATGTGTCATATTATTGTACGAGGATCCCAGTTTGAATCCATCAATCATTATGTCAATAAAATCGTTTGAAAAAAAAATTCATATCATTACATCGTTGTAACTTTTTAAAAAACTATATAATTCATTGGTAATATGATTGGTATATATCAATGAAATACGTTTATCAGTATATATCAATAGTTTTATTGATAAAAATGGTTTGTTGATATATACCAATAAAATTAAAAAATAAAATTATTTTTATTAATAAAAATTACCAACAAAAAAATTCTATTAATAAATTTATTAATTTTTATTGATTTTCTAGTGGTGTTGGCGATAAATGCATTAAAATTGAGGGAGTCGAAGAAAAAAGAAGCATTGATAATTATATCACCAACTCTCCATTACTTCTCGTGATTGTAAATGAGATGGCCATTAAAATGGTCACATCAACAAAAAGAAGCATTGATAATTATATCACCAACTCTCCATTACTTCCCGTGATTGTGAATGAGATGGCCATTAAAATGGTCACATCAACAAGAAGTTAGGAAAATATTTTTTTAATAAGAAAGTGATGGTGATTATTGAAACTGCTTGCCGCCTTAGAGTTGAAAAAGTGACACTAATTTTATTTGATTAATGTTCATTAAATTTGTATTTTTAATTGTCCTTATTTTTTTAAAAATACTATTGCATCATTTTATTTCACAATTTTATTAGAAAAAAAATTGATTAAAAAATAATAAGGAATCTAAATGAACTCCGATATATATTATCATAAATTTTCAAAAAACTCTAAGGGCTTTGATGTAAGTTGATGAAGAGTAAAAGATATGTTGAATTATTTTTGTTTTTAAATCTCACATAAAAATATTTAATATATATCTTAAACTAAAACTTGTGATATGAGTTTTTTTTTTCTGGGTAATAAAAAAGGAGAATTTATAACAAACTTATACCAAAAAACTATGATTTAAAATATTTAGTTGAAAAAATCCCTTATATTTTCTCTTTTTTTCAACTTGGCATCAATATTTTGATTTTTCTATTTTTATTTGCCTATGTATAAAGATAAACTCGGTATGTGTTTTAAATTTTTTTAATAGATATGAAAATAGTATTTATTAAAATTTAAATAGACAAATAAATAATCTATACATCACCATTACATCGCTATTTTAAATTGCATCCATTTTGAAAATCTTACATAGGAGGATGAAATATCCACTTTTGGTACATTAAAAGTATGCTATAATTTTACTATATAAATTAAATCATGAACCTGGATGCTTTGACCTTGGCTGAGACATTATTTAAAGTTTAATTAGACAGCTAATGGCAAACTGCACGATCCAACTCTTTCAGAGTGAGTTCATGTGTAGTGGACTCGTTCCTCAATCTACTCTCCTTGTGTGGTTCTCCGCTTTTGAATCCTTCAAGATTTTTGTGACATTCAATTTGGTGCTTGAGGCAACCCTTCCGAGTACAAAGGTCAACCCAAAAACTATTGCCTTATAGTTGACTGAAACTATGAGCCCGTATTGGCTGCCTCCTTCCAGACGCCCGGATGAAAGCCGTTCTTAATTGGCTATGTCGATATCGATTTTTTATGCGACAAGAATTTTTTCAAAATAGAAATTAACTCTGAAATTCCAAGACATTCCACAATTTAGTCTTAAAAATATTTTGAGATTTGTTTTTTAATTTTATTTTATCATCCAAGTATTTGACTCTATAATTTTATTTTTTTATAAAAATATTCTAATTTTATATCTTGAGTTGAGAGTTTTGTGAGTTAAATGTGTTGATTTGAGTTTTTTTTCTCAACTTCATCTTTTAATACTGGATTAATTAAAAATTAAGTTTTGTAATTATAATTATTTCTTATAGGATTATCATGATCTTTTGACTAGAATTGTGAGTTTTATGGATTAACTTAATTGATTATTTTTTTTCAATTTTATTTTTTAATATTAATTAAAATGAGAATTAAACTTTATTTTTTTTTCTATGCAGTTATCATAATCTTTTTACTAGGTTTAACAGGTTAACTTCGATTGACTCGAGTTATTTTTTTTATTTTTTAATATTATATTAATTAGGAGTTGAGTTATATTATTTTTTTATGAGATTATTTTTTATTTCATGACTCAGATCATGAATTTATTCAGTTGACTGGAGTGATTTTATATCTTGTTTTAATTAATTTTTTTATAATTTTATTCGTTAATATTAAATTAAATGTTAATTAAGTTTAATAATTTATTTTAAGTTATTTTTTAATATTATTTTAATCTTATGACTCAAGTTTGACATGTTAAAATAAATTGACTCATTTATTTTTTTAGTTAAATTTTATTTTTTAATATTTAATTAATTGAGAATTAGGATTAATAATTTTTTCATTTATCTTTTATAAAATTACTAGCATCTCATGAATTTTGTAATAAATTTGACAAGTCATTTAAATTCAATCTAACATATTATCATTTCAATACCTAAAAAATTATTTTAAGTTTTTTAGTATAACTGTATTTTTTATCGGTCGATTATATTTATATTTCTGAAGTTGACAATCAGCGATTCAATGCAGAGGAGCACCTAAATCTTATCTTTCTGGTTCCAGTAGGAAGCAGAGGAATTTACATGACACAACAGAAGTCACGCACTAAGTTAAGATCAATACCCTCAATTCTACCAAACAAGTAGGGCCTCCGAAATTTCAGGGTAGAGTCTAATCAGGATTTTGCCTAGGCAAATAACAGGAAGCTGTTTTGAAGAGCACAAAAGCAACTTACTAGCAACTTGACATAAATTAGTGCCCATGCTTTAAATCAAAAGCTATTTTAGACAGCGAAACATACATGAAAATGACAATGTTCCTTGTCCCTGGGGTTAATAGCAGAGCTCCTTCCCAAATCCAATCAGCCCTGCGGGAAGACCAGAAGACGACTTGGCAGGTTAAAAAGGAGGATCCAGCTCATGAACCTTTCAAATGGCATTTTCCCCAAGTTCTATTAACTAAAAAGGAGTGTATAATTACAAAAACAGGCCAATTTAATTAAAAAAAAAATCTATCCTTTAACCTGATTATCAATTCAATTATAAATAAACCAAAGAAAAAAAAGCAGAAAAGGTGGACAAGAAAGAATTTTTACATTTCACTCAATCAATATTAACGGGTGCGTGCATCAAAGCAGACATACAAAACGAGAAGCAGCAGAAGCACCATTGACCAGCAGGCTGGCATCTAAGGGTACAATGTATCATTGTCCTATTCCATCACAACCTTACATAAATCACTGCTGCTCATCAACTGGCTGCTCCTCCCCAAAACCCCGTTGTGCAATTCTGTAATATAGTATGCCCATAGTTGCCATACAAGCCCTGCAAGAGATCACACCACGCTTGAATTAATGAAAACAGTTATTATAGGGCGCTAGCACTTTATTAAATAGTCTTTTGTGTCTTGTTCTGAAGTGTGGGTTCATTGTTTCAGTTAGAAGTAAATCAATCAACAGATAAAACTATCTATACAGAAAACGAAAACCACTGTTCAAGTTTTGAAGCCTTTATGTGGGCCATTATAACCATTCCACAAGTAACCAATCAACAATCTTTTGTTATCCTGTCAGCCAAACATAATATGATGGTCCAGAAAAGGAGCACAGAAATTACATGATTGCTATAAAGAGGAGGATTTTTCTTGGATCTGTCCTTGAACGTTTTTGCCTTGTACGACCTTCTGAGGGATCATCATCTTTACGTGGAGGTGCGGTAACTGGTAAAATTGGTAATGCACTGGACCAGAAAGGAAGCAAAGCTCTGAGGAACTTGTGACGAAATGAACCTGGGTGAAATGAGTTGAAACTGAGATGGTGTATGAAACCAGAGAAAATTAGAGAAGAAAATTGATTTTTAAAAAAAATGATACCACCATATCAAAGACAAAGAGTTGGGATTCACTGAGTATGGCTGTGTTTCTAGTTTAAGAACTTCTAATGAACTGCTCACAGAATAAACGAACTATTGGAAATGAATAGTGAACAGGATAATATTATAAAAGGTGAGAAATATTGGTTTGTTAAGAAGCTCGGCAAGTTTCATCATATGATTTGAAATGAACATCATATATATGCAAATTTATACTCACCCCTTCGACTGTACTTTTTATGATTCCCATCTTCATCATCTGCATAGTATGAAAGTTCAGAATTTTGCCGCTCAACATGTATGCCAACCTTCCGTGTTGCAGCGCCAGGCTGGTTTGCATTACAAAACAATACAGGAAATTGAAGTTGGCAAACAATTTTTTTTAAATAGGAGAAAAAAACTGGGGAAAGGAAGAAAAAAACTCTTACAATGACAGGACTTGAGTTTTTCATATAATTCCCTGCAGAATTCGGGCTATCAATCTCCACAATATCCAAAACTGAAATCTTAGAAGACCCTGTTCCAGTTTCATCTTTTGTCACCAAGGATGATGAAGAAATGGCAACCAAAGGATCTGAAGTGAATGTGGGAGGTGGTGCCAGCAATGAAACTGGATGATTTCCAAATAAGTTCTTTTCCAAACCCGTCTGCATGTTTGCAAAGAAAAGTAAGTAAAATCCCACTTAACACAAGGAAGAAGACCATATAACTTCAGCCCCTGTTTCAAGGACCCTTAAGCTAGTTACGATTTAACAGAAAATGGATGCCAAATTTTTCCCCTTTTAAAATGCAAAAGGTGAAGCTTCCTTTTCTAACCAAATAACAACTCATGATAAAGATAAAACACAAGAATACAGGAATAAACAGGAGATTTCTACCAGCACCCATGTTCAACCAAAACCTTTATTCCTGCAGTACAGAAAAACATGGTTCACGTATCAAGACAACTGCAAAAGTCTTTCATGTGGGATCCTGTCTGATTGCAAAGTCTGAGTAATCCAGCATCTATAAAAGTTGTTTGTTTTTGCATTTCAAACTGTGTTTGGGTGCGCTGTAAAAGTGCATTTGGCTTGAAAAAACATCAAATTAATGCTTTTTTTAGTGTTTTTCTATGGTTTTCATGTGTTGGTATAAAAAATAAAAAGCAAAATCTAGAAAAAAAATCATTAATATATTTTTAAACGAAAAACAATTTGTACTACAACAAAAAACACATTGAACTGACAACCATCATACCAGCAACCTCTAACTATAGTCCACCACATCAAAACCTGTATGGTAGAGACATCGAACCTGAAATATTATTTATGCACGCTTATAATCATTGACGATGGAGGATAGTCTTAACAATTAAGAGATTGTACTTTAACTTTTGTTTTTGGGTTTAATTTATATGAATTTTTAGTTGAGGTTTATTTATTTGACTTTATTTGTTGGGTTTGGTTTAATTATTGTTGAGTATTTTATTTAGTAGGTCATAAGACCAATTGCTTGTTCTAGTTAATATTTTAGTATTTATACCCTACTTTTCTAAATGTTAAGGAGTTTGGATAATTAATGAAAATATTGCCGAGTTTGCATATCTCCAATCCCTTTTCTTCTTTCTTTAGCTTCTTTCTTTTTCTAAAGCTTCTTTCTTTTCTTACTTTAATTCTTATTATTTATTGTCCCACATCAAATTTGATATCAGAGCATGATTTTTAATTGTTTTTACAATTAAACGATTCACATATCTATCTTAAACCCTAAATCTAGTTTGATCTAAAAAATATTGTTCACCGTTCACTGTTCAAAAAAACCTATTGTTCTGATTACAAAAAAAAAACTGGATCTACACTGTTCACCTTCACTAGAGGGCAAATCAGGCGTTCCAAACAAACACCAAAACCTATGACAGCTCTCTATAACACACGATGAGAGATTTTCCAATAGCAGGCCACTGTCCACGCCACCTACAGCCATGCTAAATCGTTTGCAGCAGCGCCTCCACAACAGACTTTCAGCTTTAGAAACCAAGTCAGCAACACAGACCACCAGACACAACCACCCACCCATCACAGTCAACACCGACTTGTGGTTCATCGCAGCAAAGGCAACATAACAAATCTCCATATGCTATTGTCCATAATGTCATCGCCATCAGCAGCAACAACGGATCCATGCCCACTTCTAGAAGCAACACCACAACCCTTTTCCTTGCACAGCCGGTCCCAAGCAGAATCACAGAGCAATGTCTCTTGCGCCATCGCTATCAGCAGTGGAAACAATTTACAGGAGCTAGGGAAGCAAGAAAACAAAAGCTCTCAAGGCGAAATTAATTAACCTTGGCACTTCATCCACCATGTCAACAAATCTGGAGCCACATCAATTTAGTCAACTACGCCACTGACCATGTTAGCAGGCATCACCATGTCATCGCCTATTGCCATGTCAACTAACACATAATCTCAGGTCCATCCGTGATCAATTCCACAATATAAATCTTGGTCAGTAAATTACTCTAACTTTTTTAGTTTGTTGATTTTATCTCTTTGGTATTGCACTTGGTATTCAAAATTATCATTAATATTACTTTTGTACCTAGAAAAAAAAATCTCACCTTGCATTTTAACTGTTAACTCTTGCTTATCAACCTCTTTCTTCATTGATATTTATTAACTAGTTATTGAGTTTGTTGAAGCTAGTAAATGTTTTGAGCATTATTTGATTAATCATTTACACTTAAAAGGTATAGCATAGCGTGCTTATAATTTTCCTAGCATAATCTGTTCTTGATTAATCTTCACATAAAAAAGGGGGTTAGCTTTATTTTTGTATTCTGATTTTACTTGCAAGAACCATTTTGATCTCAATGTTGCATGCATTTATGTCATGATCATCTAGTATCCACGCTTAAGTTTACACTTACCAGAGACTCAACCCTTAGTGATACTCTTATGGAAATTTAAAAGGAATTGCAAACTTAGATGATCAACATGTTTAAGAGAACTGAGCCCTAAGAGAGTTTTCGAATAAAACACTGAAAGACCAATAAATATCACAAGAATAATCGTTATGGACAAGTTCGCTTTGAGTGTCACCAACATGATTATCATTTAGGTTACTCTAAACACTATTGACTTTGACGAGCGAGTCTTGAGTCATAACAAAATAGAAGCCCCAACTTCCAATGGTCGTCATGACCTTTAGATATTTGTATGCGGATTCGTGATATGGATTGATTCTTTGAGTGGCATAACTTGTCTAATAATAGAAAAGTTGGATTTGTTAAGATGAAGCTTATTGGTGAAGTCGAAACTTATTGGCGAGAAGTTGAAGATTGTTTAGAGATGAGAGGTAAACCTCCTATAACTGATTGGATCAAAATGAAACAAAACATTCAGGAGAAGTACCTACCCCAGTTTTATAGGAATAAACTCTTGCACCAATGGAACAATCTAAGACGAGAATAAGTCTATCAATGAGTATATAACACAATTTAACGATTACATAATTAGATGTGCCATAAGAGAGAATGAAGTCATGACTTTGCGTAGATTTTGTGAAGGCTTAAATGATGATCTTAAAAGAGAAGTTGTATTTCAAGATGTATCTGCCTTTACCAAGCTTATACCTTAGTTCAAGGCTATAAGTTGGTCATGAAGAATCAGTGGATGAATCGTCAGAGCTCTTATAATATCCTTACTAGACCCTAATGCAGAAGCGCCCAACTTCATAAGAAAGATAAAGGCAAACAAGTTGTCAATGAAGTATCCAAGGTAAGTTTAAGGGTTAGGTGTACTAATTGTCTAGGTTTTGGTCATATCTTTTTAGATTGCACCTCTAAACCCTTAGTCATCCAAAAATATAAAGATATAGGCAAAGTGGAATATTTTAATGTTGAAGTGTATAAACCTAATCTTGATGATTTTAGTGACCTACATACAAGGATGTGCAAGACGAGGGACTTAGCACAATGAGTCTACATGAGCTTGAGAATGAGGTTAAGAAAGAGTCTCATATATTTGCTTTAATGGTAAAGGATGTTTTGAGGAACTCTTTAGTGGAATCGCCTATAGAAATAGATATGGTCTTAAAAGAGTCTCATGATATTAGTCCTAAATTACTTGATTCCTCACTCCATATGCTTAGTGTTTAGCACATCATAAATTTATAGCAACATATTGAGCTTCTTAACCTTTTACAACATGCACGTGATGAGAAAGATAAAGATAATCTTAATTTACTTTATTGTATCCATACCATATCTACATCCATACCATATCTACACAGGATTCAAACAATGTTTGTTTCATTTCACACCTTCAATCATTTAGTGTTCATAGTTACAAACCTGAGAAGCCTATAGAACACTATCCCATATCTCCTCAAGACAAGATGTTTAAGCCAGCTGAGTCGTTATCATGTAGGGTTCATAATTTGCATATTAAGATTATGAAACAAATTCAAGTAATGAACAATATAAATTTCAAGCTGATTAACTTAAGTATCATGATACACTTAATGTTAGAGATTATTTCATGATACATATTAGACCTGAGCAATGTCCTTTGTAAACCAATCATAAATTGCAAGTAGTGCTAGACCATTCAAAGTGTTACAAATAATTAAATCAAATAATTATGACATTAAATTGTCATTAAACTTTGATATTAGCTCTATTTTTAACATGAAAGATTTTAGTATTTATAAAATACAACCTTTCCCTGATGCTTTTTTTGATACCCCTACCTCATTATCCATATCTTTGGCATGAAAAAAATATATTAATGCTACTTCGAATGCACAAGCTGTTTTTACTAGGGATGGTGAACTTCAGCAAATCCTAGTATATGAGATTGACGACCAGATTCAGACTATACTTGGATTATCAAAGAAACATCACAACAGCTTATTCCTTATCTTTGAGAGCATTATCAGAGTCATTTTGACCTATACACGACGAGGGTTCTTCCAACCCCAGGAGAATTGGTGAGGACACCGAACCTGAAATATTATTTATGCACGCGTTTGATTATAGTCGATGGAGGATAGCCCAAACAATTAAAAGAGTAGGCTTTAACTTATATTTTTGGGTTTAATTTATATGAACTTTTAGTTGAGGTTTATTAATTTGGCTTTATTTGTTGGGTTTGGTTTAATTATTGTTAGGTATTTTATTTAGTAGGTCATAAGCTCAATTGCTTGTTCTGGTTAGAGTTTTAGTATTTATACCCTACTTTTATAAATGTTATGGAGTTTGGATAATTAATGAAAATATTGCAAACTTTGCATAACTCCAATCCCTTTTCTTCTCTTCTTTAGCTTCTTTCTTTCTCTAAAACTTCTTTTTTTTCTTACTTTAATTTTTATTATTTATTGTCTCACATCACTATATATCACAATCCTCCATATGTGCATATGGGGTGTGGGTATGCATGTTTGTGTGAGACAGAGACAGCCTAGAAGTCAAGTTGGCTTAACACTACCTAGAAAAGGAAGGAAATTTGCAAACTGATTACCTCTGCTGCATTATTAGTATCGCTTTACCCCAGGGATCTAAACTTTTTACAAGTACAAGCAATTTAATCTGGATCACATTTATGCATTTGCTACAGATAACAAATCAACAAGTAGCACATGTATCATAGGTGACTTGCAAGAAAGTACATTGAGTTTGGGCTATTTGCAATTGGGTGACTGTTTCAATTTTGGCATTCAGTGTAATATTGTTTGCTCCATTAACATTGACCTTAACTTCATCAGTTTAGTGATAACGAGGATAAAAATATCCTACAAAATTCTTTGCCTTCTAATTTTTTCCACGCTATTACTAAACTAAAAGCATTAAAGTCAATGCTGATTGAAAAATAATACAAGACACTGAGCCACCAAAATTTAAGCCTTTGTCACATGAAAATGACCCAGACCATATGGTGTGTATTGTTCATTTTACCCTGTCATAAGTTAGCAGAATAGGGCAATGAAAGAGGAGGATAATTCCAGACAAGCCATTGAACAAAAATGAATATGATAGTTAATTAAGTAAAGCAGTAGTGCAGTACCTTAAGGGAAAAAAAGAGAAAAGGAAAAGGAGAGGAAACTGATACGTTGTAACTATTGAAGCATTAATGATGGAATCAGTAATCCAGAAACCAAGCTAAAACATTACCTGCATTATAGCTTCTTTCAGCTTTGAATGAAAACAGGATCCCGAGTCTTTCACACTTTTGGGAGGCCATATCTGCACCAACAAAACACCATATGGAAATAAACCAAGGCATACAGAAAACACTGCTACAGAGAACTTTTAAACAGCAATAGCTTAAAAACTGTAAGCATAATTAAATGCTGGTGATGAATTGATATTGCTCTACCGGTGTTGAGCACAAAGGGCACACATATCCAGCTGGTGCTGTTTGTGGAGGAAAGCTTCTGATATGTGAAACCAAACAATTTGTGTGTATAACATCTACAATAACACCAAAATAAATAAAATATTATCGTGTGTTTCGGAAAATTTTGCAACTAAGAGTGTAACTATATCAGCAATGTCACATACGCAAGCAACCCAGTCGAGTGGTTTGAGGACCATCCTCCTCTTCAAGCACAGCTTGGCAGGAGCAGCATTTTGGAGGCCAGTCATACTCTCCATCTATCACCCATTCAGAGTATGTACGAACCTGAAAACAGTGACAACATGAGTATAGTGTAAGCCAGTAAGCCGTACAGTGAGCTTTACAGAATTTCTCTTTTTAAATTATATATGCAAATACAAACAGGCACACATCTATAGTCCTGAAAAAAGTTGATTTCATGATATGTTTTTAAATTTAACCAATCAAATACATCTAATTCTCATAAAACCAAACCTCAGACAGTTTTCAACCAAGAAATTGATGCCAAAAGTTTCAGAAGACACGTTGATATTTTATAGCTCTTGTATTCTTTATTCTTTTTTCTTTTTGGAAGGACGATTTGTCATCTCATCCATAATTTCATGCTTAATGAATGGGTACTGGGCAGGCATTCACTTTGGTAGCTGCCAACAATGTTTCCTCTTCTGCCCTAATCGCATCATCTCTCCTATAGTTCCTCTCTTTTAGCTAGTACTGCCTGCTGAACTCCAATAACTTTTACTTCTTCACACCCTTTCTTCGCCTTCTATCTCCTTATTCGTTATCATGTCAGACTAAGATATAAAGGAATAAAACCTCTCTCGTGAAAACAGTCTCGTTACGCTAAGATATTTCTTCTTCATCCAATAGAAACCGTAATGCAGGAATAAGTTTTTTTTATAACAAAGTCCGATATAATTACCACACAGATTTGATGCTCTGGAAAGCAGATACATTCCCCACAAACGGGAACTTTGTGCACGAAACAATATAACTTGGTAGCCTGAAACACCAAAAAAAAAAAAAACAACCCTCACTTTAATTCAATCAATCAAAAACGCCTAAGAAATAACGAAGCGCAAAATCATATACTCTAGATCAGAAATTTGATTCCAAAATTAAGCGATTGATGTGAGTTACAGATCTAAATACAAACCTCGATCGATCAATCGATTAATCAGAAACAATTCAATGAGAGAGAGAGAGAGAGTGTACCTTACGACATTTGCAGACCACCATTGCAGAGAGCTGGGGATTTTAGCGAGGGAGCTCGAATTTGTTAAATGGCTTAAGGGAGGGAGAGAGATCTGACTGATAATGAAAAAAATCTGACGTTCAATTGTGATGAGCGTTATATTCCTGTTCTTTTTTTTTTCTTTTCTTGTTTATTCAGTTAATTTGTATCTAGTTTGTAAGTGCGTGTTAGTGTATAGAAAGTGGGAAAGTCCCCTGTGGATTTGTAATTTTAACCATGGAAATCCGTTCTGTTTTCGGATTTTCTCTTGAATTTTTTTTTTTAATATTCAAAACGATCCAGTTAAATAGTCGTAATGGGCCTGGTCTAAAAAATGGGTCGAGATATTTTAAACTGGGCTCTATAACGTCGTTGATAGGCTCATTGGGCTTATATACACTCTTCCGCCTCCTCCTCTCCCTTATTTCTTCATACGGCAAGCAAAAATGAGGCCAGTTGGGATACAGTGTCATTTTAACGGCGAGGATCACGCTTTCTTTCAGCCCACACGGTGGCATCAGCAGGATGATCCTCTTTCGTCGTATCTTTTCCCTCCTTGTGCAGCGGGGTTTTCTGCGCTTTTGAAGCAAGCGGAGGAGAGCAGAGCTATTGAATGAGAGGTTTGTTTTTTTTCAATTTCCGACAGTTCCCACTATAATGTTTTTTTTTTTTCCTATTCAATCCCGAACTAACGTTGAATGAAGTACTAAAATGTCTTGCACGGGGAGTTTTATCATGAATAATATAACATTTTATACTAATATATTGAATTATGAAAAAAAAATGTAAATTCAAAGGTGATCTCTAATCATGAATTGCATAATTTACGTGGTAAAATATTGGCAAATTAAATAAAAGAACAGTAAGTTGGTTAAATAATAGGAAAACTCTCGTTAAAGAGGGATTTAATACACAATAATCAGGCCATTAAATAAAGCGGGTATATGTGCATATGATCTATCAGATTTTGTGTTAAATTGCAACATAAAAGCATGTTTTTTTTTGTTTTTTTTTAAAAAGACCTGATTAATATTGGATTTATTGGACGCATCAATTTTAATGAAAAGATGATTTAATTTTATTAAAATTTATCACGTTAATATAGAAAAGTTAATTTGATTTTAGTGAAATTAATATATACAATCAATTTTGTAGGGTCATATTAGAATTTTTGTCAATGTTATCTCTACGAAATTAGTTTATTATATAGCAAGATTTAACTAACCTCTATAAACAATATAAAAAATGTTATGCATTTATAAAGAAATAAAAAGAATTATTTAAAGAAAAAGATAATTATTTTTCTTTTTCTTTATTGATTTGAGAAAGATCAAAATCCTTCAAATGTGCAGTGAATACTAAGGAGTTGCTGAGTGAGTCAGTGTTATATGAAAAAACGAATTAAAAAGGATATTAGTGGAATTAAATATTTTAATATTGCGATGGTGTTTTTATAACATGAATCATGCAAATAAAATATGCACCTCATTGAAGCACTCAGCGACTCCTTAGCGTTCACTGCAAACAAAGATGAGCAGCTCGAAACATAGGAAACGAAGAAAAGGAAGCGCCGGCAGCAGCAAAACCAGCAAAGTACCTCAAGCCCCTCTACTTTTCTCCAAGTTCGGCAAGAAACCACGAGGTTTATTTAATCTCATGCCTCTTGTTAATTTTGGAGGCTGCCCTGTGCTGTTTTTTCTGCTTGATTGCTTTTTTTTTTTCTCTCTCTCTCACAACTCGTGGTCAGTTGACCAAGAATCATGCAACTTTCCTTTGTCACTTTCACTTAATTCAAGAAACTCTGTACAAGGATGATTACTTGGGTTCTGATTTAATGTTATTTCTTGGTACTGGGGGCTGATGTCAGTTTTCTATTGAAAACTATTCTATTCTTTTACAAATTTTTGATGCATTTTCCATGCAGATTTGGTAGCAGCAGGCTACAACAAGGATCATAAATTTAGCATCTCCACATGTAGTACTACAGGAGCGGTATGCTGTGAGATTTCCTCTGTTGAATTTTGCTACAGCAGAGTCCTGCTGATATTTTTCATTCTTTCTTAATAAAAGAAAAGGAAAGAACTCCATTCTTATTTCGTGTGAAACTTGGCATATATTTTCTGTCATTTTGATCCTAATCCTGTAATGTTATTGAGCCCTAAATTGGTCGTGTTGCATTCGTCAGGAACTTACTTCAAGTGCTGTCAAACGCGGACGGCTCTCCACTGCGAGTGTTGCAGCACAATACAAATACAAGGATGCCACCATTAATGTCATAGTTGATTCAAAATCACCAGTGAGTAGATTTTTCCGTTTTGAGTGGAAAATAAAGCCCTGTGAGAACATTTACTAGGTTGTCAGCTGTTACTTGTAAGCTTCAAACTTAAGCATCTGATGATGTCCTCTGTAATCGTGGCAGATTTCAACAACTCTAACATTAAGCAGAAATTTCCTTCCATCCCTGAATACTTCTGCTTCACTGAAATTGCCAAAATAAGATTCTAGCACGGTATGGACTGTTTCGTTCTATACTTAAGTAAGGTTCTCCTGTGAAGTTTTTATCGTTTTAAATACAATATGATTCCCACCTCCCCCTCTCCCTGATTGCGGGTTGCCTAGTTTCCATGCATGGATTGTCCTATGTTGAGATCATTAATGCCAATTAAACAAATAATTCATGCTTTACCTCCTGTTTTGCCCAAGAAAATAGGCTATGACAGTTAAATGGCTAACTCAGAACTAATTTATAGGCAAGTTTCAGAACACGAATAAGAGGATGATAGCATTTATACTTCATTAGGATATAATATCTATCAAGATCTTGCATTTGGGATGGATCAACTTTATCCCCAAATGCAGAGAAAACCTGGAATATCAGCCATTAAGATGATAGTAAAATACAACAAAATGATTTTTAGTTCCTGTTATGTTTTCAATGCTCAACCGAAGTTTTTTCTTTATGTTAATTTCTTTTTCGATTGAATGCATTTGCAAAATAAATCTAACTTATTACAACAAAAACAAAACTATACTTCCTTGTTTCTATTTCAGCTACAAGCTCAATACTTCCGCAAATATGCTGCTTTAGCAACGTCTTTTTCTTTGCACCACACCCCTAAAATTCAGCTTTCTGCATCTGTGGGTACTTCAAGCCTTGCATTTGGTATACAGACAAAGTATGAGATTGCTTCTAGGCAATTTCGTGAGATTGATGCAGGCTTTAGCGTGACCAAGCCGAATTATGATGCGTCAATTACTATGTAAGTCATTTTACCTGCTACGGTGAAAATTCTGACAACGAAATTCCTTGTTAAATTCGCAAAACATGGTAAGATAAACAATGCTAATAACCAGCATGATTGCTGCTTGCGGCTGCTGTCATTCATCATTATGCATTCCTTCCCGCCACGTATTGGAGTGATTTTAAGACAATCTGTTCTCTAAACTATTCAGGGGAAACAAGGGTGACTTCCTAAGGGCATCATATATCCATTACTTCGATCACAAGAAAAAGGTTGCAGCTGCGGCAGTGATCACTCATAGGTTTTCGAAAAAGGAGAATGCTTTGACAGTTGGAGGATCATGGACTATGGACAATATAACTACAGTTAAGGCAACGGTTGATGATCGTGGAAAGATTATGATGCTTCTGCAATATAGAATCAAATCAAAGTCATGCTTAGCAATTGCTAGTGAATTTGACACCAAATCCCTTGACAAGATTCCTGGAATTGGATTAGCCTTTTCTCTTGTGCTCTGAATGGTTCCCAAAATTGATACAACTATAATCCATCGTTACCTTCTCTTGGTTCTCTGTGAGAATGAACTGAAGATATACTGTTGTTATCACTTAATTACCCCATTCAAAACATACTTAATTGCTGATTAGTTCCAATGATCATGTATCCACATACAGAATCACTTCATCTGTCAGTCTGAACTATGAAGTATCTTTTTTTTGTGTCGTTTGTCAATGCTTTCGGATGCAAATCACTGCTTTGGTTACTTGATTATGTAATTCATCAAGTCAGATCGTTCCAAAAATAAAACACACTGTAGACTCTTCAGGGCTTCCGCAGACAACCAGGATTTTTTTCCACCAGAACTCAGTTTTACAACAACGACACAAGCTTAAAACAAACCTTCTAAGTGTTGAACCTTGAAGCCAATGTTCCTTCTTTCAATTATATATATATATATATATATATATAATAAAAGCCGATATTTCAACTGAAACTAATAAAACGTTACCCTCTCAAGAGATTAAAAAGTCTTTATTTTCCTTTTTGGTAAGCACATATCTAATTTACCGCGTATCCTGTCAGCTCACCTCAAACTCACATAATGCACGATCCGGTGTCAAAGTGATTGTATAGACGACTCAAGAACTTTCCACTTAGTTAACCAAACATTTGTTTAGTGAGGAGCTCCTGGGCTAGCAAGAATTTTGTAACGAAACCTTCCATTCTGCCGTCTCTAACCTCCCCCTCTGACTAACAAAACTCTAAATAAAAAATATGGGTGTCTCTAACATCAAGAGATCGCAAGAAAAGAAGTTCCCATATGGTATTGCATTTCATTTCAAATGGAAGTTGGTTAAAAATTAAAAAAAAATTATATTTTTGGTTTGTTTTTATGTAATTATATTAAAAATAATTTTTAAAAAATAAAAAATATTCTTTTAATATTTTTTATAAATAAAAAATACTTTAAAAAATAACCACTAACATACTCCAACAAACAAAAATTGACATTCTAGATTCCTCTCCGATTGTGTAAAGCCTGCAGGATGTTCTTTTTTAGTTTCATATCTTTTGTTTTATCAATAATCTCATCCTTCCTATTTGCAAGCTTTCTGCTTGTATACCATATTGTTCTTTGCTTTCCTAATTTTTATCTCTCTCTCTCTCAAGTCATATTTATGGCAATGAATTTCCCGTGTATTCTTTTCCATTTGTTTGAAATGCTTAACGAAAGAGATCGAATGACAACTTCAAGACAGATTTCTGTGTTTTTTCTCTTTCTTGAAAATGCTTCAATGGAAGTTCTTCATCATTTGTACTTGAAATGAACATGGAATCTTCTGTTCTTGAAAAACAAAGGTCAAGAGTTTAAATTTGAAGAAGAGGGGAATGTACTGAAATTGTCGCAGTGAAGAAGAAGATAGACGTTATTATTCTCTGCTAAATAACAACGAATCGTATTGTCTAAAAAACGCATCGTTTAGCCTCAGTAAAACGCTGCACCTCTCTCACTTCCTACGCGTCGTTTTGTTTAATGTTTCAGTTTTTCAGTCATGCCACGTGTGTGGAAAGAAGCAGATTTTCTTTCTTTCTACTAGAATGCTAATTAAGATGTTTTATATGCAACAAATTGAAACAGAATGCATGATTGTGAAATGATGAAAGAATTAATGATCAATTAATCAGAGCAATCCCCTTCCCTATCCCTCTCCTTCTCCCTCCTTCTTTTACATGATTTCAATACAAACACCATTGCAGGACACAACCAAATACAAATTTTAAATTTGGATTAGTACTCCTAAATCATATTCAAATTGCTTCTAAGAAGCATTGCTTGGAATAAGTGGCACAAGAGCTACTTAATCTTCAAATATAAGCTATGACTCCTAACATCATGTCCGAAGATCTTATAAGATTGGAGGAATCATTGGAAGCTATGGACAAGAAACAATTATAAAAATAGAAGCAAGTTATAAAATCAATTAAAAGTTATCAAGTTTATTCATGAAGTTAAGCCTAAGAAGCTAAAAAAAACCTCTTTTTATAGAAGTTGCAACATATTCTTAATGAGCCTAACAATAAAAGTGACTTTCAAGCATTCGACCAATAGGATTTTGCTACAAGTTCAGGTTGGGCTTTAAGCTAAAAAAATTTAAGTTAGTATTTTATTATCTAGATATAATAACCTTGTTTTGACATCAAAACTTCATGAAACAAAAAGATGATCAAGTCTAACTTGAGGTGTAAAGGTAATATGCTATTGGTTTAGAAATTAAAAGGATCCATTAGAAAATCTTAAAGATTTTAGACAGATTGAAGATTTGAAAAGTTACATTAAGGATTTTGATATACTATGGAATATGGCTGAAATAAATGATAACCAAGTCTTGGTATTGAGAGAGGAAATCAAAGAACTTAATTAAGATGTTCAAACCTTAGGCCTTAAATCAAGCCTACAACTTAATATATTTACAAGACAACACTCTAGCCTATAGAAGATCCAACTAGAACTACACCAAATTTATCTTATTAAACACCAATCAAACACTTTATAAAATCTCACCCACATTGAACACTAATAATCTTAAACAACAATAAAACAACCTATTACCCATTCCTAACCCATATTTCTAATGTAAACCTAGTATGAGACCCACTAAGTCTATAAGGAATAATAAGTTAGATGAGAGGAAAGCTAAGGAATTGTGTTTTTTATGTGATGAAATGTTTGTGATAAATCATAAATGTAACGTTAAAAAATTATATTCCTTATATATAGTGGATGATGATGGTAAAAAGGTAGAGGATTGCAACAATATTGTCGAGGAAAAACCTAACCCTGAAAAAGTGACTCATATTATATGTAGTAATACATTGAAAGGAGTTATTGGTTTCCACACTTTGATAATCATTAGTAAGGTGGATAGACACCTGTGTTTATTATGGTGGACTTAAAAAGTATCCATAACTTTATTGACTCCAACATAGCCATTAAGTTGTAATGTGACCATATAATAATCAAGCCATCAGTAATGGAGGCAAAAAATTAGAAAATAATGTTGTGTACAACTAATTGTAAGAATTTTAAATGGAGAATGCAAGGGAATATTTTCATAGCTTATATATTTATTATTGAAATGAATAGTTATAACATGGTTTTAAGTATACAATGATTGGTAATTTTAGAAGACATTGTATCATATTATAAGGAGAAGTGTATGTCTTGTAATTGGAAAGGCCAAGAAATGGTGATTAGAAGGGATAGTCTCATCAAGTTACAAGTTACAAACTATCATATTTGAATAGTTCACTAATCTAATGGACAATTCTACTTAGATAGCAGAGGTTAACTTATACAGTCTAAAGCTAATTTTAGAAGTGGATAGTGAGTTGTAGTTAATGTCTTCCATCCTTTCACCTAACATAAAAGAAAACTATACTCTATAACTACTACTAGAAAAATATCATGACTTATTTCGATAATCTAGAGGCTTGCCACCATTAAGGCTATAAGATTATTCAATTTATATGAATAATAAAGCTCAGCAGATTAGTTTGAGGCCCTATATACACTTTGAACTTTGTAAAGATATGGTAGAGAAGATAGTTTCTGAAATGTTAAAATTTGAATTTATATATCCAATTCACAACCCTTTTACTTCCCTAGATGTTTTAGTGAAGAAAAAAGACAACTTATGGAGATTTTATGCGGATTATAAGGCACTAAATAAACTTACAATAAAAGACAAATATCATATATGTTTGATTGATGAGTTATCAAAAGAACTAGTAGGTGCATTTGTTTTATGGACAAACTGAGATAATTAATAATTTTTATATTTTAACTAAAACTACTTTTTATGAGGTATTGTATGGTTCACTCCACCTATTTACATTTCCTATTTCCCTAAAGATTCTATGGTAAAGGTTGTTGATAATTACTTGACTACTATAAAAGAAAGGCTAAAGACAATTAGGGACAATTTATAATCTGCCAAGCGCAAGATGGTTTGCATGGCAAACAAAAAAAAAAGTGAAAGGATATTTGAAATAGGAGACCTTGCCAATTTCAAATTGCAACCATTTTAACAAAAACTATAGCACATATAATTTTCCAAAAACTAGCATCAAAGGTCTATACTTGGTTTTGAAGAGAATAGGATTATATACAGGTTGGTTCTATTATAGTGTTGCTTGCAACAGAGTTAACCCTTTGTCTTATCGAGGTTTTTTCTTTACTTTCTTTTACTTTTTCAATGCTTTATTCGTGAAACTCTCAACGAGTAAATTTTACCTGACTTTTTTGCTGCTCACTGATCTTGATAATGGGATCTCTATCAAATTTCAGTTAAAGACTTCATAGAAATGGTTTGCTATTTTTCAACTTTTATAGAAATTCTAAGCTACAAAATTAATCTTTACTTCAGCATCTCAACTATTAATGGTATTGGATTGATATATTGTAATAATCTCCCTTTACTCTAATTTACCACAGAAGTAATAGAATTTAATTTTTTTTATATCTTTTTTCTCCCATACTATTTGTCTTAGATTCTCTACTAGAAAAGAAAGAATTTATTGTTATATATTCTAAAATGAAATTTGACATACCGCTCCCATATTATGATTAATCCTTCCATATAATGCCATGTATTGATGAGAAATGAATGGCTTTCATGTTGGTTATTGGGTAAGGCCTGGTCTGTCCATGGAGGATGAGTCTGGTCCAAGTTATTAGAGGAGTTACTAAAAAAAGTAACCACTTTCTCTAATTATATATAAAGGAACATAAATCATATAAAAGTACATAAATTTTTATTATTAAAAGAACATAGTTCTTTTTTTTTCTTCTTCCATATTGACTCTCTACATTAACTTAACAAGATTTACAAAGATGTTCGTACTATGGAATATCACTTTGGTTCTAGTAATTGAAGTGACACTAAAGTAATTGATCTAGGAATAAGAAAGTGAAATATTACAAATAAGTTTTCCTTTTCATTTTACAATGGTATCAGAGCCGTGGTTTTTAATATTATTTTTATATAGTATATCTATTATTATATGAATGATAGATATAAATTTTGTGTTAAAAAATTACTTCTATTGAGAATTTTGAATTTATAAAATTTTACAAAGTAATTTATTTATGATTTTTTCTATATTATTTAGACAAGACCTTCTACAAAACATTTTGCATGGTGTTTGTATATTTCTATGTAAAAAAAAAAACCAATTTCAAGTAAATTAGTAATGGAAACTACAATTTTCATTTGGTAATGGAAACCGTGAATTTTCATTTGGCTACATGAAAATTGCCATTTGGCAGTTGAGAAATATAATTGTCATTGGAAGTTACCAAAGAAAAAGAAAAAAGAAAAACAAAATGTACACACATCTTTTAAAAGATGTGTACATATATTAACTGTCATTCGATAGTTAATATATATTAATAATTATTAATACATATTAATATTAAAAATAATATTAAAATAATTAATTTTTTTTATTAATATAAATTTTTAAATAGCGATGTCAATTTATTTACTGTTAAAATAAATTGCTTAATTTTCATATTTTTTTTAACATATATGATGATACATGTTTTAATTAAATATTAAGTATAATATTTATATGCTTTTGAAAGTTTTTATTATAGTGGATAGGCAACAACAAATCAATCAACATTGGTATCATTTGTTGGGTTATAACATCAATTCTGTTCATAAAATTCAAGAGCACATTGATTGTATATATTATTAGATAAGTCGTCTGGTTGTGAGTGGTGTTTATGAATTCTATATGGAACATCAAATGTTAATTGTTCTCAATTCTCTGCCTAAGGAATGGATGTCAGTGCGACTATCGTTGAAATATAGGCTGGAATTCTTAGATTTTATCAATCTTACTAATGAAATGCTGCTTGAGAGGGAATGTTAGTATGCCAAAAAGGGCATACGATCCACTGAAAGAAGCACAAGTCGTTTGAATGCTACTGCTAAATTCATTCCATGGTTTAAGTTGAATGAACTTGGAGGAGATGACTTTGATGAAATGGATGATGTAATTGGAGACCCTATTTATGTGTCTAAAATATAAAATAATTCTAAAATTTAGTATTCTTAATATTATATTTTTTAAAAAAAAAAAGATGATTGGTTGTTTAGTTGTAAACTGAACATTTATATAATTTAAGTTTAATTACATTATATGCATATATATGATAATATCCGTAACCTGATTAGTGGAAGTTATTAGTTGAAACTAATAACTATAATATTACACTCGTTTAAATTTCCAATAATAATTAGACCATACAAGTAGAAATTAATTAAATATTTAACATTCTTTTTATTTTTATTATATGTGTTAGATTATTATTTATTTAATTTGGAATGGAGTGACAAAATATGTCAATTAAATTGTACTAGATATTAATAATTGTAATTGCTGTTGATAGAGCTTAATATGATTGCATCTAAGAGTATTATTGCTGATTTGAACCATGGAGACAAACTAAGTGAAAAGAATTATAATATTTGGCATGATAAATTTGAGTATCTCTTGGAAGAGCAAGAAATGCTGGAAACAATCACACAACCAATGGTTGAACTTGAGCAAGGAAACATTGTTCAACACAAACTTGATATGGAAGCATATCAAACATGTAAACGCAAGGATCATATAACTCATATTTTGATGTTGAGCAACATGAGAAATTATATTATGTTGTGTTTTGAAAGGCATCGTTCAACTCAATCTATTTGGGACACAGTAAAGATTTAGTATGGAGGAACCTCTACTACTAAACTTCACCAACTAACCCTTAAATTTGATAGTTATAAAAAGCACCAAAATTAAATAATGAGGTTGTATCTTACGGACATGTCTAACATGATTAGTGAAATAAAAGGTGCTGGGCATGAGATAACTAATGAACAACAAGTTCAAGCAGTTATCCGCTCTTTGCCGAGTAATTGAGAATACATATGTGTTAACCTTACCTATAATGACAACATCAAGATATTTGATGATGTAGCTTGTCATATCGAGCTTGAAAAAGATCGACTTCACGCTAAGAAGCTTATAAACGAGGCTTTTATATCTGAGATTAAGATGCGTGGAGCATATGGCTCTAAATATAAAAAGAATAAGGCTAAAAGTCCCAAATATGGTAAGAGAGGAATATAAGTAAGTAGTATGGGACATAAGTGCAAGCATGGGAAACGAGGCGGTAAGAAAGGCAAGAACATTAATTGTTTTAATTATGGTAAACCTGGTCACTTTGCTCGTGATTCCATTGAGCCAAAGATAATGTTTAACCACAATAATTCTTTTAACTTATATGTTAGCAGTTTTTTAATACTTGTTGAATCTGGTTTTTTTTTTGGACTGTAGACTCAAGAGCAACCGACCATATAGTAAGGGATTGAACAACCTTTGTGGAATTTCATAGAATTTCAAAAGGAAGTAGATACATATACATAAGGAATAATGCTTTCGCTATTGTGTTTGGGATCGATACCTGCAAATTAGATTTGAGGGACGGTCGCACACTTTATCTTCATGATGTACTCTACACTTTAGAAGTTCGATGAAATCTTATGTTTGCTCTTGCTTTACTCCAATTAGGTTTTAATATTGTGTTTATTGGTTGTTGTCTAACAATACATCTAGATAATATTTTTTTATGGTTCTAGTTTTGTATTAAATGGTTTTATGGTGTTAGACACTATTAATGTATCTATTAATTATGATGCTTTAATTTATATTGTTCACAATTCTAGCACTATTAATAATAGTAATTTCATAACTTGGCATTCTAGATTAGGATACATTGGGCAAGATCGATTACATAGATAAGCAACAGTTGGTCTTTTAGGATCACTTACCAAAAAAATTACCTATTTGTGAGCATTGCCTTACTAGAAAAGCAACTAGATTATCATTTGGCAAAGTTAAAAGAGCTAGTAGTCCTTTATAACTTATTCATTCATACATTTATAGCCCAATGAATGTGAGGGCAAGACATGAAGGAAATTATTTCATCATATTTATAAATGATTTCACACAGTTTGGTCATGTTTATTTGATCTCATAAAAATTTGAAGTAGTGGATTGCTTCATTCAATACATCAATTTGGTAGAGAATAAACTAAGTACCAAGATCAAAGTTTTAAGAATTAATTGAAGATGTGAATATCTATCTGAATAATTTAAAAAAAGTTTATGATGAAAAGGGTATAGTTAGACAGTTAACTATTCCTTATACTCCACAACAAAATGGTGTAGCAAAAAGGTGAAATAGAACCCTATTTGGCATGGTTAGGTCTATGATGGCATAAGCTAACTTACTAATTTTTTTGTAGGGAGATGCATTATTAACTGCTGCTTACATACATAATTGTGTACCCTCTAAATCTATCTCATCCACCCCATATAAACTATGGAATGGGGTAAGACCTAATCTATGTTATTTTCATTCATAGAGGTGTGTAGTTTATATTCACAATACTTCTCATGAATATGGAAAACTTGGTACTAGGGGGAAGAAGTGTATCTTTATACGATATTCTAAACATTCCAAAGGATTTGTATTTATTGGTGAAAAAGCTTATAAAAGAGTAACATAGCATGAATTGTATAATGTTGTATTTTTAGAAAAGGTTTTTCTAAAAACAGGTGAGGCTAAATTTTTTTTTTAATTATATGAAATGAAATCTAGATTATGGCATAACAAGCCATTCAGTAGAGGACTTAGATGAAACTTTTAATCCTTCTAGAAAAAGTAGGAGAGATATTTTATCTATTCCTACTCTTATGGAGCAAGAACATGAGCAATCTCAACCTCGAAGAAGCATTCGTGAACCAATTCCTCATTTTTGATTTGAGATTGAGGGGGAAGCGTTCATGATTGCTCCATAAAATGATGAAAAACCTAAAACATTCAGTCATACTCTATCTAGTTTTAAAGCAATTAAATGGATTAAATCTATGGAAGAAGAAGTGGAGTCAATAAAGATTAATCAAGTCTGGGACTTGGTTGATTTATCGTCAGGACAAAGATTCATTGAAAATAAATAGGTTCTTAAAATTAAATGTAAGACGAACGAGTCAATAAAACATTATAAGGCTTGACTAATAGCAAAAGGCTACACTCAAGAAGAGGGAATTGATTATGAAGATACATTCTCACCAGTCGTGAAGATTACTTTAGTTCACTTCATTTTAACTATAGTTACACATATAAACTAGAGTTATATCAAATGGACGTTAGAACTGTGTTTCTCAATGAAGAACTAAATGACAAGATCTATATGGATTAGCCTTTAGGATTCGAGACTAAATGACAAAAGCATAAAGTTTGCAAGCTTAAAAGATTCATATATAGTCTTAAGCAAGCCTTTAGACAATGGAACATTAAGTTTCATCAAGCTATCCTTAAGGATAGTTTTACAATGATGGAAGAAGATCACTGCGTGTATTTAAAACATTCTAATAATAGTTTTATAATATTGTCCTTATATGTTGACGACATCTTAATAGTTGGAAATAACAAAGAGATGATTGATACTACTAAAAAGTTGTTATCATCAAACTTTGAAATGAAAGACATGCGTGAGGCGAGCTATGCTCTTGGTGTGAAAATTACAAGAGATCGCTCTAAAAGGCCTTTTGGTTTAACTCAAGAGACTTACATCAAAAAGATGTTAGAGCGCTATCAAATGCAAGTTAGTAAACTAATAGACACCCCTGTTAATAAAAGTTTGAGCCTAAACTGTGATATATATCCCAAGATTCTAGAAGAAAAGGAGAAAATATCCAGAGTACCTTATACAAGTATTGTCGGTAGTTTGATGTATGCAATGATGTGCACACATCCTAATATATATTATGTTGTTAAATTGTTTAGTTGATATCAATCAAACCTTGGTTAGAAACACTGGATGGTAGTCAGAAGGATTCTACAATATCTGAAAGGAATTTCAAATTACATGCTATGTTACTAAGAAAAGAAAGATTTGTGATTGGTTGGTTTCTCTAATGCTGATTAGAGAGGAGATGTTGACCAATCCAAATCAACTTCAGGATGTGCTTTCTTACTTAATGATAGTCCAATACTATGAAAGAGTAAGAAATAATCCTATATAACTTTATTTACCATGGAGGCTGAGTATGTAGCTTGTTTCGCAGCAATATAAGATGTTGTTTGGTTAAAAAAAAATTTATATCATTTGAAAATTGTCAAATCAGCATCAAACCTAGTGACAATTTACTATGATAACACTGTTGCAATAGCTATGGCCAAAGATTTAAAATACCATGGAAAGACTAAACACATCAAGATGAGATATCACTACATTAGAGAAACAATTATTGAGCAAGATGTGATCCTAAAACACATTTCTACAAATTCTATGGTTGCAGATCCACTCACAAAACCAATAGTAAGGGATGTATTTGTTAGACATGTGAGATCTTTTGGCTTATGTAGAATGTAATTAGTAATATGATTAGTTTTAAGGATCATACAAAAGTTTACAATAATTAAGTAATGAATTAATGCCATTAGAATATCATTTTATTCATTATTTATTTCAAGAATATATTGTGAGTATCATATAGTATAATTTTTTATAATATGTCGGTAAACTTTGATTGGCATACTCACATAAGTAATCACCTCTAGCACTTATAAGGTGAGTAGAGATAAGATTATTTGAGTTTTAATGCTCAATAAGTAAAGGCGTAGTGAGAGCAATTTTAACTCAAAATAATTATTAAAAAATCACCTTGGCTTGGATTAAGATGTGGTTCTTAAATAAAGGAATCGACATGAATAATTCCCACCATTTATATGTTTATTATGATTGAAGCCAAGTATGAAATTATTTATCTGCTATTAATGAAAAATGAGCAAATGAGAATTTCTTATTTAAAGTCTATGTTTTTAGCAACAAGACTAAGACTCGTATAATGTATTTTCTCTAACAAAGAGAGCAATGACATACACTCTTTGTCTTAAGAAAAGAAAAGAGTAAGCTCTATTATAACATGTATTTCATACTACATGTGCTAGCGACCATTACATGAATAAAGAATGGATCCCTGCTTCTTTATTATGTAAGTCCTGAAGATCATATCTAAGATCTCAAAATCTTACTCTTTGTTACTTTTGACTATATCATGAGGTGATGTATTAATGTTCGCTACATCAGGAGTATATCCTAGAGTTATGGAATGATTCGACTTAAAGGAATACTCTTAGGAAAGTGAGTTAATTCAGATTTGATTAATATGAGAGTGAAAGAAAAAATAATTTTAGTTCTACACCTGTTACTTGTATTCACCGGCCAAGATCATATCACTTGAATAGATTTGATATGATTTAGAATACTTGTAATTGTAAGGATGGAATGAGTATGAAATTCTTAAGGAATTGAATTATATTCAGTCATGTGTAACTAAAAATTCTTGGGGTATATTAGTATATTTTAAAGAATAATTAATTATAAGGTTGATGTCTCGTATATGGCCTGTATTAGGTTTATATATTGAAGCCCCTTTCACTGTGTGTTTCAGGTCGCACAGTCCATTTATCAAGTATGAAATTCTTGTGCAAGTTTGAAGTATAATATATTAAAGAAATTCAATCCTTCATGGGCGAGTGAGAGATGTTAGTTATTGGATTAGGCCTAGTCCAACCATGGAGGATGAGACTGATTCAAGTTATTAAAGGAGTTACTAAAGAAAGTAACCGTCTTCTCTAATTATATATAAAAAGACATAACCCATATAAAAGTACATAGGTATTCATTATTGAAAGAATACAGTTCTTTCTTTTTTTTTTTTCCATCTTGACTCTCTGTATTGATCTTGACAAGATTTACAAAAATATTTATACTATGGAATATCACTTTGGTTCTAGTAATTGAAATAGCACTGAAATAACTGATCCAAGAATAAAAAAACAAAATATTACAAGTAAGTTTTCTTTTCTATTCTACATTTTATTTTTCAGGCTAATGCTTAAGATGCTGGCAAGAAAGCGCTAGGCTTAATAGCAGGTGTTGCAGCAGAATAAAATCACGAGGACATTCATGCTTTTGTTAAGGTTGATGCTTCTGTTAATTTACTATTATCTATCATTTGTAAGTTGGAGGATCATTGATCATGGATGATCTAATGATGATTAAGGCAAGGTTTGACAGTCGTGGGAAGCTGGCTACTCACCTGCAGCATTAAATCAAGCCCAGGAGATACGATCCCATTTCTAGTGAGTTTGACCACAAAGCCCTTGACAGGATTCCTGTCATCAAATTTGATCTTTCTCTCTCTCGTGCTCTGAAAGGTTTATCAATTTCTCAGCTGTGTGTCCAGATGATGATATTCTGATCCTTCGTTACCTTCTGCTGGTGCTTTGAAACAAAGTCAAACAAAGATGCACTGCTTTTATCATGCGCAGAAGATATATAGTTACCGGTAATGGAGGCTAAAACTAGCCTTTCCATTGTCTTTTGTCTAGAAATCCAAGAGCTGAAAAGTCCCTATGACCATTTACCTAAACCTTGATTCACTTGAGCAGTCAGTTTGCCTTGTCAAGTAATCGTATTTTTAACACACACAGACACACAAGCTGCTTCTTCACAATACAAGCAAGGAGCCTGACGGTTGAAGCTTTCTAATTCAACAGTGATATGTAATTGCTCTAAACATGAAGTAGTCACATTGCAATGTGATATCATATTATTTCCAGAAAAAGAAACAATAAAACGATTCCTGAATCTACCTGATGCACAAAAAGAGGAGGGTGAAAGGAACTGACGAAGCGGTCGCTTTCTCAATGCAAGACACCTTCACATTTAATGGCTGACTGTTGTTAAAGATTTTAATATATTTTTTTATTTATTTCTTGAACATTTTAGGAAGTTCTATTTTTTAAAAATAATTTTTTTGGGTATAAAGTAATAAATATTTAAACTAATGCAGCATTCTTTTTTTTCCTTTTTGACCAAAACATTAGTTACATTTGTTTCTCGAGGAACTTCTTGTTTAGCGAGAAGTTCATAGAGAATCCTTCTTCATTCTCTTACCTTCACTCTAAACCGAAACATAAAATGAACAGCTCTGATCATCAAAAAAGCGCAAGAAGCAAAGAAACCGGAGGTCCCAGACTCTTCTCTGACTTTGGAAAGCTTGCATATGGTACTTTTTAATCTCATGCATCATCTTGTTTGCAAGATTTCTTGATCTGTATCTTCTTTTCTCTCAAGTCAAACTCGTTTGCATTCTGATTAAAGATATTCAGTGCCAACTTTAAAGAAAGATTTTCTTTGTGTTTCTCCTTTCTTGAAAATCTCCAATGGAGCTTCATGTTGAATCAAGAAGCAACGAACAAAAAAGTTTCTTTATCTGTTTCTCTTCTTGAACATATCATCCCTTTGTCTTGCAGGGTTCTGTTACGTCCAACCATTTTTTTATTCTTCGTTCTATGAATTCTGAGGTAGAGACTTTAAGGGTACTTTTTCTGCAAACTTCTTAATGATTTGTATTATTTTTTTGCAGACCTCCTACGCTACAAAATTAATCAGTATCTTAACATCTCGACCAGTAGTGATATTGGATTGGTATGTTGTGGATTTTCTTAAGCTTAGTTGCCACCATAGTAACAATATTCAATTTCTTTGCTCTGTGTTTATATATATATATATATATGTAGTTTTTTTTTATCAAACCCTTTACATTTTTTCAAATTGTCTACAAGAAAGAAAGAAATCACTTGTTATTCTAGATGGCACGCTATGATTTTAATCCTTGTAATGTTGTTGATGAAAAATTGAATATGTTCGCATTTCTTCAGACTCTTACTCCGTATGCTGCCAGACACAAGAAACTATCGAAAGCAGGTGTTATAGCAGAATACAATCTTAAGGATACTCATGCTGCTATTAAGGTGGATGTTAATCCGGAATTGCTGGTGAGTTTGTGGATTGGTAATCAGCTAGCTGTTCTTTTATGCTTTATATTATGCATTACCTATCTGATGTCTTTTGAATAATGACAGATTTCAACAACTCTCACATTGAGCAGAACATGGCCATTCATGATGAACACGGTTTTGGTGAAATTTCCAGAATACAACTCTAGAGAGGTAAGGACAGTTTTTGGGCTTTACCTAGAATTTGGTTTTCATGTTAAGGTTACTCAGATTCAATCAAGATGAAAACCTGCAGATAAATGACTAATCACGAGTTCGCATTTTTATGAGAACCATAGAAGATGATAAGAGCATTGAAACATCTCTGGTCACTTGTTAAACCATGATCTAATCTCAAAATCTTGCAATTCAAATGAAGCTATTCCTAACATGATGTGCAGCTTACAGTCTGCAATTCCTTCAATTATGGTAGAAATAAGATAAATCTCAGATCCCAACAAACAATCTACATTTTATACTTTCTCCTTATGTCTGATCAATTGAATCAAGCCCTCTTTGCTAATCTCATATTGTTCAAACGCATTTTCAGTGAGAAATTTAGTCGTCTCCTCTTCTGGTTCATTGCGTGTGCAGTTTCATATTCTGCATGAGGTTCAATACTTCCACGAACAAGCTGCTTTGGCCATGACACTCCCTTTGGTTCGCTCCCCTCTAATTCAGCTTTCTGCAACAGTTGGTACTGCAAACCTTGCATTTGGCATGGAAACAATATACAATACTAGCTCTAGACAACTTCTCATGTTCGATGCAGGCATTAGCATGACAAGCCTGAATTGTGATGGGTCAATTATATTGTAAGTTAATTTACCTGCACTTATGAAAAACATGAATGGGCATTCCTAGTTAAACTCACTGCATATTGTAGATAAACACCTGCTAATTTTGTGACTGCATGCTGGCTTTAGTATTATGCTTTGTTTCCTCAAGTCAGTAGTGAAGGAAGAGACTTGAAAACAACTCATTCTGCTTTGGGACTTTTCAGGGAGAACAAGGGTGATTCTCTAAGGGCATCTTATATCCATTATTTTGATCATAAGAGGAAAGTCGCAGCAGCAGCAGTGATCGGCTGGACGTTATCAAGTAAGGAGAACGCTTTTGCAGTTGGAGGGTCATGGATTATGGATGACCTAACTACGATTAAGGCGAGGTTTGATAGTCGTGGGAAGCTGTTTACTGTCCTCCATCATAAAATCAAACCCAAGTCATACTTTACAATTTCTGGTGAATTTGAACCCAAAGCCCTTGACAAGACTCCAGAAATCAGATTAGGTCTCTCTCTCGTGCTCTGAAAGGTTTATCCATTTTTTAGTTGGGTTATCCAGGATTCTGATCCATCATTAATTGGTGCTCTGCAAGAACGGCGGTGAAGATTCATTGCTTTTACCATATCGAGACCATATACAGCTACTAATGCTGGAGGCATAAGCGGGCCTTTTCATTGTCTTGCTTTTAGAATATCAACTGCTCACAAGAAACCATAAACAGGAGATCTTAATAAGTATGATTCAAGGAAGAAAATTCATCTCATTTCATACACCAATCAAACCTAGTTCCTTTCAGAATCGACACCATCCCATTCTCAACAAGACAACGTTTATTTATCACTTTGGAGAAGAAAATCAACTGGGTTTTTTTTTTTACTTGGTACTTCAGAAAATCAACTATAGTGGTTTCTCTGCTTGTTCTATCGTAAGTAGAAATTGTGCCAACTGTAATATCATCTAGCTGAAAAACCAAAGATTTCTGAGCCCACCCCCTTTCCTGGTTCAATGGAACTGCATATTGCATGAAGTTCTTTGTTTTCGCTTGCAAAAGGGCATGCATTGAAGGGATTGACAAATAAAGAAGTGGAATTTTCTGCATGCTTTGTTTTGCCAACACAAATTCTGATTATTTTGACTCTTCGATAAACTCTTAACAAGTGCATTTGCTGCTTTGCGGATTACTTTTAGGCATAGTGGTTTCCTGATAAAGCATGCCACTGATTCTGCATGGAGCTGCTTCCCACGCCTTGCTACGGCAGCATTTTTTTCATATAACTCAAAAAACTTTCCAGCAAGCAAACAAGTGAAGATAGAATTCAACAAGACAACATATTAATACAATAGCAGAACTACAGTGAAGCAAACCCACGAATTATATATTATAGATAACATATCCCGTGTGAAGTGGACATTATCCTGCATAAGTAATGATATGCCAAAAATACTCAGATGTTACGCACCGATTGCCCTGGAGCCAATAGTTTCCATCATCTACCAAGCTTGTTTTCAAGTTCCAGAGTACTCGAGGGTGATAACATTCCTATCAGTGTGTCATCAATATTGATATCTGAACTAACATATTCATGAAGTTTTCGAATCTAAAAGCAACTCCATAAGCAAATAATAGACGTTGAAGAAATTAGGAAGTCTTCCGGGTTCACAACCCAGAATCAGACCAAGGCAGCCACGTCATTAACTAAAGACAAAAACTTCCAAGTTTATATCCTACCAAGCTACCCTGGATTGGAGTCAAGAGAGTGCCAACGGGTTTTAGCCCAAAAAAATTGACTGCAACCTGAAATTTGAAGTATTGAAAGCGTGCAAAAATTTTTCAGTGGGGGTAATCACATATACACGTTGTTATCCAGTTTTATTAGGTAGTGTTTGGTTATTATTTACATGAAAAAAAAGTTAAACTAGGTTTGAACTAAGATGATTCCCTTTGTATTGGTTGCTTTAGCATTCAAGAGAACATTTAATCCCAACATTATTTTTAACATCTACAAGGCTTTTTTTTTTTTACCCTTTTTTGAAGAATGATTTAAAGGGTTTGTGGATTAGATGCATGAATAATTTCCTCAATTATTCAATCTGCAGCCAAATGAGCTGTTTTTCAATTGCCCATACATTGCTTCAGTTTCAGGAGGGGTAAAAAACCAACTTGTAATTTAGTTTTTTTTTTTTTTTTTTTTACCATTGACAACCATGCTGCACCAAATATGCATCAAACAACAAAGTCAACTATCTACTTCCAATCATACCTATTAGACGGCGATTGGAACAAGGATAGATTGACCACATCAGAATGTTTCCTTGAATTTATAAATTTAAACGTTAAAATTTTGTGCAATTTCTTGATGCAAATACAAGGTACGTTCATGAGTTATAATTTGGGTAAAACTTTCAAAATGTGAGATGATTTTCACATAACCACCAAACTAAACAGTGACAACACAAATTATTTCCCAATAAACTATACAAACAAGGATGTTAAAAGACTGGTGCAGAACAACTCACCAAATCATGAAGGATGAACATCAAATAATCAAATTGTTGGTGTTAATCATGCTATGATTCCAAAAATTGGAAACATTCCACTAATTAAACACAAGCAACTAAGAAATAAGAAAAAACAATAAAGTATGTGCTGAAATGAGAAATATAAAATATTATATCCACTAAATAAGGGTTAAACCTTGAAAACAAAATTCAGCAAAACAAAAGCGCAAGGATAACACTATCTAAGAAACTACACATTGCAGATTTAAAGCTAATTACGAAACCTAAACAAAAAGTAACTACTAACAAGACCATTTTCGTAGATAACCCCCACCCCACACCCCAACATGTTCCTTCTCGGCCTCCCTAATCCTTTTCAGCTTTAAAAGCTGCCAGCATTAACTTCGCCTGTTCTCGTATTAGTTCATTCCGCTTCAAAAACAGCTCCAACTCAGCCACATGCAACTTCCTCCACTCCTCTTCCATTTTCTCCTTCTCGGTTCCATGCACGAAATTCAGTCCAATCCTCACAACATAATCCTCCATTCTTTCAACACTCACACTGCTGTCAAACTTCAAAACTCTTTTGACACTTGAACCTCTCCCCATCTCGACTTCCACTCTGTCCTCTTCTCCCACATCCATACCCAACTCAGACTTAGATGCTTCTAGTTTCTTCGCATCCCCTGTCTTATTATTATTACTAGTATTACCACTATCATTTTTCCTCCCATTAGCTTTAACACTCCCATCGCTGCCCCAAATACTTTTAGACAAATCAAACCCCTTTTGATCATGTGGTTTACTGAAAGTCTTATTTTCACCTTTTTTACCTTTCACGTGATTCTCAAATTTCTTCTTTAACCTAGAAATCTTATCCTTCAATTGAGTCATAGACACATCAAAATGCAAAGACTTCTTGATAAAATCATAAAAAGCATTCATATCCTTCGATGGGTCATAACCCTTCTTTTCAGTAAAATCAATTATACCTCGCAACAGTGCAATCTCATCATCCTCGGTCCACAACCTTTGAAAGAGCTGTTTTTTGGAATCCTCGGGCTTCTCAGGCTCGGGTTCCTTGTGCTTAGCCCGTTTCGAGTCTTCGCGATCAGTCTCGTTACCTCTCTTCGAACCAGTTGTTTTCTCCGGGGTAGCAGCTGTGGCAGGTTTCGATCTGGGTTTCTTGGATGCCGCCTTTGGTGGGGTCTCCTCCATGGGCTTAGACGTTATAGGCTTGACAATCTGATCGGGTTCGGACTCGGATTCCGACTCCGAATCAGATTCAGATTGTTGAGTGGTGGTTTCGGTTATCTTGTGAGGTGGGTTTTGGGTTTTGTTTCGTGGCTGTGGAGGAGAGGCTTGTCTTTGTTCACCATCAGATTGTTGTTGTTGTTGTTCTTCTTCCTCAGTGCTGGAAGAGTCTTCCTCCTCTTCTTCTTCAGAGATAGGAGAGGGCGGTTCTTCAACAGGAGGAGGGCGTTTAGGTGCCATGGAGAGAGTGACAGGGATTGTTCTTAGCGTTTTGAAAGAAAGATAGTTTGATTCGCAGCAGGAGCAGAGCAGAGCAGGGAGGGGAGCGTTCGAGAGAAGGTAGAAGAACCGTCCTGTAAGGCGTTTAAGAAGAAGGCCTATACGGTGACTGCCGATTTCCTTCTTGCTTTTGGATTCCTCACCCGACCCCTCCGGATATTATAAAATAATACTCCCAGTCGCGCTGAACGGCGTCGTTGTTATTATTATTTTTTATTATTAATATGGATATCCATACTAATTTGCATCATATATATATATATATTAATTTTATAAATTTTAAAATTAATAATCATACGAATCTTTAATAATTCTACAATTTATAAAAGTAACTTTTCAAAAATAAACCTAACGAGGCACTTACCTTCAAAGTTTTGATTATTTAAAGAACAGCCTTCATTGCTATTCTCGCTTTCCATGCGATCCAGTTGTCCTCTTCTATTTAAATCCTCAGACCATTGAAAATATACAGAAGCCTGAAAATCCATGGAGGACCCATCCTATTATAACCTAACTAACTAACTAACTAACAATTCATCTCTCGGAAGTTTTCAATCAGGAAAAAGGACCAAATGATTAAGGGAATGTTTAACATTTAACCTTCGCAGATGCCGAAATTCTCGGAGCTTTATGTTTGGTGAAAATTTGAATTTTTTTATTTTTAATTATTTTTTTTATTTTTTATTATTATTTTGATATACTAATACTAAAAATAATTATATAAAAATTATTTTAATATATTTTCAAACACCCTAGGCCATCAGAATTCAATTATATTCATTTTATATGATAAGATGTAATGTAATTTAATGCAAGCCTTGATAATGTTTCATTTTAATTTCTGTGACTTTAAAATAAAATAAAGTACCTATATTTTATTTTTGTTTGTAAACTTTTTATCCTTGTATTTTATATAATTTATAGTCGAGTCCTTAGAGTAATAAGTTTTTGCAATTAGATCCTTGCACTGTTACTCTTGATCATGTAAAGGTGTTTGTTCTTATGATTAAATTTTCTTTTTAAACTACTTTCTTCTCGAGTAAACATAAAATTAATGTTTTTCTAAATATTTTTCTATAATTTTAATAGGTTACTTTGACCATCCTATAATTTATTATGTTCTACGCTTTACTTCTTTGTCTTCCTTTTCAATCTCCAGCAAGTACACACCAAATTCCACCCAGAAATCACTAGCCACCATGGTGAACATTTGATTTCATATGCATGAGCGAGAGTGGCAAGAATAACAACAATGGCATCATCCTCCCAATCTTGCAGAAAAGCTTGGGTGGTTGGTAAATATACATTGGCAACAAGTTCGATCCAACCAAAAAATTCCACCCTTTTCAACTTCAAATCGCCGCTCTCTAGATGATACTTCAAACCAATTCTCCATAGCAGATCTTGTTGCTTTAACACCCATATCTCATAATCTTGACTAACTCACTTCCCGGCTTGACTTTCCTCTTTCTGTCGTCTTCTCTACAAAAATACCAATTTATAAATCAAACACTATCAAGTATTATAGAAAGTTATAAAGAAATTGAGATTTGCGTGGACCTAAGGCGTGATTATGTTGGGATGAGAAAGGGAAAGGGAAAGGGCAGAGGATCCTTTTATTTTTAGTTTTCCAAGTAAGCTTAATTCACAACAGTCTAGCATTTCGTCTGTTGCTTTAAGCACTTTGAACAGGTTAGCGAGAAATTTATACAGAACAACCTTCCATTTCATGGACACTCTACTCCCTTACTGACTCTCATAGAAAAACGAATGACTTTGATCATCAAGAAAGCGATAGAAACAAAGGACCCCAAGGTCTTAGATTCTTTGCCGACTTTGGAAAGTCTTCAAGAGTTTTTTTTTTTTTTTCAATTTTAAGTATCTTTGTTGTATATCATATCGTTCTCTGTTTTCTTATTTTGTATCTTGTTTCTCTTGAGTTACATGATTCTGCCAGAAAATTTCTTAGATGCTTTATATTTTCTTTAACAGACTTCAAGAGAGATTTCTGTGTGTGTTTTCCCTTTCTTGGAAGGGAAATCCTTCAATGAAAACATACACTTGCATACTAACACTCTACATAGATTCTTTGTTTTTACTTGTAAAATGCTTAGAAGTGAATGATCAATGTTACGTGGGATGTCTAGCTGTTGTGTTTATAGATCAGATTGAGAGACATGGTCTAAAATGATAACTTAAAAGGGTAAGGGCACGTTGGATCATCAAATGACTAACTGGTGCAGATCATGCCAATCCAGAAAGCATATTTAGAGAGGTTCATAGGCCATTCGAGGTCATTTTCAAGGTCAACATCCGATCTAAAGACCTGTTTTTATGCCTGATTCGGGCCTTCAAAAACATCTCAAAACTGCTTATGTTCCAGAGATTTTACCTTTCTAGTTGTTTCATTTTCTATTTAGCCGATATTTGACTTGGACAACCATTTAAACTATTATTGTGAGATATTGGAATCAGTTATTATCTATCAATCAGATTCAGGCTTGAATTTCCCCAAAACCTTGTTGTGTTTAATGTTCTTGGTTTTTTTTAAAAAAAAAAATAAATTAACAAACCCCAACTTTCGTTATATGTTATGCAACACTGTCGAAGCGACAAGAGGAGGATTTTCTGTATTGTTTTTCTGTACTTGAAAAACACATAATCCTTTATTTTACCGAGGTTCTCTCTTGATACTTTCTTTTATTATTTTGACAAGAAACTCTCAGCAAGTATTTACCCTACGTAATTTTCTTTCTGCTCTATTGCATGTGCAGCTCCCCTTCCGGCATCAAGTTCGTTACTTCTTGAAATATGCTGCTTCAGTCTTTTGTGTTCCTTGGGTCCCCTCTCTCTTGCTTTGATCCGCTATCTTCCTTTGCTCATCCACTGGAGCTCATCTTGCATTTGGTATGGAGAAAATATTCGATTCAAACTCTGGACAATTTATCCTGTTTAATGCATGCATTATCATGACAACGCTGAATTGTGATGCATCGATTGTCCTGCAAGTTACTTTACCTCCACTAGTTAAGAATATGTGGAGTCATACCTAGTTAAACTCCTAGCATACTGTACGATAAAAACCTTGCTAAAAGTAAACATGATCACTGCTTGTGGCTGTAGTTGTTATGCGTTGTTGCCTCAACAGTGAAGGAGAATTATAACATAATTCAAACTCCCTAATTTTTTCAGGAAACAAAAGGGTGACTTTCTAAGGGCATCATACGTCCACTACTTTGGTCATGAGAAGAAAGTTGCAGCAGCAGCATCAGTCTTTAGGTGGTTTTCAATAAAGAAGAACTTTCTGATCGTTGGGAGGATCATGGACTTTGGACAATCTAATTGCAATTAAGGCAAGGTTTGATAATCATGGAATGATAGTCATTCTTCTGCAGAACGAAATCATAACCAAGTCAAACTTAATTTCTACTGAATTTGACTCCAGAGCCCTTGACAATAGACCCGCGATTGGATTGGCTCTTTCTCTGGCGCTCCGAGGGTTTCTCTATTCTTCAGTTATGTTGTCCAGTTGATGCAATTCTGATCCTTCATTACCTTCTGTTAATGGTGCTCTTCCAAAAAAAAACGCATAAAGATTCATTGCTTTTACCATATCCAAAACGTACACAATTACTGGTAATGAAGGCCAAAACTAGGCTTATCATTGTCTTACGTTTAGAAAAATCAACTACTGACCAGTACTAGTTGCCTAAACCTGATTCGGTTGAGCAGTTAGTTTGCGCCATAAAAGTACATGAAACACTTTTGTTATTCCTCATATTGTCATGTTCTCTAAAAGATCCTACATTGTTATTCTTTGGATTTAAATCACTGTTTTGATCCTTGATTATTCGGTCCATTATGATTCAGTTAGTTAGACCAGTTCAATGCACATAATCCCCCCCCCCCCACACACACACAAGAAGGTACCTGATGGAGCTTGGAAAAAACTTCATTAGATATGGCTTTCTTTGCGGACAATAACAGGCTGGGTAGTGGGTGTTGTCAGCCAAAAAACCCCCTCCAATATTGAAATTAGTTAGAGTTTTTCAGGAAGATATCACGTAAGAAAAGGAGAAAGAGAAAGAATCAAATATTTTATTCTATTTTTATGTGAGAAAAATCCCCTCCTCTCTTTTAAACTTGGGAATGTAAAGCTTATTTTAGAAAAATTTTAAAGCATTTATCTGGAAAGTAGCAATTCTATTGAATAGCTTATCCTGTAATAAGATAGCTTGCCCATGTCACTTATTGCAGCAGCTGGCAATTATAGCTGAAGTATAGATGAAGTTTTAGCATGTACAGCTTGACATGCCTAAAAAAAGATAAGAGATGGGTTATAAAACAATACGAAAGAGAAGAGAGAGAAAAGATGACGAGTCGAGCGAAAATTAAACCTAGTGTGGTTTGGTTAGGTTCATACCCCACCAAGCGAGCATGTATAGCTCCACAAGCTGAGAAAGATTAGAGAGGTATGATAAAGCAATAGAAGAGAAAAGAGAAGAAACCTAGTGAGGCTTACTCCAAAATCTTTTTTTGTATTATTATTTTCCTCTAAGTAAATTTTAGCAGCCACATTGTTAAAAGAAAATAATACTTTATTAGAAAACCATATTTAATGGGGAAAACAAATAATGAATGACATAATTCAAATATATCTGTGGAAAGTGTGAACTTACTTTGAATGCTAGTGATATCATAGTTAATAGTTGTGGGAGTAAAAATCTATGCTTATGTAAGGAACCTTGAAACACTTTTTACATGGTTATGCACATAACAATGGTGGAGAATCTCGGTCTGCTATGATAATAGCAAGTATGTGAGGAATTTTTTTCACTCCTTCATTGTTTCACACGACCATGCTAGAATTACTTTACTTTGATAACGGTTGTCGGAGAATCACTACCACATAAATAACTAGTACCTCCTCTGTTATTCAACATCACATTCTTCTTCCTTTAATATTATCTATGGGTAAAACTTTAGTGCAAAAACAGAGGTGAAGAACCTTATTCTTCTTTTCGTGATTTTATACTTGCTTTTAAATATATTTATCTAGATAAAAACAAAAAATGAGTAAAGGAGACTCTCAAGATAATAATTCTGCCAATAGATATAGGGCTCAACATTCCCATCATACTAGGAGGAGTAGAGGCGCTAAATTTTATTATATAAGACATTTGTCCTGTATACCCCCATCTATCTAACCTCAACCCATGATCCATACAGGAGCACTCTAACTATTGGTGCTATTACTCAATTAGCCTTCCATATGAAAGCATGGTATAAGGCTAGGACTTTACTTTCTTATGAAAGAATAAGTAAGATACTGAAAGCAATAACTTAAAATTTTAAGATCATAGCTCATACAAATATGTTTAAGTTGGGTATTAATTTTCATTATTAGGTTTTGTTATAGATGTTTTTTTCTACTGTAACCTGTTTATGAATTAGTTGCACCTAAATAAATGGATAATTATGGTAGCTTTTGACAAGTATTTAAGATTTAAAGTTCTAGTTCATTGTTGATAATTTGTCTAATTCTCTCAGGTCTATGAAAAGTATGACATGGTTTCATTGAAAGATATTTTTCAAGGTAAATCATTATAAATATATAAATGATTAGTTTACAGTGGGTTATAGTAGTTTTATAACCTTTTACTAAAAAAGTGTGGGGGTGTTTTTTATGTTGGAGAGTATCTCTCGTGGATAATATTGCTCCTTTAAGCCCAAATGAGAAGAATGTATTAAAAAAATTTATTGATAATTGTCAATATTAACTTCTTCGATTGGCCAAAAGCTATTCTCTAAAAAATAATATTTATGGTACAAGAGATATTTATCATTTTCGTTACTTTTTGACAGCATAACTATTATATTGATATTTATCTATGTTGTTTATATGTGGGCTCCTCTATTAGAGACAATTGAATAAAAAGGAATGATAAACTTTAAATTTTTTATCGTTGTTTAAAGAAACATAAAGGAGAAAAGGTAATAGTCTTGAAAGAAGAAAAGGACAATAACAAAAAAAACATAAAGTAAAGGTAATAGAAGAAACTCACCGAGATAATGGTGAGATGAACATCAATATTGATATGAAAACAGTTGAGAACATGCATGTTTTACACTAAAAGAATAAGGAAAAACATAGTTCACAACATGTCATTCCTTATTCTTATATGATAATAACACTCGTGCCAAGTCAAGTAGTAAGCCCTACACACGTAGTTACCCCAAACGCTACTACACTAAGTCTTGTGCACATTGCAACAATTCCTATTAACATTCTTGATGATATAAATTTAAGTGGTAGTATTGTTTTTAGTAGCTCTTTTTATCTTTATTTTTTGTTTTGATCATCCTTTCATCTTGAATTTTATAAACTATATAACTACTAGTGGTAATGGTCTCCAATCTAAATAACCTTATTTGGTAGGATTTCAGCCTCTAGAAAAGGTAATATATACTTCTAGTGAGGGGGAATTCATGACAACATTTGAGGATAATCCTTAATCTATATATAGCAATTGCTAAAATATAAATATTTTTTTCAGAATGTCTTAGTTTCTCAAGAATATACAATGATTTGAAGAAAATAGTTTGTTATATCAGTTGACTAGCAACATGTCTAAAGCTTTTCGTATTAGCATGAGGCTATTTGATCTTATTATTATTATTATTATTATTTCCATTATTAATATAAGTTCTTCTTGTTCTTCTTTTCTATAATTCTCGAATATAGTTATTATCTTTTCAGAGATAAGAAGGAGAATATAAGCAAATAACTAAATTTTTTATATTAGCTCATCAGGAAATTATAACTTGTAAAGAGAAATAACCTTGGGTATATGAGTTTTCATGAACAACAGTCAACCTATTGCTCTCTAACCATAGAAAAAAGATATTTTCATACAAAGGTTGCATTGTTTATTTTTAATATTTATTTATATTTAATCTTTGATAAACGAATCTAAGGTAAAGATAAAGTTCATGGAATAAAAACACTTTGCAAATGAAATTATAAATATTTTATAATTATAGATTTTTTATTGCATCAAAGTATTGTTCCTAAATATTCCTAGTTAATGCTCTCTTAATACTAGATATTTATTAGAGTCGTAAAAATTGGTACATATTATATATTTTCTGTACGAGAAGAAATGGATATTCTCATAAGTTAAATTATAAAGGGTACTTAGAACTATTATATAAGTCTTTTTCATAAGATATGTATATTAAACTGACCCGTATGAGAATTCTATATGGAGATATCATATATATCTATGAAAAAGCTCATGTGACGATCGTGTAAGTGACTCTTAAACTTAAAATCATTAAATTATTTTATATGGAAAGTGTTATGTTTTGATCATGTTATATATTGTCTTGATAAATGTAACAAATGAGAAGACATTGAATATAACATAAATTATATGAAAGTATTTAAGTGATTAAAAGAGGATTCTTCACCTTAGGTGAATTAGAAAAAATATTATATATGTTCTCCAATAATATTGATTGTGAAATCCTTGTGTAAGGTAAAATGAGATTTAAAAAGAGTTTCAAATCTTATTCAAATAATCAATGGCTATAATATTGTAAAAGAAGATGATTTAACATGGCAGAAACACTCCATGCTAAAATATCTAAATCACAACATTATTAATGAATGAATAATAATTATACTAAGAAACTAATCATTAAAAGGTTAAGTCAAACCACTTATAACTTTCTTAATATTTGAGAGATCATGATACACTATTAGACGGTGACACTTGATTTATAAATATCAATTAATTAATTATTAAATTGATAATAAATTAAATTATTTGATTTATTTGATTTTATTTATTTAAAATTATAATTTATATTTGAATCAATATATTAGGAACCTAAATGGTTACAAACATTAAAAATCATTAGTCAGAAATTAAATTGAGATAATTAATCAAGTGTCTTGAATGAAAATAAGTTTAGAAATGAAGCACTGGAATGTATTTAATTCAAAGATTATAATTTTAGTCTTAGAATAATCAAGTAGGGACTTGATTGATTAAATATCTAAAATTATATTTAACTAATATATGGATATTATTTATGGGGCAAATAGATATTTTATCATTTATAGGATTTTTAGAATTGCCTATAAATATAAAGTTATACCTCTTATTTTAGATAGGTTATCTGTTAAATAGAAAAACTACGTAATTGCACTCTAGGCATAATAATTCATCTCTTCTAAATAGGAATTTAGAAGATTTCTTACTGATGGTTCTTGTGGATTATTGTTGGAGGCTAGAAAATTAGACAACTTGTAGTTTGTAACAACTTAGCCTTTAAAACATTATTCAAAGCCATAAAAGATCAGATCTTCAGGTAATAAATTAATAAACAACTATAGATTTATCTAATAGGATCCTAGTGACTCTCCAATAGTACCTTAAATTTATTATTTTCATGGCGTATATGAATTTTAGAAACCTAATAATGTTCATATTTATAAATCTATAAGAAAATCCTTCTAACTTTAAAATTATTTGCAGCAACAATCATGCACTAAAAAGAGTAATAGAGGATAAATTGGTTGACATAATGGGAGACATTCACTTCTACAACCATTCTTGAAGCATTAATATAGACTTCTCCTACTTGTTTCACTACAATGTGCCTTCTTTTAACAAGATTCAACCGAGGAGAGTTTGGGTAGTCTTTGAATGTCAATATTTGTCTAATAAGTAAGACCAAGAGTAGAAGATTACAAAAAGTATTTGTCTTCCTTTTTGATAAACCACTCAATCAGTAAGGGCCCTTAGGCCAAATCCCAAATATATGAGTTAAAGTTGAACGTGAATTATTAGCTCTATATGCCATGCAGAAAGATTAAAACGTGAATTGTTAACTGTATATACCATGCAGGAAGATTGGAACATAAACAGTTTATACAGGTGGTATGTAGGTATGTAGAAGAGAGTTTATAGGCAGGCGACGTGTATCAATGGACAGTAAAGAATGAAAAGATTGTGCTAAGGAGGACTGGGTCATATACAAGATTAGGTCATTTGTAGTTGCGACTTTTTTGTCACTTTTATTTCAGTTTATTATAGTTGTTATGCTTATTATTTCATACGTGTTATATTCAGTTTCTACATGGGTAATCTTAAATCGTGAGTTACCAGTTTTCCCTTTATTTTAGTTTCCTATGCCGGTTTTGCTTATTTAAAGCAACCAGGAATTATTAATAAAGCAATCAATCAGTATCTAAAATTTATGGTACTTTCTCACCCAAAGAGAAACAAAGATTTATTGTTGAGTATTTGTTGGGGCTTATTATTAGTATCAAAGCCTAGTTTTAACATGGAATGAATTGAGCGGTTAGAAGATGGGTTACACTAAATGGAGCTGGGCATGGCTGATAGACTGCAACATCTAGAAAAAATATTTAACCTTCTTTTTGATGTGTTGCTTGCAAATCAGAAACCTCCAAACCAGAGCAACCTTCCAACATTAGTATTCATAGCTCTTAACATTTATGTCTTACAGTAAAACGATCATTGCAAGCAATGTTCAATGTTAAAACTAGGCTATCAACCATAAAAAAATATTTAACCTTCTTTTTGATATGTTGCTTCATCATTTGTTCCTTATAAACGCCTAATTTGCCTCCATGGCTTCATCTCTTGACCTAGTTGTTCTTTAGATGATGAAGAACCAAATTAGGCGTTTATAAGGAACAGATGATGAAGCCATTCAAATTGCATCAATTAATGAGTTAACCAAAGAGGCATGTCAGAACCATGTTATTTTTGCAATATATCTACAAGTCAATGCTGTGAAGCCACACAATAAGACAATTCATCCTGACATGAAGGCAGCCTTGTATGAGTTCTCAGGACTATTAAAGAAATTGATAGGCCTACCACCCATTAAAGAAGTTGATCATTGCATCTCCTTTAAGGATAGAATTGAACCTATTAATGTTTGACCATACCATTTTGTGTACTATTAAAAGGAGGAAATTGACAAACAAGTTTAAAAAATACTAAATTCAACCAAGTACAAGCCTGTTTTCATCACTTATACTATTGGTGAAGAAAAATGATGGAACTTGGCATTTCTACACAAATTACAATGCACTCAATGCCGCCACTATAAAGGATCGTTCCCTATTACCATAGTTAATGATATGTTAGACAAGCTCTATGGTGCTTTATATTTCCCCAAGCTAGATCTTAGAGCTGGGTATCACCAAGTAGGGGTTAATCCCATGGATATTCCAAAAACTGCTTTCCGAACTCATAACAGACATTATAAATGCTTGGTCATGCCATTTGACTTATGTAATGCACCCTCTACATTTCTAGCTATCATGAACTTTATATTTCAACCTCATTTTAGAAAATTTATATTAGTTTTTTTTTATAACATATTAGTCTATAGTCCTACTTGGGACATGTATTTATTGCATGTAAGATAGACTCTGGCGATATTAAAGTAGCATCAGTTCTTTGTCAAAACTAATAAATGTGTTTTTGGCCAACAAGAGCTAGAGTATCTAAGGTATATAATCATCAATCATGGAGTGAAGGTAAACAACAATAAAATTACAACAATGGTGGCATGGCCACGACCTTTTAATATTTTTAAGTTACGTTGGTGTTTTGGGTTGATAGGATATTATAGGAAATTTGTAAAAAATTATAGCATTGTGGTGCAGGCTCTCAACAATCTCCTTAAGAAAGGCCAATTCAAATGGCATGAGGAAATTGAAATTGCTTTCCTTACACTCATACAAGCCATGATAATTACACCAACGCTAGCAATGTAAAACTTCAAAGATGTCTTCATTGTCAAAACTAATGCATCAGAAGATAGTATTGGAGCGGTATTAACCCAGCAAGGCAAACCAATGGCATTTATGAGTTGAGCACTTAGGGTGGCAAAAAATCCTTGGTCTACTTACGCTAAAGAGATGCTGACCATCATTAAAGCTATACATTTATGGCGGCTATATCTTCTAAGTTGAAAGTTTTATATTCACACGGATCATCAAAGCTTAAAGTATTTGTTAGAGCAACATATCACCATACAAGAGCAACAAAAATGGATAATTAAGCTCTTAGGCTAGGACTATAAGATACATACTATCCCAAACATGAAAAATTCTACAACTGATGCTCTCTTTCACAAACAACGTATTGTTGTTCTTCACCATCTTTTTGTTCATTAAGTTACCTTTTGGCAAGAAATTAAGCAAATAGTTAAGATAGATTTGTACGTACAATCTATGAGCTAGGCAACCACGAACCAACTACACAACCACTATATGTGGCGCAATGGCCTACTTCATTACAATGAATGGGTCATCATCCTAACAGATTTTACCTTATATGCAAAGCTACTACGTGAAATGTATGATACCAAGATAAGTGGCCACTATAATGTACTACACACCTATAAAAACTGGGAAAACAATTCTATTAGCCAGGGATGCATAAATCGGTCCAAGAATATATCAATAATTGTGTGATGTGCTAGAAAATAAAGTCAAAAACATTAGCACCCATAGATCTCCTCCAGCCACTGCCCATTCCTTGCCAAGTGTAGGTTAACATCACACTAGATTTTATTAAGAGATTGTCTAACTCACAGGGCAAGGATGCCATCATGGCAGTTGTCAATAAGCTCAATAAATCAACTCATTTTCTTCCTTTAAAACATCCTTTTACAACTAAAAGTGTTATAGAGAAATTTATAGAAAGTGTTATTAAGCTTCATGGCACGCCAAAGTTTATCATCAGCAACCGTTATCCAATTTTTATGAGTCATTTCTGGCGAGAGTTCTTCAAGATGTTAAGTACTAAATTGCAACTCAACTCTGTGTATCACCCACAGACCGATGACCAAACAGAAGTTGTCAATCGATGTGTTGAACAATATCTTAAATGCTTTGTCCACCAATGGCCAAGAAAATAGAGCTTTTATTACATTGGGCAGAATACTGGTACAATACAATGTACCACATCTCAACCAATATAACCCCTTTTCAAGCACTGTATGAAAGGCTACCACCTACCATTCCATTGTAGAATGAAAGAATATCGTTAGTATATGAAGTGGATCAGTAATTATAGGACTGAGATGAACTACTCGAACAACTCAAGGTCAACCTTACATGCTCAGTTAACCAGATGAAATAAATCATAGATAAAAAATAAAGAGATGTGTCATTTGATGTCGGTGATTTAGTGCTTTTAAAACTCCATCCTTATCGCCAGCAAATAGTTTTTAAAAGAGAATACCATAAACTTGCCAGCCACTTTTATGGGCCTTATGAAATTCTAGAAAAAAATTAGCCCCATCACTTACAAACTCCACTTACCAGCAGAGTCGTGTATTCATCCAATATTCCATGTCTTTTTGCTTAAACAGTACAACACCAACACAGATGTTGGCGAACATAGCACAGAAATCCTATCATTCAATGAAGATGGGGAAGTCCTACTGTCACCACAAGTTATCAAACAAGGCATTCAAATTATCAAAGAGAGTTTAACGCACTGAAAATATCTATCAGTAGAGGAGGCGACATAGGTATCCACCAAACAGCTATTGGAGTTGTTTCCAAACATGAACCTTGGGGATAAGGGTTCACATAATAAGGGAGGTATTGATAAGCCACGTCGATCAACAAAGGCCCTTAAGCCAAATCCTAAATACATGAGTTAAAGTTGAATGCGAATTGTTAGCTGCATGTGTCATGCAGGAAGATTAAACGTGAACAGAGTATGCATGTGGCATGCAGGTATTCAAAAGAGAATTTATAGGCAGGCAATGTATATTCACGGTCACATAAAGAATGAAAAGATTGTGCTGGGATGGACTAGGTCACCTATAGGACTGGGTCAGTTGCAGTTGCGACTTTTTCATCACTTTTATTTCAGTTTGTTATAGCTGTTATGCTTATTATTTCATATGTGTTATATTCAGTTTTTACATAGGTAATCTCAAATCGTGAGTTATTAGCTTTCCTTTTATTTCAATTTTCTATACCGGTTTTGCATATTTAATGTAGTAAAAAATTATTAATAAGACAATCAATCAATATCTAAAATTTGTGATACTTTCTCATCTGAAGAGAAACAAACATTTATTGTTGAATATTTGCTAGGGCTTATCACATTTGATGCGTTTGGAATTGTATTTTTATTATGTAATATTATTGTATTTATTGTGTCGTATTGTGGTGTATTGATTGATACTTAAAAGTGTATTTTTATCAAGTTTTTATATCATCATTTTGCACTTGAAGTATCAACAACTCCTTAACTAAAGCATGTTTTATAATAATATATCTAATAATATAAGATACCTTTAATTTATGGTAAATATTCATTTTAAATGCAGGTCTATCATATAAATGAAAGGATTGATTGATGAATTTAAGAACTGAAATTGAAAGGATAAAGAGATGGCCAAACTTAGAAAAAAGATGTTCGTGTAATCCAAACCGGAACATTGTTCGATAATTGAGTCATATCTAGAGTTATAGATCTCATATTTAGATCTACTTTATATGAATAGAAAGGTAAGACATAGGCCTATAACTTTCATATGGAGTTCAAGATCTAAAAAAGTTATTTTCAAGTCCAAATTGTTGCAACAACAAAGTAACCCGAATCTGTCCTCCAGCCCAAGCACTGTTCAGTATTTTAGTCATATTTGGAGTTCTAAAACTTAAAATAAACTGATTCTTTCACACAAGAAAGCTGAGATAATTTTATACAACCTTCATGTTTTCAAGTGGCTCCAATTTTGACGTTATCAATGATGTTTTGGGCAAACAAGAGAAGATAAGGATTGTCACCAAGTCAAGAGTTGGTCACCAACTCATTAATTAATCATCAAATCAATAGTTCCTAGTTTTGGCCTATAAAAGGAGGCATTTATCATGCATTTAGGCATCTTGGTGTCTAGATCAAGATCATGCTCTTGTTTTCTCTCTTTGTATTTTTTGTATTGTTTATGCTTTGTTTTTATTAATATCAAGTTTATGTCTTTCATTTCCTTTCATTTGCTTTGTTAAGTCTTATCTCATTTATATTCTTATTTTGTTTATCTTTTTTTTTTCATTCATTATGTCTAGCTAAGTTTATTATGTCAAGGTGAAAAAGTTACACTAATGGTGTAAGAATAAGTATAATATAAACTTAATATGGATTTTAATGTTTAATACTAACATGTTTTATATTTGTTATCTTATTCACTCTTTAATACTTTGCTTGTTAAATGACTAATCTTAATTTATGTTGTATAACAATTGGTATAACAAATGTTTGGCACTTTCATAGCCCATATTGTATGGTATAACCGACACCTGAGCTATGAAAGGAACTTGATTAATTGTTAACATAAGTTATAATCATGAATGCTTGATAAAATTTACAAGTATAAGCATTAATTGAATAAGATGACTAATGTAATTATGTTAACAATCTATAATCTGATTGGAACCTCCTTTGTGTGTGGTTTCTAATTAAATAATAAGAGTTTATACTATACTTGTTTGACATACAATTAGTGGAACCTCTAACCTTGATATTTCTTATTATCATTGTTTAATCCTTACATTAATTTTTCATCTCAAAGTTCTCATCAACTTTTCTTCTTCTTCTTCTTCTTTTATTATTGTTATTATTATTATTATTATTATTATTACTACTACTACTACAAGTGCTATTATTAGTATTATTATTGCTACTATTATTATTGTTCTTGTTCTTGTTACTATTGTTGTTGTTTATAATTTGTACAATTAATCTCCATATGGTTCGACCCCGATCTTACTGGGTTATTTATTATTTTGACACTCCTACATTTAAGAGAAGACATTAATCTTTTAGTCGTATCATGTATCTGCTTTGATAATAAAACATTCTCCATTATATTTTCAGACAATTAATAAACTAGTTTTCTTTGAGGAATTTCTCTTCAAATCTTATAATGGATTGTCACTATTTTTCAAATGTGCTACTCTACAGTAATCACCAACTCTTAAGCATTTCAACTTCTCCTAATACTGGAGTGGTATGTTATGAATTCTCCACTGTAATGGTTTCTTGTTTGGTTTTTAGTATACTAATCCTTCTGATGAATCGAGCAAAATTTGAATACGTGTTGGATTGTGCAGACCCCAGCTGCATATTTTTCCAAACTTGGAGATCGCCTTAAAGAAGGTATTGTCAAATAATTAGATTTCGGGGAGACCCATACTGCCATTGAAGCCAAATTCGGTTTCACGCGTGGGTTCCTGTTCTTAGTTCTCAGCTCGCTCTTGCAAACTCAAATTATGCTCTTTTACTTCAGTATTACCCTACCTGACGTCTTTCATATAATGGCAGTTCTCAACAACCCTCACATGTGAGACAACATCGCCATTCACAAAGAATACAATTGAGCTGAGATTGCCACATTACAACACTAGCATGGTATGGACTCCTTACGCTCGCCAAGATTAAACCACATTGAATACCTTGTGATCATGGAAAGAAATGTTAAGTTTCCGTTTCCATGCATGAGTTGTCTTCTTCTTACTGATATGATCATATGCAATGACATGAAACATTGAAAATTAAACGAACACATGGCATTAAATCTCATGTTTTATAAAAAGATGAAAGGAAATGCAGGTAGATAAACAGTCACGAGTCTGCCAGTTTCGCATCCATGTAAGAAGATAACAGCATCCATACATATCCAAAGAATCTTCAGTGAAATCATGTATGATCTAATATCAAGTTCTTGCATTGGGGGATAAAATTTTGGATGTAGCTAATTTATCCCCAAACGCAGAACAATCTGCAAGATCTACAATTAGAATAGGCATGAAATGCAACTCAAATGCATTTTTGTAGTTTTTGTTTATATTTTTTTTCTTTTATAGCTGAACTAAGGCTTTCTGTTTTGCTAATTTCATTTTCTTCAGATGCATTTTTGATGAGATTTAATCACCTTTGCTTCTGATACATTGCATATGCGGTAACAAGCCATCCTTGTTTCTATTCCAGTATCATCTTCGATCCTTCCACGAAAATGCAACTTTAGCCACATCTGTTCCTTCGATCAACGATGCAGCAACTGAAACTGAGTTTTCCACAACTGTTGGAACTCCACATGTTGCATTTGGAATGGAACAAAGCACCATACTACTAGACAATTTAGCATGCATGACTCAGGCTTTTGCATCACAAAGCCGAATTGTGATGCATCAATTACTTCGTAAGTTATTTTCCTGCATTAGTGAACACTTTGAACGAAAATTCCTAGTTAAACTCTCAACATATTCCAAGACAAAGAACTTCCAATAGACAGCATGATTAATGCTTGTGGCTGCTGTCAATATGCACGACTGCCCCAAAAGGGAAGAAGACATTAAGACAATTCTCTGTGCCTAAAATTCTCAGGAGAGACAAGGCTGGCTTGCTAAGGGCATCGTGTGTCCATTATTTTGATCATGAGCGGAAAGTTGCAGCAGCAACGATCCATCGGGTGTTTTCAACAAAGTAGAATGGTCTGATAGTTGGAGGATGATGGATTATTAACGATCCAATAACAATTAAGGCAAGGTATGACAGTTGTGAATGCTGGTCACTCTCCGGCAGTATAAAATCAAATCCAAGTCAAAGATAACAGTTTCTAGTGAATTTGACACCAGAGCCCTTGGCATTATTTCTGTAATTGGATTTGGTCTCTCTCTCGCGTTCTGAAAGTTTCTTCATTTTTCAGTTATGTGCTTCAGCTGATGCAATTCTGATTCCTCATTTCCTTCTTTTGATGCTCTGTGTAAAATCCAAACCTAAGTCTAAATCAGCCAAACTCAACCTAAATTAATCAATCTACATATATAAAAAAGAATTACAAGAAGATTTTTTTTTCTTTTAATTCCTATAGCCGCTCTAACCCTTTCCTCCTGAAACCAAAAAGTTTAGTTTTTTTATCTTGAGTTTTAGGTTCAAGAAAAGTAAAAGGAGCAAATAAGTGGTTCTCTTTCGTATTATTTTTTACTATAGTTTTTTTATGGAATGATTAAAGAAGAGATTAAGGTTTATAAACATTGAAAGTTTACATTGTTAAGATTAATTTATAATTATTAAGGGTTTAATGTTAAGTAATTAATTAGTATGTTGTTGCAAATAAGAATTTATGAGTTGATTTGTTTAAATTAATTTTTATAAGTTAAGAAATTCAATTTTACCTTGCTATAAAATCTGGACAGAATGGTCTTGAAGTTAAAGATGACCAAATTTTATTTTGGTCCTTGATTTATAAAAATTACAGTTTAGTCCCTAAACTTTGGAAAAATTATAATTTGACTCCTAAATGTATTTTGAGGTTCTAGACAGTGAATTTTTGAGATTTAGGATGATGAATCTTATTTTGATAATTGATATAAAATATTTTTAGTTTGGTCCCTCAATTTTAGAAATTTACATTTTTATCCCTAAACTTTTAAAACATTATAATTTGGTCCTTGTGTCATTCTAGACAGAATTGATGGTGTTTTATTGGTGAAATTTCAGTATGGTTATGTATTTATATTTTGGTCTAGTTTTGAAAAACAATTACGTTTTGGTCCCTATTTTGGATAATTGTCATTTTAGTCCCTAAACCTAGGAGACTAAAATTGGTTTTCTTTTATGAATTGAATTTTTTATTTTTATTTTTTTGAGTTGCTTTTGAGTATATTTCATATATTTATTGTAGGTTCCCTTAACGATCCTTAATAAGTTCTTTGTGTCTTTCATCTTATATTCCTTTTAATTTATATTCTTCCGGATGAGTGGGATAATCTTTAATATATATATATATATATAATTAAATATGTATATTGATTATATGATAAGTACAATTAGTTAATCTCTTGAATATTTATATATATTGCTTTATTTTTTAAGTACTCATCTATTCTTGAATTTACACTCGCAATGTGTCAAACTAAATTCTCTTCAATATGATATGCGTTTCATTGATGATTCTTTGAATATCTATTATGCTTTGATATAGGACTTGTTAGTAACTTCAAGCTAACGAAGAGTAGTTAGTTTATGTACACATGGTATTTTGTACACCTAGCTGATGAGAGAGGCATCAGCCTATAGTGATTGATCATCCCATAATGGTTATCTTCGAATGTCATCTAATCTCTGATATGTATTTCATTACGTTATGATAATATGTTTAGTATATATATGTATATTTATATCAAGATAAATTATCTTGTAAACTATTAATATCTAAAATATATATTAAATATTATTTTCTCACTAAGTTGGTTGAACTCACCCCTCATTCTTAATATTATTTCAAGTTCTTAATTTCTAATAGCAGGTAAATTTTGTTAAGTGTTCTTGTTTTTTTAGTTTGGTCAGTATACCTCGCTTGTTTTGTAAGGTTTTTCTTTTCTTTTCTTTTGATTTGATGTCTTAAATGCTCTATTATTATCTTGTTTTAATTAAGTTTGAATTTTGACAATATAATGAGTATTATAAATTATTGTTTTTATTTTAATTACTGATGAAGAAGTTTTGAATTATCTTTTAAATTTATTAGTTTTGAATAATATAATATTTTTAAAGATTATGAAATATTGTGTATTTTTAAATAATTTTTGATATAACTGTTTTGAGACTTAGCCTAAATATGATATCCTTTCAACACAGCACTTGAATTGCTGGTCACATATCTAGAACTAGGATGTTGACACTATACAAGAAAATCAAACAAAAATTCACTGGTTTAGCCATATCAACTGTTTTTATGCGCACCATAAAAGTGTGAAAGTACACTTTTTCAAGCCATCATCTTTTTGTTGTTTCTTAGATTGTCATGTTGTCTCACATATCCTACATTTTTATCTTTGGATGCAATTCACTGTTCTGATCATAGATTATGCAATCCATCATGATCAATTAGTTTGATCACTTCAATAACACACAAACCCACACGCAAGTTTGCAAATTTTCTATCGTTTATTATCATGTAGAAACTATGGTGATTAGTTATTCCTAGAATATGGCAGGTAACCATTTCTATTGTATTTTTTTCATTTTAATGAGACAAAAAAAATTATATGGAACGTTCTAGATGTTGAAACAGCTTTTATTCAAGCCATACTGCAATATAAGAGCCTATCATCTGCAAAACGAATAGTAGTTGCAATACATTTTTAGTGGAAACTTAATTCTACCTGCTCAAATATGAACTAGGTTGCAAAATCATGAAAGCAGTTGCTAGCAAATTATTCCCAGGAAAAAAAATCAATGCAAAAACTGCTTCTACTGCCTGAACACGTACAAAATCTTGAACAGAGTATTTAACCAGTATCAGAAAACTGAAGATAAATATGTAATCAATGATGTTTCTTCATGTAAGCTCTGTGCTTGAGCATCATTGTTATGAGGGAAATGTAATGACTTGCAGGTTTAAGTAGCATTCACTTATTCTTCGAGTTCTTCCCAGTGAAATATGCCACCTTATAAAAAGAGCAATTACCTTTTCCTTCCTTTTTGCCCCATCAAACCTGCAATAAAATTTATTTGCATCTTGGTACCAACCGAAAAGTATGAGCATGTTCCGGGAAAATCATTCTATTTCTCCAAGCTATTAGGTCAGGGCAATAATTTAGGCCAATGCCTTCAACCAAACATAATCAATTTCAGTTCAGAATTCCAGCCTTTGAACCACATGAATGCAGGATAAACTGCATGAGCAATGGATCACAACATTCATTCTCGACTCTTAAACCTGGCACACCAATGTATTAGAAGATCTTCAACATCAGCATCCATTCTTGTTCTTATGCCACCCTAGGCCAACATGTGAGGAAGATCTCCTACAGTTGAACCTGTTGCTTCATATACAGTCTTGAACCCAATTCTTGTATAGAACCTGAGAAGCTAGTAAAACAAGAAACAAGGCAATACAGTTATAACAGATTCAACCATTCAGGTAAGATTTTATATCTGCTCCATAAAAGATCCAAGAATGTATTCTTTCCAGTTTCCAGTAACCATCATCTTTTTTGAACCATGTGGGTGCCTAAAGGGTTATCATAGCTGACAGTAACCCACAAAATTGTAGGGTTTATGTCTAAACAATCAGATTGAAACAACTTTAATTCTTCAAGAAAAGGTAACGGAAGAAGATAAACTCATCCAAAAGACCTAAAGCAGAGAAGGGAAGGGGTTCTTGAGTTATAAATATATAATTGAGGGTTGTTTTCAAATCCTAACTTTACCAAGACATAAGAGAGCTGATTTGATTTGGTAAACTGACAAGCGAAAGTGAAGGCAAATAACCTTGGAATGGTAAAGATCAGAGTCATTAATAGCAAGCAACTCAGCAGTCTTACAACCATGGTCATAACCATACCGAATAGCAACAGCTCCAATGAACAAACCAGTGCCAAAGATGGATTTTTCCATGCCAAGCGTCTCTCTTTTCAATCTTAGTGAATCTAAATGAAGAATCTTGCCTTTTAAGCATAACCTTATAAGCCCTTCAGCTCTCCCAAGCTCATTTTGAGTTTCAAGACTCTTGGCTGTGATTCTAAAAAAGGGTCCTAGAGTTTCTAGCTTAAGGTCAAGGTTCTGGGCCTTCGATGCTGCCAATATTTCAGACATGGTTGGTCTAGGTATATTTTTATGCTGTTAGCAATATTCCCGTGTAGAATGTTGCTCTTTTTGAGAGAACTGAAGAGGGTTTTGGTTGGTGTCATTTGGTCTGGAGATGATAAACAGGAAAGTGGTGTGATTAAGTAAGAGAGATGGGATCTTGCTTGTCTTCCTGAATTTAGCAAAGAGATTTTGAAGGTAGGAGTCACGGATGTTAGTTCCATTTTTTCTCAGTCGTTTAGCAACGGAGCAGAATGAAAGAGGAAACTGAATGGTAACTTTGAGACAGGCAGTGCACGAGGGTCCGGGGAGTGGTCAGAGGTTTTGATTGGTTGATGTTCTGATCATGTAGATATCCAGAATGAGGTAAAGCGAGGCACAAATTGGATCCCCATTTGACTCCTACCTCGAGCTCTAAGAACTAAAACTTTTTGCTTACCCCAGGGATAATACATATTCAATTATTTGATTATTTGTATGCTATCACTCTTATAATTTTCTTCTTGTTGTAGTCGTTGTCATTTCCGCAGGATAGCGATAAAATTAGAATATAAGCATGTGTTATAATCATGAAACACAATTAAAATTGCTTCCAAAGGCCTAAACTCGGTATTGGATTTATTACATCAAATAAGCTGAACTGATTATTTCATTATGGCATTGGAATCAAATAATAATTTACTACATTGTATAATTACAAGGAATTGCCGTCGGCAATTGCTAAGGTTGGTATAAACGATTGTACAACTATAGTTTTTCTGTAATATAAAGAATTATACAACTACATATACTGGGAGGATGCAGAATAAAACGCTAGAAATTCTGATTGCTCTTAGCAAAGAACATGTCAATTGAAAGATGCCCGCCTTCTTTCGGAGATCGTTTGCGCTTCCTACGTTTGCTTCGGCTTGAGATGTGATCCTTCTGGACAGACCTGAAAGAGTTTCAAACTTGTCAGATCAAACGAAGATCATTACAGGAAATGCGGAAGCTATCCTAGGAAATGCAGTTTCTTTCGTATTTGGTAAGCATAAAATCAACCCCATGCTCTAGCGCCTACCTAATCTCCTATATCTCATACGAGGCAGCTAAGATGATTGATATGGTGTTTGGACAAGAAAAGGAAAGTAAAAATTACTGACACCCAATACATACAGATAACATCAGTGATCACTTAGTTTAGTAGAACCCCTAGAAAAAAGAGTAAAGCAGTGTCCGTGATCCAAGTACAATCCACGACTTTATAAGTTGCATTAAGATTGAAGAGTAAGAGGGTCACTGATCAGAAAAAGAAAATTATAGGCGCGCGTGCACACCCACACGTATATAAAAAACAACCTCTGCCTCAGATTGGAAGTTCTCAAATCTATTCTGGACTCATCCTTTTGAAGCCTCTCTGCAAGATGAAAGTCGGAGTGCTCTTGTCTTTCTTCATCAAAATATGGCGGCATTTCAATCCCACATAGCGAGCACTTGTAGTCATCCACCCAAACTAACCCATCTTTCTGTTCAGATGAAAAGACTGTCTCATTGTCCATGATGACCCGGTTCATTCTGTCAGGGCTTCCCCCCTCAAGTTGTCCAGGTAAGGACAAGCCTGATTCCTTCTGCTGTGACACTTCCCCTGCCATATCCTTGGTAATCACCTTGAAAATGACAAGAGAGAAGAATAAAGCCAAAGAGAAAGACTAAGAATCAAGAAAATCAGAATTCAATATAAGTTGTCACTCTAAAATGACTGCATAGTCATTTTAGAGATTGACACAAGTAACCAGATAACAAGAAGTGGGGAGCCCGCTAATTTGAATTTATTTCTAGTCATGTCATGGACAACTCTTTCTCCTTGCCACATACCTTGTCCGCAGTTTTGTTGCTTGAAGATTCATGGATTTTCTTAGCTTCAACATTATCAGTGGAAGTGCAGTGGTGAACATTCAGATCCTGTAGATTATTGCTGTCCAGTGGATCTCTGATTCCATAATGTTGTAACTCATGACTCTCAATAGAAAAGGAACCTTCCATATTGTTCATTAAGTGTTGATCATTAATATCCAATCCCAAGGATTTTGTGATCATCCAAATTTTTCCTAGATAAATCTCCTGAAACGATGAAGTTGTTGAGATTTTTTTGTGTTGGATCAGATGGGGCACCAATCTTGTCTTCATTGAAATGAGACATGCGTAGGCCTGAAAACACATAAAATGATTTGTCATTTTATAAGTCCTCCAAGGCATTAGATTATGCTCATATAAGATTCCTTCTCCGTCCAAACACATTTCCCAGTATGTAAGAAAACTCCCGGAGAGAGACACATGTATCAAAACACAAAACAATTCAATTTCACCTTCAGACAAAAGGCTGTATAAACCATAATGCAAATTCTTACCCATCAACCTTAAAGAAATAGGAAGTTCAGCCTTCAGCAGCTTTGAAGCATACTTCAAGATGTCTTCACTTGAGAAAATATATTTTTCCAAAGTCACAGCTCTGCTTCGAACCTGTAGATTCATGATGGTCAGTAGACTTCAGTGCATAATGACAAACATAATAATAAGTGCAAAGAGAGGCCAGGTAGCGTAAGAATAAGGAAAGCAATAAAGACAAACAAATCACAAATCTTAAATTTCAATTAGAGAACCTATTGCAAAGACAATCAACAATGAAATGGTAAAATTCTATTGTCGTCATTATCAAGCAAAAGAGCCTGCTTCTTCTTGTTCAAAGAAGCCAGCCATTTCCTGCACAATTGCAGGGGGTTAAGATTTTATCTACTGTCCAGGGCATCCCTCCTGGACACTGCTTTGCCAGGACGAATGCAAACTAATGCGGGTGAGTAATGTGGGTGGGGACACCAGACCCACACCATGGATTACACAAGTATATAGACAAAGGACAATGAAGGATAGCTTAGTATGCCACTCTTTGAATGGGAGACTGAGCTCATCTAGTCTTATTTTATTGTTTATTCGTTTATTTATTTGGGTTATTTATGTTAGACAGTTTTAATTGATGGGCTAAGTCCAATGGTTGGATGTTTTAAGGTTATGCTATTTATATGGTTCTTTTTCATTTTATCAAATAGTTTTCTTGAATTGATAAAATAAAAGACTATTTCTCCTCTGAATTTTTTCTGCTTCCTAGCTTTTTTTCCCAGCTTTTAATTATTGGCTTCCTTCTTTCTTTCTTTCTCTGCTTTTAGTTTTTTTTTTTTTCTCACAACTTTGGTATCAGACCACAAGCTTTTAATTGTTCTCACAATTAATTGATCTCTTTGAGCTTTTGAAAATCCTCAAAATTCAACACAAATTTGTGTAGAATCATCATCAATAGTTGACCAAAAAAAAAAAACTTTATTCTTTCTGTTTATAGCTAAGATCTAAAAAAAAAAACAAGAAGAAGAAGAAAAACACTACCATTCATCTTCAACACAAACCCAACACCCCTAGACATACTACTACCTCAACCAAACCACAACCATCCACCCTTGCGCAACCACTAGAGATCCAACACTTCAAATCTTTCATCACCAGTGACAACGGCTGCAACACACCAACAATTTTTCTCCCTTTGTTTTGGAAACAAACAGCAATCCCTCCCTCAACATAGTCAAGGTCATCACAGCCTTCCCCTCATAACAAGATTGGCCTTCCTTGCGTCAACCTTCATCTTTTCCACCTAGCACCCCCAACACAGCAGACGAGACCATCCAACAGTGTCAACACAACAGCTTAATCTCCCTAAAATCCACGACACTGAAAACACCACCAACAGCATATTATAGTCACGTCAATGCCATGTCCGCTCATTGTCATGTCAATGACACAACAGCCAGCATTGACATGTCAGCATTCTTCATCACGTCAGCAACAGTAACTTGCAACATCTTCCCATCACAATCTGGTCAGTAAGCCTCTACAAACTTCTTTCAACCATTGAATATCATTGTTCCTAGTATATTTTTACACTTGATGAAGAATTAACATTGATATTATTCTTCTGTGCATGCATATAAAATATAATCCGCCTTGCAATTTGAGCTACCTTAATTTTGCTGGCTTCTTTATTCACTTGTATTGAATATCCAGTCCTACAACATCTTCCCATCACAATCTGGTCAGTAAGCCTCTACAATCTTCTTTCAACCATTGAATATCATTGTTCCTAGTATATTTTTATACTTGTTGATGAAGAATTAACATTGATATTATTCTTCTGTGCATGCATATAAAATATAATCCGCCTTGCAATTTGAGCTACCTTAATTTTGTTGGCTTCTTTATTCACTTGTATTGAATATCCAGTCCTCTTAATTAATTATGGAGCTCGGCTAAATTTGTGGGGAAACTGATGTTTAGAGGACTAACATTGCTTGCTTGCAATCTTTTTCCTCGTTTAATATGTTATTGCTTAGCCTCCAAGATAAACAAATAATTATATATTAGCTTTGATTTTATATTGTGTTTTACTTGCAATTGTCATTTGTGATCTCAATCATAGTCCTTGGATTAGTATCGCATGCATTTACAAAGAGGTCATCTAGTACACAATTCAAAACTCACAATTGCCATGGACCCAACTCTAGTGATGTTCTTAGGGATATTCAAGAGCAATTACAGCTCATATCCAATCAAATGAACAACTTTTTTGAGAGGATAGAATCCATAGAAACTTTACAAATAAGACAATCTAGTGAGAGTAAGCATTTTAATGACAATAGCTGGCACCGTCAAAGGCCAATTCCCCATAGACAGCTATTGATTTTGTGGGACAATTTTCTATGAATTGATAAAATAACATACTATTTCTCCTCTGAATTTTCTCCTCTTCATAACTTTCCTTTCCCTGTTCTTAATTTTTAGCTTCTTTCTTTCTCTACCTTTAGTTTTCTTTCATTTTTTTTTGCTAAGCATCAAATGCCCTTCTTGAATCCATTAGCAATTGAGCATACCTCCTAACACTTAATCACATCTTCTACAGGAAAATGAAAAGCCAACAAAAGATGCAGAGAAGCAAGGAACTTTAAACAGCATAACCCATTTACATCTTATAATTTGCCCTCAAGCGCTCTCACAGAGAAGGCAACAAAACATAAAATCAGAAAGTACCTCAAATGATGCAGTTTTCAATTTTAGAGTCAATGTTCGACCGCAAAGACCACCTTTTTTCATGTCAGCGCATAGCATCTCTGCAATATCAGCTGCCAACACAATTCAAACAGGCTTACTTAAGTCAAAAATTTCATTAATATTCTAGATAGTTGTGTGACATTGAATGTCAAGCAAAACCAAATTGATAGTGTGTTGTTTTGTATTAAAGCCAAAAATGATATTAACTGTATTTCTAAGCCCTCTGTAATAAGAAATCTTCAGATAGTTTTGAGGTGTAATAAAGCCAAAAGAAAGCAACTGCTCCATCCCAAAGCATTACATAATTGTACATACACCAGATTAAAAAAAAAATAGATATGCCAAGGAGGCTTACCTAATTTCTGATAAAGAAGTGTCTCATCATCCGTGGCTGAAAAAGTTCTCTCACTGCTGATACTTTTTCGGGACCTGACTTGAGGGGTATCTGTCTTCCCAATCCCCAAACCCACAGAGAGAAAAAAATCTGCAATAAATCAGCAAGAATCACTCTGATGGTAACTGCCTACCAATTCTCTGTGCACATGATGCATTCAACTCTATAAAGTTTTATTTTATATAAAGAATTTGAAGTCACTTCCACTTACTGTCAGAATTTCCCGCCCGAAGAAATGGATTCATTTTACATAGATATCATAAGGGGAACATCAAAATAATGTAATTATGTATTGATTCAATGCTCCGTACAAGTTGTTAAGCAGATTTTATTGTCCTAGCCAATTATTTCTAAAGACTAACATTGTTTATACCCTCATAAATTAGGCACATTGTTTATACCATGACAAAGAGGAAAACACCAGACAATGACTACCTGCTGTGGAATGAGAAAACAGTGCACAAAGAAGCCCGCCCTTCTGGAGCATCTCTTCACACGTACTAATACCAAAAGCATCCCTCAGTATATGTTCAGTAACCTTACCAATGCCTCCAATCTGTATAGAGTTCGATCATGTGACATCATACTAAAACTTCAGAAACATTTTAAGAAAAAGGATATTTTGCATTTTCCTCAGAAGAATATGAAACATCTTTCATTGAAATAAAGTCAGAAAATTTACCTTCCTTATGGGGAGTGAGGATATAAATGTCATGACAGCCATCCGATCATTTGTTAAAACAAACTGTCCATTGGGTTTATTTATATCAGAGCAAACCTGAGAACACGCACATGTCAAGTGAATATATATGGTAGACTTTTGTACTGTAAAATGCATTATCTAAATGAAAACCTCCACCCCTTTCTAGGTTACCTGTCTTTTTCTTCTTCTTTTTTGGTAGCATACTCCAGTTTGATTAGGTGGCAATAATTTAAATGCAAGACCATGAGATTAGTCTTTTATGAGTTTACTACTGAAGCTTAGGATAATTCATTCAGTATATGTCAAAGATCACGTTTTGCAGACTTCGAAATTCTTTGATCAAATTTTTCCTATTCTAAGGCCCGATCAAGTATGCATGTGATCAAAATTCAGACGAATAAAATGTCAAAGCCATTCACTCAGACATCATAACAAGAGTTTCACCTTGAATTGAATGCACTCAAGGCTACAATACTGAACAACTTACATTGGGCTATTGATGAGATTTCTAAAATTGACTTCACTCAAACTTAACCATGTTGAGACCTTTTTTTATGCTTTGCATGCTTCCTGCACATTTCAGAAGGCCATTAATGCCTCTAATAGTTACTGACAGCTTATTGTGTAAAAGATAAGCCCTTTATATTTGATCAGTATAAATATTTTTAAACTAGCTTGCCATCAAAAAAAAAATATGTATGTCATCCACTAAATTAATCTCTCATCGTGAGTAGTTCTTAAAGTTTTTATCCATGGAAACATCTGTTCTGTTGTGAATTTTATCAAAATTGCTTTTTTCAGTACTTTCTATGTCACTATTAAAAGAAATGGGAAGATGCCAAATGGAAGTCCAAGCTGGACGCAAACTGCAACGAAATAAGGGAACAGCTAAAAGAACCTTAGCAAGTAAGCGGTTTGGGGCCACTCCAGCACTACATGTCAGGCCAGTCTCTTCGTTGATGCATTTTCTAAGTTCTTCGGCAATCTTCACAATTGCAGCATAAACAGAAAAGTGAATGTCAACACAATATAATGTAGAACAGCATTCAATAGAAAAGCAAAAGTAAGAAAACCCATCAACATACTTCTCCACAAGACATGCCCCTTTCTTTGCAGACCTCGGTTATATCCAGGTATGCTTCATCCAAACTAGCAGCCATGAAATTAGGATCGTATTTCTCAAAAACTATAGAGAAGCATGTGTTAGTCAGATATTTGCACATGATAAGAGAAAGCATTACATAATCTCTGTTAGAACCCTATTGACTAACCTTTTCTAGTTAATTCACTGTAATGAGTATACTTTTTGAAATCTGTAGGAACAAAAATTAACTCCGGGCATAATTTACGAGCAATGAAACCAGGCATTGCAGCACGAACTCCAAACCTCCGTGCCTACAAAGTAAATCAAATACCATTTTCACAAAAAAGAAGAGTAACGAAGCAGATACATAGACAATTAGTCCTTCAAACAAAACCCACATTGAAAACAACAGTAACATCCAATCTAAACCTCATAATTAGCGGTCGAGATCATAGACATGCCACCAACAGCCATCGGTTTCCCTTTCAATGAAGGATTGCTCAATGTTTCAACAGCGGCATAGAAAGCATCCATATCCACATGTAACCAAATCCTCGAAAGATCACGCGTGGCTTCTAGCTCTAAAATTCTTCTATCTGCCACCTATAAATCATAGTATAAATTAAAAACCATATAGATTTCCAAGAGGAACAAAAATAAAAGCCACGGACATTTATAGGGAGTTTCTGAGCTTTACAGTTTGATAATGAGAGAGATCAGCAGCACTAAGCTTGGCACGTTGGGCACGCATGTTTTCAATTTTTTGCCTCAATACAGCCTCCTTTTTTTCCTCGTTCTCAAAATACTTTGATCCTTTACTGCTTTCATAAACTATTCTTTGCACTTTCTCTTTGTCCACTCCTTCCATACCTAAAAACATTTGTTTATAACACATTGTTTAATCAAATTTCCAATAACACATAACCAACATCGATCAAATAACGAAGAAACTCGAATAAAAATGTCAAGAATTTGCAAGTACTAGGTGAAATAATTGTGAATAAATCAACCCATGTAGAGATTTTTACTACCTGCTTTAGCGTTAGTGTAAACTGTGTGGTAAGATTGCCATGGACGAGGCTTGTCTCCTGACAAGGTCTCATTTTTCTCCATCTCTCTCTCTATCTCTCTGTGCCCTTGGTCTCCCTCTTATTTTTTGTGTTTTGGGTATTGAAAAAGCTTGCTGAACAAGGAGAAGAGGGAAGGTGAGAATTATTCAGGGTGTTTGGAATATTTTTTATTTTATTGTACTGATTTGAATTAAGATTATGGAATTTAATTTATTAAATTCGTACAAAATTAAACAAAAGCGGTCGAGATCTTTATTCCAAAAACACCCCTCTCTAACTTACAACCCTATCTTGCCCTCACTCGGAAAACTTGTTTACTTCTTCAGTTCTTCCCAACTCAAACTCAATAGTGGTGTGACACATGAAGATCCTTTCTTTTACCCCATTTTTTTGGTATCGCGTTTTAAAATGAGAGGAGGGTGGCCAAGTTTTTTATTTAAAAATTATTATTATTATTATTATTATTATTATTATATTTTTTTAGATAGTTTTGATGTAGTGATGTTAAAAATAATTTTTAAAAAATAAAAAAAATTATTTTAATATATTTCCAAATAAAAATTACTTTAAAAAATAGTTATTAATACAATTTCAAACACCTCCTTCATCTTTTTAATAACTAATTCTTTTTTGATCTGATAGCTTTTGTAGTTTTGATATAAAGAAACAAGTTTTGAAAAATTAGTTTTTGTTGTGATTGATGTGGTTGAAACTTATTTTTTATATTAATACATTAAAATAATCTAAAAACACTAAAAAAATTAATTTAAAACAAAAAAAAATCAAAATTTTACAAAATGATGGTTCAACCACTACACCAAACAAGGTCTAGGAGGGTATTTGGCGCTACAATTGGATAGCAATTTTGTAAATTTTTGAAAAAAAAATTTATATTATTAAATCATTTTAATGTGTTGATGTTAGAAATAAATCTTTTAAAAATATATTATTTTGATACAATTTCAAGTGAAAAGCAACTTCTATCATTGTTTCAAACACCCAAGTATGTAGTATTTGGTATTGTGGTAGTAATTGTTTTTAAAAGTATTTTTCACATGAAAATATATTAAAATTATTATTTTTTAAGATTTATCTCTAATATCAACACTTTAAAATAATTTTAAAACACCAAAACCTAATTTTTAACCAAAAAATGGATTTTTAATAAACACATGGCCAACAACATTTCCAAAAGATGTCTAAGTGTCTAGAAGAAATATTAAGAATGTGTTTGTCTTTGAGGTAATTATTGTGATTATGGTTTGATAAAAGTGATTTTAAAGATATCAATTTTGTTGTGGTTAGTTTATATAAAATATATTTTTAATTAAAATTATGGTTTGAATTATTTTTTTATCTAAAAATATGTCATGATATGTTTGGTTAAAATTGTAGTTGAGATTGATGTTGTACACAAAATGATAAAAGGACACAAAATTAAAATTTATATTTTAAATAGCACAAATAACAAATAGTAGAAACAATAACGGACATAAAAAGAAATTGTTCATTTAAAACAAAAAAGCAATATTGTCTCATCAAACTTGCTGCAATTTCATCACGAATATAATCTATAAGCAAAGTCCTTTAGTGCCTACGTGTTTATGATTGTGGAATCATATTGGCTAAAATATCATCAAAAACAAAATCAGAATGATGATCAAACTCATTAAATGCAACATCTTAGATCAATTTCCTTATAATGTAATTATATAGTATCATTAATGCGATAACAAATTGAACTTATGTTTTGTAAGGAAACATAGGCATGATCTGCAAGATTTTCCACCTTTTTTTCCAAACTCCAAAAATATGTTCTATTACATATCGTAACGATAAATGGATAAGCTTGAATAATTCTTCCCGACTTTGCAATTAGCCTCATTGATAAAATTCTGAAAGATGATAACTCTCACCTATATATGGCCTAAAGTAACCGTTCTCATTTAGATATCCCGAATCAACAATATAATAATTCCCTACATCAAGATAGTGTTCATTTAAAATTTAATTATTATCATAGACCAAAAAGAAAATTACATGAAAAATTAATACATACCCACACTTTTTTATTTCTCAATATATTCTAGTGGCTTCAGATATTTTATATTTAAATTGTCAATCGTCTTAAGAAATATTCTTGTATCATATACACTATCTTCTCACCCAACTCAAACAAATGTAAATTGTATATCAAAGTTACATGGCAACATTATATTTTGAATAGGTACACATTTTCTGCTAATAAATGGTATTTGATTTTCTTGTGATACAAAAACACATATATGTGTTCCATCAATCACTCCAATAAAATATTACATAAAAAAATAGTTTATTAATCAATTGAAATATAGTCAAAATACTTTTTTGTAACCTTTTTAATTATTAAATTATTTTTAAAATTATTTTTTTAATGATTTATGTTGACGTTGTAAAGAATTTTAGATCTACCGATTTGATTAATTTAACAGTTAGTAAGCACATCCACCTGAGAACTTCATTAAAATATCTACTAACAGTTTTATCTAAATACTGAAATCTCTTTATGAACTTTCTTATTTGAAGCTTTTAGAACTAAAGTATAGAGAAACATATTTATCTTCTCAATAACACTCATTCTCCTAAAATACTTTAATTCGTACAACGTTTCCAAATCAACACACAGACTCTACAACGTGTTTGCATCCATCCTAAACATATTAACATAACGTATCTAATGCCTATTTAAAATTTCATTTAATCATCTCATTTTTGTATTGTATGAAACCATATATAGTTCTATATAAATATAACTATTATAATACAAAGCAAGTCCTTTAGCCATGCATAACAATAGTTTATGCCAATCAAACTCTCTAAGCCGAAACAAATCTCCTTCCTTATCATTATTTTATTTATTTTCATTATTGTTGTCATCGTCATTATCTGTATTATTGTCATAAGCATTACCGCTACTGCATCCAAAACCACTACCACTACTTCTACCACTAAAACTATTTGAAACATACTAAATAACATTATTCATAAAATTGTCATACTCTTCATCAAATAGATCATTAAACCAATTTATATTCATATCTACAAAAGAAAGATTTCTTTTCATGCATGAAAATTGTCACAAATATATGTAGATAGAACCAGTTACATATTTGATGTTAATAGTTTACTTTAATAAAATGCAGTCAATTAATTAAGATGGAATGAGGATAAAAAAAAATGTTTCACATAAGTCTATGATTGCACATAAACCTTAATATATAAGTTGAAAAACAACAACTTACCTTTTCAAATACAAAGGAATTCAAAATACATCAGATGAAATGCTTGCTATATAGTGCAAACTTGTTTTACATTTGTTGTTGGAAGTAATATATGTGTTGTTATTGTTAGTGTGTTTTAAATAGACAGCTAATAAAATTTCACATGAGTTGAAATGAAAGTAACAGATCAAATGTTTAACAACCATTCAAATAACTTTCTCACCTATAATTCTAGCCTACAATTGCAAGCATTCTCACCTAATATTCCAACTTCCAACAAGATCATAATAGAATTCAATAATAGTCACCAATAAAATACAATAGAATTCAGCAATTCTAACTTTATAGCACATTGTTTTAAAAATAAATCATAATCATGTACATTCAATCTCATACTCTGTAGGAACCATTTAATTTATAGAGCAATGGATAACAACATATTAGCAACAATATTGATGTCTAGATCAGCATATCACATCTTTTCTAACTATAAAAAACACGGCACTAAAATATATTCATTATAGTTCAAATATGAAAATAATGCTCATTAAGCATTTAAAATCTAATGAAAAAATTATTGTAATAACATATCTAATAATATTAGACTTTAACTATGAAATTCAGATGATACCGAAAATCCATATAAATCATAATCAACTTCAATTGCTAAGAAATGGTTTAGAGATAACTTTAAATAAATGATATCATATTTATCTTTACATTGAGATTTAACATTTGATCTCCTCTTAAATATTAATTTGAGCCATTGAAATTTTCTTCCTCTATCTATAATTGTTGCCCATATTTTCCTCATGTTTTTAACCATGAAAAACTCATTTGTAAAATAATAAAGCTCACTGCTAAAAACTACTTCCTTAATGGAGTGAAACTCCTTTACGACCACTTCTATGCTACACCTTTTTCTACCTCAACTACTAGATGTACATTCATTCTTAATAAAGACACTATCAACCAAATGATCTAAAAATAAAAAAGTTACGCTCTCATTCTTGAACTTTTTTTAACACTCCTTTTGTGTACAGTGTTGAACACCTTTTCTCTTTTCATTACTACCACTAGGATTGCTATTACTATTGGCAAAGTTAACACCAACAACCATATTATTGACATCCTTTATAAAATTTGATAAAATATTCTCCTTTGAATCACCACTACCTTTCTTTATATGTAAATCCTTATTAGTAGCATTTCTTCTCCTTTCACCTATACCATCATCATCAAAATTCAAACCCTGTGATGGAGCCTAAGCATATTGACCGATAGCCACAATGTTTATAAACATGATATCATATTTACAATATAATATGGGATTGATTCCAAAATGCCTATACTTTCAAGCTTCTCGTATCTCCTATAATAAGAGAGAAAAAGATATAAATGAATCATTATAATTATAAGAATAAATAATAAAACAATTTATAATAATCATACACATTCTGAAATAAAAACAGAACTTGACTTTAAATTTTCACCACTCATCAATTGCTAAAATTGTTCTAAGTTTAGGACCCCAGCTCACTCTTATTTCAAAAATCAATTTTTTCTATATTCTCCAATCCTTTTTTACTCTATCTCACTTTATTCTTTAATTGTGATTTTGTTAATGCATGGTTGATATGCTTCTTAAAGCAAGTTATAACATATTTTCATACATCTTTGTCGAAATATATGTTTGATAGCATACCTTTCTCAATTGTTTTGATACAAATATCACAAAATATGTTCAGCATCTCTGTAATTCAACAAACCTTTTCTTGTGATTGAGAATCTTCCACGTTCTTGATTAAAATATTTTTTCTACCATATAATTAACAAGTTAATTTCCTATATGTAATATAACAAAAGACCATTAATTTATAGAAGTCTCAACAATTTTGGTCTGTGAAAGCAACAATTACAAATGGCTACTTGACAAGATAAGGTGTTTGATACAATTAATGATATGAATTTAACATTAATAAAAAATAAGTTGATCTTATAACACTCAATGCAACAAAGAAATAACACACATAGACTGAACCAAGTTTATGAAAACAACAATTAAAAGCAAACCTAAGAAAGTTTAAAAAAGAAAGTTATAGAAAAAGAAAACCAAATCATAAGGAAAAAGAATTAAGTCCAATAATTCACAAGAATTTTGATTAATTCCATATAAATCAGCATACCCATACACTAAACATAATATTACAAATAAAAAAATCCATAATATAGGTGTCACTAATAAGTTATAAGAAATCCAGTAGCATCATGAGAAGTCTTTTTCTACATATAGGTTAATTTAATATGTTTAGGGCTTAAGATATAAGAACATCAAATATTAGTAAATTGAAAAATTACAAACAACATTGTCAAAATATCATAATCATGAAAGACATCTAATATTTATTTTGCAATGCGGTGAGATAAAGGATTAATGTTGTATTGGAATTGAAATGCATAAGCCTACAAAGTAATCCAATTTTTTTATTTTATAATATGAAAGAAAATTATATATATTGACATATACAATGATCATGCAGTCATAATATATATAAGAACATGCCTTCAATTTTTGCCCAATTATAACTAAACTTGAAAACATACAACTTAAAAAAAAAAAGATAACATAGATCATAAGACCTATAATGTAGGATGTACTAAAATAATGAGAATCGAGAGTTTGTTATGCTTTCCAAGAATAAAAGATGTTAGATCTATGGTTCTTGAAACAAAATAGAACAAAATAGATCTATGAATTATATGAAATTTTTTAAATATCTTATCAAGAATATCATCATCAATGTCAGTATGTATTCAACCATTTATGGGTTATGAAAAAGCATCATCACCATGAAAAGAATAGAAGACAACAAAAATCTAGTATATGGTTTAAGTTTAGGATAGAGATTTGGGTTAGAGAAAGGTAATCTTTAATCTAAATAATTTGCAATGCAAAAATTACGGGTCTTATAAGTTAAAAAGTATGGCTCATAATTAGCCAATCAACTTCAATTTTATGGTTTCAAATGAACACAAAAATTACCATGCAAACAAATACTAAAGGATGTTTGGGAGTATGGTAGCAGTTATTTTTTAAAATGCTTTTCTTTCAAAAACACGTTAAAATAATATTTTTTTTATTTTTAAAAATTAGTTTGACACCAGTACATCCAAATGATATGAAAACATAAAAAAACATATTAATTTAAAGCAAACAAATTCAAAAATTTTCAAAAATACTTTCTAACCTCAATGTCCAACACTATTTGGGAATGTGGTTACATTTGCTATTTAAATTGTTTTTCATGCTGAAATGCATCAAAATGATATTTTTTTATATTTTTTTTAAAAATATTTTTGAGATCAACGCATCAAAACAATCTAAAATTAACAAAAAAAATTAATTTTTTAGAAATGCAGATTGCCTGTGTTTCTAAACATCATGCATATGAAAATATTTATCTTAAAAGTGAAAGGAATTTGCATACATATTCTTTCTTTTTATTAAAGTGTGAATTTAATCAAGCTTGGACTAGTTTGAAAATTTCAAAGCCATTGGAGTAACATGTTGGTCCTTGTGGCCTTAATTAAACTGAAAGGGAAAATTTTATGTCGCTAGTTATTTGCTTTTAAGCGAGGGAATAACAAAGAGGTATATGGTGCATTATCTAGATTAGTATTGGATCACAAAATTAGTTTTTAGTCATTTTATCTATTTGGTATTGTGATGTATTATATTTATTAAAAGTTTTTTTAATTTAAAAATATAATAAAATATATTTTTTAACATTAACATATTAAAAATATCAAACAAATAAGGTAATATAGGTCTGATAGAAATATCAAACTCAACATATTTGGATTTAACATTTAGTCATGTCTAAGGTAACATAGGTATGACAAATATGTTAGATCCAAAACATTTGGACTTGGTAGTCAATCAAGTCCAAGGTTACAACTATCTTTCTTTGGCATGTCTAATGAAATAATCATCATTCCTTGACATGTTTCATGGTAAACTTTATTATAGTAAGTTGCAGGTACTAGTCACAAGTCATAATTGTTTAACAAATACAAAGTATATTCTTAAAAGCACCTTTTATTAAGGAAAATGAACGAAATTATTAATATCAATTAATTAACTGATTATTCAATCCAAAATTTTTATTATAGATCTATTTATATTTTTTTATGATTTTATATGACTTACAAAACTTTTGTTATATTGTTATTAATCATATTCTTATGAGGTGCTCAAAACTTCGATAATACTTGAAGTCTAAATTTTAGCTAAGCTAAAATAATTTTATAGTTCCATCATATATACTTAATGGTTGAAAAATATTATATTCATATTTTAAGAAGGAATAGTGATTCGCACTTTAAAGTGTTTTTTTATCAAGATTTTATATCATCATTTTATACTTAAAGTATCAGTAACTCCTTAACTAAAACATGTTTTATAATAACATATCTAATAATATAAAATACCTTTAATTTATAGTAAATATTCATTTTAAATACAGGTTTATCACATAAATGAAAGGATTGATTGATAAATTTAAGAATTGAAATTGAAAGGACAAAGAGGTGGCCAAACTTAAAAAAAAAAGATGTTGGTACAATCCAAACCTGAATATTATTTGATAATTGGGTCATATCTAAAACTATAGATCTCGGATTTAGGTTTATTTTATATAGATGGAAAGGTAAGACATAGGTCTATAACTTTCATATAGAGTTCAAGATTTAAAAATGTCATTTTCAAGTCTGAATCTAGAGTTTAACCTGAACATTATTTAGTATTTAGCCCGTATCTGGAGTTCTAAAGTCCAAATGACCTCTATTTTTTCCTTGAAAAGCTAAGACAATTTCCTAAAACTTTTATATTTTCAAGTGATTCCAATTTTGACGTTATCAATGACGTTTTGGGTAAACAAGAGAAGATAAGGATTATCACCAAGTCAAGAGTTGCCGCCCACTTATCAATTAGTCATCAAATCAATAGTTTTCAATTTTATCCTATAAAAGGAGGTATTTACCATGCATTTAGGTATCTTGGTCTCCAGATCAAGATCATGTTTTTGCTTTTTTTCTTTGTATTTTTGCAATGCTTATGTTTTATTTTCATGAATATCTTATTTATACATTTTATTTTCTATCCTTTACTTATTTAACTTTTATCTTATTTATATTCTTATCTTGTTTATTTATGTTTCTCTCTTTCATTATATTTAGTTAAGTTTATTATGTTAAGATGAAAAGGTTACACTAATGGTATAAGAATAAGTATAATGTAAACTCAATATGGATTTTAATATTTAATACTAACATATTTTGTATTTGTTATCTTGTTCACTCTTATATTATATAACACTTAATATAACAAATGTTTGATACTTTTATAATCCAACCGTAGGGTATAACCTACACATGTGCTATGAAAGGAACTTGATTTGTTGTTAACATAAGTTATAATTATAAATACCTAACAATATTTACAAGTATTAACATTAATCAAATAAGATAACTAGTGTAATCATATTAACAATTCATAATCTGATTGGAACCTTCTTTGTGTATGGTTTCCAATTGAATAACAAAAGATTATATTATGCTTGTTTGAAATACCATTAGTGGATCCTCTAACCTTGACATTTGTTGTTATCATTGTTTAATTCTTACATTTATCTTTCATCTCAAAGTTCTCATCAACTTCTTCTTCTTTTTCTTATTCTATTATTATTATTATTATTATTACTAGTACTACTACTACTATTACTACTACTACTATTATTGTTATTATTATTATTATTATTGTTATTGTTATTTATAATTTATTCAATTAACTTCTCTATGGTTAGACTCCGGTCTTGCTGAGTTATTTATTACTTCGACACTTCTGCGGTTGGGAGAAGACATAAATCTTTTAGTCATGTCAAATAGATATATTAATTTTATCAATTTTTATATGATTCATATAATTATTTTTACTAATATAAATGAATCAAGTTAAAGTTTTAGGATTTTTTTTAAAATTATTACTGTAAATTTAAAAAAAATAGTGATTTTATATAGGTTCAAATTTTTTTAGTGAAATAGCACAGTTTAATCATGCCATGCTTCAGAAACACTACACTTATTAAATGTTGCTATTTTTAAACATGACAAGATAGTTGTAACATTTCTGAAGCACAACATGATCAAACTTCAATATTTTACCTCAATCGGTTGGATCCAATTGCATTAATTGGTCAACTATTTTACACAAAACCATAATTTTATGAAGTTTTTATTCAAAATATATTTTATAAGTCAAAATATACATCTTTGTTCAACTTGTTAACCAAAAAAATAGATTTCAATTAAAATCTTAAAAAAGTTATTATTCGCATAGTAATGATTAATTCTAAATAGTTAGGAGTGAGTCTTTCATAACTAAATGAGAATATGTTCCAAATAAATTATGTAAATGACTTAACAAATATATTATGAATCAGTGAGATATGTCTTTATCCAATAGAAGGTCTAGTCATGTCTAACAAGAATAATAACTTAAAAAAACCATAACTTTTTTATTCAATTGTTGGATCGCACTCAAATTTTTACAAGAGTTTTTAGAGTTTATTTTTTCTATTGTAGCCATTACGTTGCTACGTGGATTATCAGATTTTTAGATATCAAAAATCTATTGTTGGATTGTACTCAAATTTTTACAAGAGTTTTTAGAAGTTATTTTTCCTATTGTAGCCATTGCGTCGCTATATAGATTATCGGATCTATAGATATCAAAAATCTTACTAAAACCTCTAACTTTGACAATTTTAAGATTTTCTTTATTTTCTTAGAACCGATCAATCAGTTGAGCTAGAAATGATACAGTTTGACTGTACTACGCTTCTAAAATATAACATGATCAAACTAAGATTATTTTATTAAATTTTTTAAAACTTCTATTAATTCATTATTTTTTTTAATTTATTGTGGCAGCTGACCAATTTATCCAAAGTTTTCAAAGAAGACATGTAAGGTGCAGAGGGAGAAAGGAATTACTTACGATGAATATATTGATTACTTTTACTTTTGAATTGTATCTTGTTTAGGTGGAAGAGCTCAGCCATAAACTCTGGGATTTTATATAATACTATGTACACATAAGATCAGCTACTTCCTCAGCGTCTGTACTTTTCATACTTCTATGTTTTAAAGCACTGAAGCAGCAGAGGAAGAGGCCGCCAAATTCGGAGTGGGCGAGGCTGAGGGCCCGAGGCTTAAAATTGGTGAAGTTGGGCCTCCATTCGTTTGGAAACCCAAATTCTTAGGCCTAGCCTCAACTCTTCTTCATCATCGGGCCTTAATAAAAAGAAATCGGTCGGTGAGCCCACCTTTTATATTTCTTCCTAACAACTTCTTCTTCTTCTTTTTAATTTATTTATTAACATGACTATTTATAACAATTTATATATATCTTAATTAATTTTATAATTTTTAAAATTAATAATTATATAATTTTTTAATAATCATAAAATTTATAATACTTAAACTCATAATTTTTAAAAAATAAATATAGAATCTCACCAGTTAAATTATATTATTCAAAATTAATTTAATTGTTTTTATAACTTATTTGAATGGACCATGTTTATACACATGTGTATATGTGTCTTGTTTGATTGAAGTTAGTTTTAGATTTTTAATTTAAATAAAAAAATATAAATATACTTGATTAGAACTTTTTGTTTTGATATATTTTTTTTGTTAAAAATACTTATTATTTTTATAAGTAATGTAAATATATACACACACATGTTGAATTATGGTTTAGGTAAAAAATTATTTTCTCATTAGGAGTGCCAAGGAGACTCTAGCTCTAGGAGGTTGTCATTATATCATGTTATATTATAGAAAACCCCACACAAACGTGATAAATATTGGACAGTGTTATATACAAAACCCACAAATATCATAATATTTTTTATTATTTTAAATTTATTTTTAATATTAATACATTAAAATGATACAAAAAAAATAAAATTTTAATTTGAAAAAAAAATTAAATAGAAAAAAGTTGATATTCACCCTCAAACATTTAGTTAAACCATCTTGTCTAAATTTAATGGATTTGATTATATTTCTCAATTAATAATCAATAAAACTCAATCATTGATTTTACCATATTTGTTTTACCATTGTGACGGGGTAATAAAGAAGGAGAATGATATTTAAGGATGCTCGGAACTATCTCATAATTCACTATAAAGTTTCGTGATGAATTTTTTTCATCTAAATTTTTATTATATTTCTCAATAACCATCTTGTCATAATTATATTGGTTGGTTAAGAATTTTATATTGTTATTTTTTTGGATTTGCTTTTCATACCATGATCCATGTCGCAAGTTTTCAATGATGGACCAGGTTAGCTTTGGTTATTTTTATTTTATTTCATCAATCATAGCTAGATTCATTGAAAATTGATATTCTTTATTTTGAATATTTTTTTATAGAGTTATCTCGATATCATGTTTTAAGTCATGATTTTAGTAGGTTTATTATGTTTGACTCAAATTTTATTTCATTACTTTTTAATTATTATTTTTTTCACGAGTTGATGACTAGAATCTTAAAAAAAAATTAAAATATTTATGTTGTTTGAATATTTTTTTTTACAATAAAAAAATCAAGTTTTAAAATCAAAGATTTCCTAACAGCTGAAATGTCAATTACCTCTCAAAAAATCAATAAATATGGTGTTTAATCAGCTCTTATGCAATCGTAATCAACTAAAAATTAAATTCAAGATTCCAACTTGAATGATCGTCACCATTTCGTGGTTGAGCATTTAATCATGTTAAAATAGGTTGTGGACATTTTAATATTTCCCAACGAATTGCATGAATAAAGATCTATTGGCTTTTATGATGACATGCATATTTTAAGCGAGGGATGGCGTGGGCAAGATGTGATATCTAAGATATAAAAAGTTGATAGTTAAGTTTAGGTTTAATCCAAGATATTTAAATTATGGTGGGTGGTATATTCTCAATATACATATATATTTGGCTTCTTTTATTTGTTAGAGAAGGGATAAATGGTATCTTCGAGAGTACCCTCCTTCTCGCCTATTACCCATGGTTTAGGCTTTGTAGGATCTTCGATGAACCACTAGATTAGAATGGTTTAGATTAACAAATTAATTAGAGTGCACGTACATGATTCTTAATCAATAAAACAAAGCATTGCACCAAAGTTCTTGGTTTAGTGGTGGAAGGGACTTGTCTCTTTTCACTGCATCTAGGTTCGAGCCCTGACGTGCACGCCTGTCACTCCCGCGGTGCCTTACCTGTCTACTGGATTTACAGGATATTCAGTGGGCCGTGGGGATTAGTTATGGTGCGCGCAAGCTAGCCCAGACACCCCACGTAAATAAAAATAAAAAATAAAACAAAACATTAGTTTGAGTGTTTATTTTATTGAAAAAAATAACAAATCACTTCATTCCAATCATCTTCAATAAATTTAGTGTTAATTAGGAAATTAAATCAGTTGTTTTTTTAATTTAAAAACAGTATTCGATGAACTTTATTTTTAAAGTAAATCAGTTAAATCAGTTTCATTTTGTTTAGGTAGTATCTTTCTTGTTGATAGGGTTGACTTGATGTAGCAATAAAATCACATATTTGATATATTAACTTAGTTAAAGTTGGGATGAGATTTTTAATAATTTTTTGTTGTCAAGTTTTCTTGTTAATTTATTTATTGTTATTATATATTTTTTTTCTATTTATATTATTTAAACTCTCTCGAGTCCATGACCCAACTTTCAAATATATTTTTACTTGTTTTAGGTATTTATGTGTCACTCTAACATCTAGCTATCTATCTAGTATACTCTGAAATATGATGTGATAAGCAGTTAAATAAGGTAAACAAGTGCTTTAAGGTTTTTGTTTTTCTTTTTTTAATAAGCCTCTATTAAGATTAAAAAACGAAACGGCAACGTCGGTAGGAAACTAGGGAGAAGACCATGCTTCCCCGTGAATATTGCAGAGTAGCCTTGGTGTCCATGCTTCCCCGTGAGGCGAGATTTTTTTTTTGGTGTGAAAAATGATATGTAAATATGGTAAGTTTGGTTTTTTTTTTAAATAATAATAATAACATATGAATCAGGTTATAGATTAAATTAAATCAAATAAAATGATTTTGTTTTAATTAAATAAAAAATAGAAAATGATAGCATATGGATCATTTTTTTCAAAGAGAGACAAATGAAGTAAATAAATTTTCACCCCGTTAAATATGGAACAATAAAAAACATAAAAATATATCTTCGTCAACCTGAGTCAGCGTAATAAACCTATAAATTCAGTAATTATATCAATCCAAGATACTCTATTAAATTTATGATTCAGATAATGAGATTAAAATAATTTAATGATAATGTAAAGAGAATTATAAATTCTTTTTAAAAAAACCATGTTAATTTTTCAAACCAGTAATTCAAATAATTAGTCTTGAAGTACCCTACAAGAAAAAAACTATGAAATTTATTTTACACTCAATCAAATACAAAATTATCACCTATAATTTATAATTACAATAATATCATTTATAATTTCATGAACATAAATTCCTTTCATCTTGCTTTGGGTTTAGTGTTTTTGTGTGGATATGTCATGTCTAAAGTGAAAGGATTAGAGAGAGAAATTAAGCTAGGGAGAGAGAGACAAGGATTGTGAGAAAATCATGTAGATTTAAATTTATTATATACGAGGGAAAAATTTGATTTGTCCCATTGAACACAAAAGCAAATCTTAATTTCTCAAACCTTAGGAGGGTTTTGTAATTATCTCATGAATTTTTTATTTGATTGAAATGTTAAGTTGAAAAGAATAAAAATCAAAACTAAAATAAAAATTAAAATAATTTTTTGATTGAAAATTGAGATTGAAAAGATTAATAACTTAGACAAAATGACTAAGAAGAAACTTAGAAATCAAAATAGTAAAGACCACATTGAAAAATATAGTACTATCAATTTGGATTAAATGATGAAATTAAAACCCAATAAAACTCTTACAAAAGAGTAAAGAAAAAAAATCAAAAGACTAAGGATTAAATTGAAAACATAATATTTGGTAAATTAAGATTGAATGGTGAAATTAAAAATAAATAAAACTTCTATAAAAAGGTCAAGAACAAAAATTAAAAATAAAAAAACATAAAAACTAAAGTTAAAATATCAATAACAAAAAAAATCAAGCTATAATTTTCAAGGGAGAAGAGAGAGAAATCATCGATAACAAACAAGATAATCAATACCAACACATGTTGTTCTAAAGAAAAGATGACTTGATAGTGTTTCCAATGACATGGTGGAATGATATTCTTAGATGCCTTAGTCTCCACATATATTGCTTGAAGGGCGTGGACGCCTCTTAGAAATCATCATGAAAAAATAAAAATATCCTTTTAGTTTAGTTTTAGAATTTTTATTTTTAAAAGTATTTTTGTTGTTTTATTATACTTTTTAATTATTTACCACCAACTTAATTTTTTTAATTCTAAAAATATTTTTTCATTGCACTATATAATTAAAATAAAAAAATTTCATTCATTCCCGATCAATTTAATAATAATTAATATGCCATTTGAAAATAACTCAATCTCTTGTTAAATGATTTTTGGTTAATAGACAAAATTGTCGTTGCATTGTTTAAGTAAATAGTACAAATAAATCTAGAGTTACATAAACGCACGCATAGTACAATTCAATTCCATTCATCTAAGCCACACACAACGCAGAAGAAAACGACAGTCTGTCCAAAGATGATGGAAGCAGGAGAAAGAAATCATGCAAGTGTCAGACAGTCAGCTGTGTGGCAAAGAGGGCAGTCCAAAACCATCTCAATCATTCATTAATTCCACAAAATCACGTGACAATCGCAAGACAGATTATAATCCACTAACCAACCATTCTGCATCAAAATCATGGAATCGTGTCAGCAATTTTATCAGCCTCAAGAAATAATTAAAATACCCAACCACTTCCATTCCTTCTTGTCGCCTTTCTTTCCTAATTCACGTTTTAGAAAACGTTGTTGTGAATTTTCATGTTCAACAACCCCGTCTTTATCCTCATTACACTCATATTCTGAAACATACATTTATATATATAATCATTCGTTACATTTCGTACCGTTTTTTGTATGTTTATTGTTTGTTTTGAGCAATGAATACTATTGGTTTTAAGCCAGCACTGCCTGTAATTTCGGGCTTCAAAAAGCTCGGACTTTTTAGCTTCAATGGTGGCAATCAACCCATTGATTTTAAACCGAGAGGGGTTTGCCTGGTCAAGGTTGCCATGGAAGAGACACAGACGCTTAAAGTGGATGTTCAGGGCAAGGTGGATAAGTTGGCAAATGGGCATGCAGGTAACTTTTTTTATTGGGTTTAATTTGTGTTTGTATTAGTAATTGAATTTGGACCAGTTTATTAAAGTTTTGTCGGTGAAAAAAGTACAGAATTCAAGGTTTTTGACTTTTGATCTCGTTTTCTTTCTTGAAAAGTGTCTTGATTAAGGTATTTTATTGAGATTGGGATTTATCGATTGGATTCTTGTTCTTCTTTGTATAGTTTGGATTTTGACTTGATTCTTCACATGAGTTTTGGATACAGGGAAAAATCACAGCCATTTGTCTACAGTAGGGAGTTCAACAAACATAAAGTGGCACGAGTGCCCAGTTGAAAAAATTGACAGGCAGAAGCTTCTTCAACAAAAGGGTTGTGTTATATGGATCACCGGTCTCAGTGGTTCAGGTTTGTCATACTTGGCTCCTTTGAATTCTTCTTGTGGTTTTTTGTTTTTTCAAATAAAAAATTGGGTTGATTGTCAACTGATCGTAGACCAAGTCTGTCTGTTGTAAATGAACAGTGTTTGACCAGCTTTTTAGTTTTGAGTAAATTCCTGCAGTGTGGTTTTTGTTCTGACTTTTTGGATCAAGGATGACAGGTTAAATTTTTCTGATTTAAAGTGCTCTCACACAAACACCCATGAAGCTTGGCGTGCATTGCATTGATTCTATTTTTTGGTTTTTTATTGCCTGACTTTGGGTTTCTGGTGCCACTGTGGGAAAAAAGTTTTGGATTTCTAAATATTTTTTGTATTTAATCCTCTACCTTTCGTCTCCATCTTGCTTCTGTTTCATGCCTTCTTATGTTCTGAAACTCAATTGATAAGGAAGAGCTCTGTGGCATGTGCCTTGAGTCAAATGCTGTACCAGAGAGGAAAGTTGTCATACATTCTTGATGGCGACAATGTCAGGCATGGCCTCAATCGTTACCTTAGTTTTAAAGCAGAAGACCGTGTTGAGAACATAAGGAGAGTTGGTAAGCATTGTATTAATTGCCTACATCTTGTGATTTTTCCTTACAAGTATTGCTTGTTATACCATCACGCGTGACAGTGGGGATGTCTACTCAGTTAATAATGGTTGATTGATAGTAATCTGCACTCATGGACCTTTGGATGGTTGAGTATGGAATTTTGCAATATGTCTCCTTTGTGTTTAGGGGAGGTAGCGAAACTGTTTGCAGATGCTGGATTTATTTGCATCGCCTGCCTGATCTCTCCGTACAAAAGGGATCGGGCTGCCTGTCGAGCAATGTTACCAAGTAGAGATTTCATTGAGGTTGGTGCTTCTCCAGTTTGTGATTGCTTTATTTAAACTGCAAAGTTTAGCAAGTAGGATTTTATTGTAGTTCTTTGTTATCTTTCCTTTGCTGCTTAGTTTGGGATCCAACCTTCAAATGTTGCTCATGCTGCCAATTATGCCTGATCAGATGATGAAATATCGCTCATATTGCTAAATATGCCTGACGAGGCTTGTCATAACAGGTGTTTATGGATGTTCCCCTCCGAGTTTGTGAGGACAGAGACCCAAAAGGCTTGTATAAGCTTGCTCGTGCTGGGAAGATCAAAGGTATTAATTCTTAGGGAACTGCTATGCAGCTGAGTTGTATTGCATGAATTAACTGTGAAGAGCTCTAATGTTCATCTATATCCTGCAGGTTTTACTGGCATTGATGATCCATACGAATCACCATTGGATGCCGAGGTAATTGTGCAAAGTGAAAAAGAATATTCTGGCCAACATAAATGCACTGTAAAACCATGCTTATAGACCTGCATGGTTCTCTAACGGGATGCAATGTGCTTTTTTTTCTTTAATTTGGATGATCGATTTTAATGGAACCTTATTAATGATATCCTGAAAGGTCCACGTAGCTTGGGGTAAGATTGATGTCTTGAATATTGGTTAATTTTGGTTTTAATAATATGATTTATTTTTTCTAGTTAAGGTAACTAGAGATGCATATTTGATACTTGCATAAGGTTCTATTTAATGAATTTGAGGACCCTATAATGATTAATTCATTAACTTTTTGAAAAAATATATAATAATATTACATAAAACCCAAAGAAGATAAGTCTATATTTAGAAAATATAATAAGAGGTTGATGAGAGTGAATTTTCTATCATTGTCCATGCTTAAAAATTTTTCTAAGAAATGGAGGAAACCTACCGATGGTGGTGCTATTACATTAAAAAGATTAAGTCAATTTTTTTCTTAAAGAGTTATTGCATTTTTTTTAAAAGTTGAAGGTTTATAACCTTTTTAATGATGATAGGGGGCATGATCCCTCCAATAAAGAGAGAGACCCAACCTAAAAGTGAAAGATTCAAGATCATCTTTAGAGATAGCAAAAAACTCGAAAGTCTATGTAAAGAGTTGTGTTAGTTTTTTGGGTTTTAGTTAACTTTGGTGGTATATATTTGGTTATATAACAAGGGTTATGTTGCTTTGTTAAGGTTAACCATTTTAAGTTGTCATGGAGAGAGCTATTACACTAGAAAGAACTCTTTTCAATGATATTATACAATTGCATAGAGAGAATCCCTTTTAGGAAAAGTATGCAATCGCACTAAGAAAAACCTCTTTAAAAAAGAGTGTAATAGTCTAGAAGCTCTCATTAAAGATCTATAGATAAAAAAAATATATGTCATAGAGACAATTTTTTTAATTAAAAAACAAAACATATCCTGAGATGATTTGTTAGACTCTAAAGAGCCTTTTGATCCATCTATTGAAGAGTGGTGCCATTGCACTAGAGAGACTTTTGGTAAATCCCTCATAGGGTAGAGTTTTCTCAAGTATCAAAACTTGCTAAGATAGTGAGACTTCTAGTAAACCCTATATAGGGTAGGGTTGTCTCAGATACTAAGACTTGTTGAAATAGTAAAGTCTTATTTTGCACCTAAACGGTCCCTTAATGAAGAGTTCTACTTGATTGATGAGCTGTTAGAAGTATAAAGGAGCAGAAGTACTCACGATAACATATAGATGCATTAAGCGTTCTAACAAGCTAAGGTGTGGTGTGTTCTAATTGTATGCCATGGAATGACTTGGAAAGGTCATAAAAAGAAACTGAAGACTTTTTGATTAGTTCTCTAAAAACGATGCTAATGCTAATGCTAATGTTCCAAAAAATCTAAGTATTTTCGGGAGAAGAATAATCGGTTAATCTCTTAGTTTTGACAACTTGATCTATTTTTCCTAACAAAAGTAATTGGAGGTGGGTGTTTGATATTTGTAAAAAGGTTTTTTTTTAGTGAATTTAAAGACTCTTTGATAATTAATAGGTGATTTTTTGAGAAAAAATATAATAATATTATATAGAAATATTTTTTAAAAAAATATGCAGTAGATAATGAAGATTTTAAATTTTTTATTTAAAGGATTCATGATTTATTCGTAGCTCATGAAGTTTTTTAGAAAGAGGAGAAACTAAAATATAATATTGCTTTGGTAGTATTAAAAAAAATCCTTGATATACATATTAATATTGATGAAAAATATCTTTAATACATGTATTAATAATATATATATATATATATTAATAAGAATAAAAATATAGTGGACCTTTAAATAACTTTTATATATTATCTCCTTCACAATATTAATATCAATTGGATTTTTGTTTTTAACTGAACTCAAAAAAATTTGATTTTATAGAGGTGTTTTTGCCCATTTAATATGGATTTATTACTTATAAAATGTGGTACTCCTGATATGGTTCCTTTACTATAATTGCCTCTATTATGTTATCTTAACAATTATGTTGCTGGCTTGTATTTATATTTACCGATGTGTTGTGAAGCCTTATCGGCTCATCTCTTACTGAGTTACTTCTTTCACTGTCATTAACTAATTCCTCTACCTGTTCGATCATTCTAGCATGTCATCAATACATGTATATGGTGTTTAAATGTTCGTCTACTATTTTTCAGATAGTATTGCGATGCAACACAGGAGACTGTTCTACCCCAAGCGACATGGCTGGAGAGGTAATTTCTTACTTGGAGGAAAAAGGGTATCTCCAGGCATAAAAATGCTGCGGCGGTCTTGACTCTGAGCCGCTGACGTCTTTGTTAATGTTGTATTAATGGCAACGGTGGAAGCTGCTCGCTTCCCTTGTTGCTAAATATCAAATATATTGATTAGACTTTTGGTGTTTCGTTAGTTCATTCATCGATTAACTAACGCCACCATCTTGGCCTCTGCAAGGCCGATGGAAATTTGATTTCTTTTGATTTGTATGTATTAATACAGCTGGAATTGGTTTGGAAAATATGTAGAATGCCTGCGAAAAGCTTGTTTGCCATGTAGTTATATCTAAATAAAAAGAAAAAAAGAGTAGAAGAACTGTATTCGTATTTGATTATTATTATTAATTAATAAAAACGAAAGTTATTTGTTAGTGCTGATTTTGATTATTAAATAAGTTAAAATTGGTGTTAATAAATTTGATTATGTGAAGAGAGTTTTATAATAGTTGTTTTAAATTTCAATACATCTTTTATTTAATGAATAACAGATAGAATATAAAAGTAATAAGAACCCGATCGAGAGTATCTGTTGATATTCCTATTACTTAGCCAGCGTACGTAAGAAGGTTTCTTAGCTAAACATTTCACAAGTAACAAGAAGAAAAGCAAAAGAACGCATTAATTTATGCATCTGACCCTATGACTGTAACCATATCATTCATTTTTCATTGTATGTTAGGTTTGGATCTTCTCCCTCGATGGCTATTCCCTCATTAAACCCTTTATTACTTTCTGTTGATATTCCTATTCTCTCTATATGTCTTTCTGCTTTCTTTCTCACCAGCCTCGAACTCTTGACTTGAGCATGTGTTTTTTAAACCAATGCCACGAGGGAGGCCGGTTCAGTTTCCTCTTAATGTTCTTAAATAGTTGTTTGGTGTCTGCTGCATTGGGTTGTGCCGTCGGAGACAAATGTATACTAATGGGACGACCAGTCAAATGGACTGCAACAGTCACGGGCTAGCATTTATCTGGTGTTGTGAAGATGGTTCCAGACTCTAATCTCATGGCTTCGGCTCGGATAAAATAATCCCAGTTGTAGCAGAAGTGTTTTCTCCTGAACATCTAACAATTTCTTTCAAGTGAATTTCTTGCGTGCCAGTGACTAAGCAATACATTATAGACTATTATTAATTATAATCCACAGCTTTATGCCTTTATATATCACAAACAAAGAAAGGTGGGAAAGCAATGGATTATTGAAAGAATGTTTTTTCTATTTTCTCTTTGAGTGTATTTCTGTCACCAGCCTCGGACCCTTGACTTGAAGAGCACCGTGCATGGTGGTAACACTGGATCAACAAACCACGAGCGAGGCCGCTGCAAAGATTCGTTATTTTATTTACTTGACCGATGATTAGCGAGGCACAACTTTTTTCAAAATGCGCCAAACTGGGCTCGCTTGTAATTTGAATGATGTTGGAATTGATGTGAGAAAGGAGGCCTAAACAAGCCACGCTGTTTGCAAGTTCTTGAGCATCTCACCTTAACAGCTTTTTGAAACCCTAAACAAGGGCTTTAAAATTCTTATTCTTTACTCTTTGTATATAAATTAGGCACCGGAAATGAAATACATATTCTTTTCAGCGAAACCAAATAAGCCCAGAAATGAAGTATATATACCGAGGCCAATGCATGTCTAGATAGGCAGAGATACCTCAAATTCAGGATCATCTTTGAAGGAATGGAAAGCAGATTCAAGCCGGTTTAAAGCATATATTAGGGTTTCAAGTACATAAAATAAGAGAGTCATGGCAAGTGTGTTAAGCCATTCAAGCATTTAAACACACATCAATTTACATAGTTCGGCAACTTGTCTACTCCACGGAGCTTCTGGTTTGTATTAATCAAGCTCAAAAGCAATACAAACAACAAAACAAGAAGGAGGAGAAAAAACTTCTCTACTCAACTCAACTTTCACTCTAAGCTCTCTCTGTGTTTTTCTCTATTTCGTGATGATCAGCTATCAATGACACTCTCTATTTATAGCTGATATGGAAGACAATCTTCTTTTTTTGTTCAACAATGGTGGATAATATTTTCTTTGGTTAGGCACCCACCATTTGACTCTAACCATGTCAAGCATGGCTGCCACCAACCAATTTACGTGGACACCAACCATATTGTGTCCACACATAACAATCTCCCACTTGGACACAAATGACGTTAGATTTGTCTTTTTAATTTTTAAGACCAACTGAAGCTTTACACAACTTCAGTTTATCAAGAGTGACTTCTTTGGTTAACATGTCAGCTGGATTTTTGCTTCCACAAATCTTTTCAAGTAATAGTTGTTCATCGTCGAGCAATTGCCGAATGAAGTGATATTTGATTTGTATGTGCTTTGTTCTGGAGTGAAATGTTGGATTCTTGGCAAAGAAGATTGCACTATAACTGTCACTGTACAAAGTACCCTTTCCATGCATCTTACCCAATTCTTGCAGGAAACTCTGTAGCCATACTATCTCTTTTGCAGACTCTGAAACTGCAACATATTCAGCTTCTATCGTTGAAAGAGCAACTATCTTTTGCAAGGTAGAACTCCAAGAAACAGCAGTGCCTCCTAGAGTATATATAGAACCTGTAGTACTCTTTCTGCTATCAACATCTCCTGCTAGATCAGTATTTACAAAACCTTCAAGTTTCAAACCTTCAGCTGTGAAAGTAAGACATGTCTCCGATGAGCCTTTTAAGTGCCTTATGATCCATTTCACTACCTCTTAACGCTGCTTTCCTGGATTGCTCATATATCGGCTTACAACTTCCACTGCATGGGCAATGTCTAGTCTAATATAGACCATAACATACATTAAAGAGCCGATAACTAAGGTATATGGAATCTGGTCCATGTATCCACGTTCTAGCTCAGTTTTTGGTGACTGATCTCTACTGAGCTTGAAATGATTCCCTAGAAGTGTACATACTGGCTTAGCATTATTCATACTAAACCTGATGAGAGCTTTCTTGACATACTCTGTCTGTGAAAGCTTTAGTATGCCTTTGTCTTTGTCTTTGATGATTCTCATGCTAAGTATTTGTTTAGCAGCTCCCAGATCCTTCATTTCAAACTGTTTTGACAACTGTTGCTTTAGCTTGTCAATCTTTTCCATACTGGATCCTGCAATTAACATATCATCCACATATAGCAGTAGAATGATATAGGAGTTGTCAAAATGTTTGACATAGCAATAATGATCAGCCTGACATTTTGTATATCCCGTACTACACATGAAGTTATCAAACTTCTTGTACCACTGTCTTGGAACTTGCTTCAAACCATATAGGCTCTTCTTTAGCTTGTAAACTTGACTCTCCTTTCCTGGTATTGCAAACCCCTCTGGTTGTTGCATATAAATGTCTTCCTCTAATTCACCGTGAAGAAATGTTGTTTTTACATCTAATTGTTCAAGATGTAAATTTTCTACAACTACTATCCTCAAAACAACTCTGATTGTTGTAAGCTTTACAACTGAGGAAAATATCTCAGAATAGTCGATCCCTTTTTTTTGCTGAAATCCTTTTACAACAAGTCTTGCCTTGAACCGTTTGCTTCCATCATACTTAGTCTTTACTTTGTAAACCCACTTGTTTTGCAAAGCCTTCTTTCCTTCAGGGAGTGTGGTTAACTCCCAAGTCTTATTCTTCAACAATAACTCCATCTCGTCCTTCATGACTAACTCTCACTTGCTCGAGTTTCTATCTTGTAAGGATTCTTTATAAGTTAATGGTTCACCATTATTTGTTAGCAAGATATAATTCAGTAGAAGTGTGAATTGTTGTGGAGGCTTTATAGTCCTTGAAGACCTGCGAACAGCTGGTTCACTTGGCTCTGTATTGTCTTGTGTAGAAGTGGTTGGTTCTGATGTGCTTGAACTCTCTTGTAAGGACTCTTGAGTGGTAACATCGGGAAGCCCTTCTAATCATATGAATTCAAATTTTTGTGGACTTATATCTGAATCAGTTATCTTTGGTTCTGTACTTGATCTATCTTTGTACAAAACTTACTCGTTGAAGATCACGTTCCTACTTTTGATAATCTTCCTATTCTGATCATTCCAAAACCGAAATCCAAATTCTTCATCTCCATAGCCAATAAAGAAACATTTCTTTGATTTGGCATCCAGCTTGTTGCGAGCATCAAAATCTACATGCACATAGGAAACACACCCAAAGACCTTTAGATGAGAAAGCTGTACTTCTTTTCCTCTCTAGACTTCCTCGGGCAGTCTAAACTCCAAAGGAACTGATGGTCCACGGTTGATCAAATAAACTGCAGTATGAACTGTATCAGCCTAGAATGTTTGAGGTAACCCAGAATGCAACCTCATGCTTCTAGCTCATTCATTGATGGTCCTGTTCATCCATTTAGCAATACCATTTTGTTGTGGTGTGCCTGGAACTGTCTTTTCCATTCTGATACCGTTGACAACATAATACTCTTTAAAACCTCCATCAATGTATTCTCCTCCATTATCAGATCGTAAGCATTTCAACTCCAAACCTGATTCAGTCTCAACCATAGCCTTCCATTTCTTGAATGTGTCAAACACATTAGATTTATTTTTCAGAAAGTAGACCCATACCTTCCTGCTGAAATCATCAATAAAAGTCACATAATACCGAGAACCTCCAAGAGATGCTATTGGAACTAGTCCCTATAAATCTGTGTGCACCAGTTCTAGCTTTCTTGGTCTTAAGGTCCTGTCAACCTTTAAGAAACTGAGTTTCTTCTGTTTTCCGAGAACACAGCTTTCACAAATGTCTAGATCAACATTTTTTAACTCTGGCAGCTTTCCCTTTGACTGAAGTATCTTCATCCCTTTTTAACTCATATAACCGAGTCTACAATGTCATAGCTGTGCTTAATTTTCTGCTTTAGTAGAGGCAATTATATCTGCTGATCTTGTGGTCATATACAGGGTGTCGGTTTTCCTTCCATGAGCCAAAACCATTGCTCTCTTTAATACCTTCCACATTCTGCCAGAAAAAAAGGATTGAATGGCCACTATCATCAAGTTGTCCAACCGAGATCAGTTTCTTCTTTAGTTTGGGAACATGCCTTATATTTTGCAAGTTCCATATAGATCCATTCATTGTCTTGATTTGCACATCTCCTATACCCACAATATCCAATAGTTGTCAATTGGCCAGATAGACTACCCTGTAATTTCCAGCAGTATAGTTTTGCATCATTTCATGGTGTGGAGTACAATGAAATGAAGCTCTAGAACCAAGAACCCAATCATCAATAGGACTATGTACATCAAGAATCAAAGCATCTTGTACCTGGTCTGTAGTGACATTTGCAGAATCAGCTTCAGGTTTCTTTATTTTTGTTCAACTCCTCATAAAATAACCAGGTTTGCCACAATTTCAACATTCAACCTGCTTTCTGGGTCCAAACTTGCTTTTACTTCTGTACCTGGATTTTGATCTGCCTCTATATAAGCCTCTGTCTTGTCTCCTTCCTCGAGTGTTAATGTTGAGAGCTAAACCTGAACGAGAGCTGAACCTGAACTTGAGCTTTCACTCGAGTCTTTCCTTCGTACTTCTTCAGCTAAAATCAGGTCTCAGATGTCATCATATTTTAATTTGGATTTTTCGGCTGAGTTGCTTACAGTTGTTCTCATACCTTCCCAACTGCTTGGAAGTGAAGTTAGCAAAATAAGTGCTTGGATCTCATCATTAAACTCAATCTCAATAGATGACAATTGATTTATGATGGTGTTGAAATTATTAAGATGATGTGTAACAGAGGTGCTTTCTGTCATCTTCAGGTTAAACAGCATCTTCATCAAGTGCACTTTGTTATTTGCTGACGGCTTCTCATACATCCCAAACAAGGCTTCCATCAATCTTGCCATAGATTTCTCTTTTGTAACATTATGAGCAACTCTTCTTGACAATGATAGCCGGATAATGCCTAAGACTTATCTATCAAGAATTTTCCAATCTTCTTCTAACATGTTTTCTCGTTTGCTTCCCAATAGAGGAAGATGAAGTTTTTTCCCATATAGATAGTCTTTAATTTGCATTTTCCAATATCCAAAATTAGTTCTATCAAATTTTTCAATTCCCGTAGCCTTTTTTTCATCAGCCATTTTTAATCTTCCTCCAATTTGAATCTGTAAAATCTGACCTTACAGATGTGTCTGGAATGGCCAACAATATTGGAAACGACATTAAGATCACCCAAATCAGACTTTGAATGGCTCAGATTTAAACAGTCAAACTTTGGGATCATTGGACGCTGCAAATAAAGCCACTTGGCAAGAGGAATAGTCTCTACGCCACACCGGAACAAAACCCAGGATGCTGATGTGGCTGTGATGACGTGTCAGCTATGTAAGCACTATGGGGTCCACAAATCTGACGTGGCAGATCCACGTGAATTTTCGACTGGCGTGGCAAGTGATGTGGCCGTTGACTGGTCAGAAAGCTGCCGTGGCTGATGACTGTGTCGATCTGCTGACGTGGCTGATGATATGGTAGGTCAATTTGCAGGAAACGGGCGAGGAAGACGTGAGACGCGCATGGACAGTGGTGGCAGTGGCGCATGTAGGCCCATGCGGGTATGCAGGACGTTGGTTTTTCACTGGGTTTTCATCAGTGGATTCCTCTCATCATCCTCTTCACGATAGTATGCTTAAAAACACGTTTTGAGAACTTTGATTTTTGATTTTGGATTAAACACCCTTTTTTTCAAGAACAAGCTCTGATACTAGTTGTTAGGTTATTCAAGCATTCAAACACACATCAATTTACGTGGTTCGGCAACTTGCCTACTCCACAGAGCTTGTGGTTTGTATTAATCAAGCTCAAAAGCAATACAAACAACAAAACAAGAAGGAGGAGAAAAAACTTCTCTACTTAACTCAACTCTCACTCTAAGCTCTCCCTATGTTTCTCTGTATTTCGTGGTGATCAGCTATCAATGACACTATCTATTTATAGTTGATATGGGAGACAATCTTCTTTTTTTGTTCAATAATGGTGGATAATATTTTTTTTAGTTAGGCATCCATTATTTGACTCTAATTATGTCAAGCATGATTACCACCAATCAATTTACGTGGACATCAACCATATTGTGTCTACACTTAACAAAGTTTACAAATATCCTGACTCTAGTAGCAAAAGAACTTGGTGTAGAAACGGAGATCACACCGGACCCCCCTTCGGTTATCAGATGGCAGACACATTTACTATATAAAAAAGGAGAAGATTCGTAGTTTTCCTTGTATACAATGACAGCACAAACAACGAATCCCAAGAACTGATTAGCACTAGTTGTGATTTGATATTTTCTCATGAAGACCCTTGTGTGTATATTCTAATAGCCGAACCACTCTGGGACTTCCAACCCATGGAATATGGATACATAATCTAAATCTAATTCGCTCACCAAAATTTATCCAACCCACCAGATCCCTGCACCAGAAAGAGAGAGAAAGATACAAAATCATCACCGTGAATTTTATTTATAAACAGAGAAAGTTAGGGAGTGAGGAATTTACCTTACTATATATCGATGTCGTCGTCCGATGAATTGTTCACGCGTCATCTATAATTTTAAAGCGTTCGTTCTGATCCAATTTATAGCTATCAGAAAACTGATATTCTCAAAAGCAGCTTCATACACTTTCTCAGCCCGTGCGAATATGCTTTCTATTGATTCTAGAGAGATGCGACCCTTAACATTTCAATGATGTGGAGTTAATGGAAGCTCTGGTAACCATTGAAGCGATTTACAATGCTCCAGAATAATTTCAGTTAGCTCAGGAAGTAGCTTGATGTCAGCTGGCATCTTCTCAAAACTATTCCGCGTTAATGTCAATTTTCTCAATGACAGCAAAGAGCCAAAGCTGTTCGGAATTTCTAACATGCCACACCTCTCCAAATTCAAATATGGGAGACAGTCCATAATTTATTTGTGGAAAATGCTAATGACTTGTTCTCTGGCAATTCGTTCAGCCTGCAACAACCCCTTACATTAAGTGTTTCAAGAGATTCTAGACCATGGATGTTGTTTGGAAGACTTGCTAGCTTGTTGCAAAGACCAAGATCAAGCTTTACAAGACATTTAAACACGCTCATGTTGTTTGGAAGGCTCGCTAGTTTTTAGAAAGAAAAAGGATCATGCTTTGCAACAAGACATTTCAACCCTGTCAATGTTGTCCGGCAATATTCATGTTTTTTTTTTTAATAGAACTTTCATCATCCACTCAATTGATTTTAATAAATTCGGCTAATCTAAAAACACCAATAAAAAAATTACAATAACAACAAATAAAGTAAAAAACAAAAACTAATAATGAGAAAAAAAAATAAAAAAACCTTAATCCAAGCCCATTTAGATTACCATGTCAAATATGTAACTTGATTGTGATACAGGAGTAACCTCGTCAAAGCAATTTGAATAAAAGTATTAAGCATAATTATTAAATAATCAAATGTTAAAGGGTCAAATTAAAAAAAAAAAAAACAAAGTCAAACTAAATCAACCAACTAACCCTACTAAATCAACCAACTAACCCTGTGATCATGACAATAAAATTGGAAAAGCCCCATAAAAAGAAAACCTAAAAATAAAAGCATGGAGACAATTCCCAATTAATCAAAAGATTGAGGCTTTTATCCCATAACAAATAAAAAATTAAATGAAAATGCAATAACTTCATAAAAAAGTAAAATTAAAAAAAATTACAGCTCAATTGCTAACAAATAAAATATTGAAGGAAAAAAAATAAAAAAACAAAAATATAATCCAATAAAGTTAGAAAAATCCAACCAGAAGCCTGTGACCTGATTATTATATTGAGTAATCCCATTAAAAACATCAATGAAAAATCAAATAGAAAACAAATTATTAAACCAAGTAAACTATCAAACAACCAAATATTGAAGGGCAAGATAATCGAAGTAATTTTAAAAATAAGTAAAAAAAATAAAAAATAAATTAAAATAATCATAATGAAGTTTGGTCCTTAATTAAATAAATATTGAAAGATGAAACTTAAAAAAACACAAGTTTAACAAAAAAAAAAAAGAAGCAAACTTGGACGTATTTCCTAGACTTAATTCAATTCAATGTTAAAGAATGAAACTAAATTTTTTTTGTCAAAATAAAAAAATAGCAATTATAACAATAAAAATAAAATTTGATAGGAGAAAAAGCCGAGAGAGGATGAAATCACAAAAATAATTTAATTTTAATAATTATTTCAAATAAAATAAATAGTAATAAAAAAAGAACTAAATCTGATAAATAAATAAAATTAAAATAGAATGAAATTGAAAATTAACTTTTAGTTTAATGAATTACTTCATATAAAATAAATAATAATTAAAAAATATGAATTAAATCTGAAAAAGAAAACAATTGAAGGGTTCTGATTTTGAAGGGTTAAACTTGAAAATTGAGGAGAATAAAGAGAGAGAAAGAGAGAGAAAAAGTTATTAGCATCAATCGAAGACATCATTGGCCATACTTTTGTCGGATAGTGGAGAGGTCTCTGCAACAATTTCAATGATGTTGTAAAAAATGATGTTTGGTGATCAAAAGAACCCACATTTATCATTCGAAAGGCTCAGGAGACATTTACGTGTTGATGCATGCATCATAAACATCAACAATTTTTTTTAAATAATTTTATACTTGTTAAGTTATCAAATAACTTTTATATAAACTTGATTATAACAAAAAACTTATAAGGAAAAGTTGAAAACACCCCTGAACACTAGTGTTAGATTTTTTTAAGTTNTGATTATAATAAAAAAATTATAAGGAAAAGTTGAAAACACCCCTGAACACTAGTGTTAGATTTTTTTAAGTTTAAGATTAATTTTTTTATTTTACCGTGTAAAAGAATAAAAAAACTAAAAAGTTTTTTTTTCAATTCTAATATTTTTTTTTAAGAGTATGAGTGTAATTTCATTGTGCAAAGAATATTAAAAAGATTAAAAAAACTTGTGAATGAAAGATATATATATATATATATATATATATTGCTTTTTAGAATAGTAAATTCATTTTACACTGCTTAAAAAAATATGTTCATACCACTTTATTCCTAATCAATGTGCTAATATTTATTAAATTCCTGTAAAAAATAATTTTACCCCTTTTTGCAAGCTGTGTTAGCTTTTTTGAGAAAGGCAAAAGTATCATTTTATTGTTACGATTTACAGTGAAATGCTGACAGTTATTAGTTTTTATATATATAATTTTGCTCAAACATGAATAAAGAAGCCTTCTATCCATTGGTTGAGAGAAATCTGCACACGACACATTTGATAGTTTTGGATGGCATGCTGTCTGTATATAAGAAGAAGAAACAGAGTACAGTTGCTACAGTGGATGACAGAACATAATCATGCTATAGATCAGCTCAATCCGCCAATGGATGAGAGAACTTTTTCGTACTGAGATAGCTTTTTAATCATGGTCAACTAGATCGAAAAAATTATTTCGGTAGTTAAATAATTTATATATATATATATATATATTAATTGGTTATAATATATATATATATATAATTGCATTTTAAAATTCATTTATTTATTTATTTTACATGTAAAAATCTATCTTAAAATAATTTTAATATTTTTATAAACTCATTATTTTTTAAATCACAACAAAAAAATATTTTATTAGACATGATTAATTTATTTAAATAGCAAGTACAAAACACCAAATCTGATGACAGAACTGCTTCTCTCACTTTCACTGTTAGAGGTCCAGTTTCCTTCTCTCTCTAGGAGTGAGACAGAAGCTTCCTCCCATGCGGAGTTAGATCTGAAACCGCACCGAGTGCTGACAGGAACCAGGCGACTGTTTTGTATCTTCCAATGTGCCAAAACCGTTGGCGGAGGATCTGCACACACACCCACACCCACACCCACACCCACACCCACACAAAGGGAAATTATAATGCAGGAGGATGGTCAACCCTAGAAAAGAATATTAATTATTGAGGGTATGAGGGCTTTCTGTGGAAAACCTGTAGTGAAATCCTCATCCGACATCATTAAACAGACACCAATCGCCACATACCATGCTTTACACCAGCAAACGGACACAACTTATTGTTTCAATAAAGAAGAAAAGGAGCATTTTAGGGCTTGGCGTAGCGGTGGAAGGAGACAATCTCCTTTCACTGCACCTGGGTTCGAGACCTGGCGTGCACGCCTGTCACCCCGCGGTGCCTTACATATTTACTGGGTTTGCAGGGTATTCAGTAGGCCGTGGAGATTAGTTGTGGTGCGCGTAAGCTGGTCCGGACACCCCAAGTAAATCAAAAAAAAAAAAGAAAAGGAGCATATAATATAAACAAAGGAGGGTCTGGTCATGGCTAGCACGTAACCATTATTCTATCGTCATGGTTGCTATTAATTAGCTTTGTAGTCTATTTCTGATGACTAATCAGAACCCTTAAAAAATAGTAATAAGTTTCCAATTTGCCGCCCCAAGATAGTGGCACACTTGTTTTTTTCTACGGCGGTGTCATCTGGTAGTGTCATCTACCTTGGTTATTATTAATAATATTTTTTTAAATATTATTAAATTTATTTTTTTAAAAAAATTAAGATGATATTAATATAGTTATAATTAGAGTTTTCATGTATTTCTAATATTATTTTTTTGTTCTCCCTCTTTGTTTATATTAATTTAATATCTTTTAAAGCATATCACTACAACAACATCAATTTATAAAATGTATTAAAATAACCTGTTTTAAACAACATTTTATAAAACAATAAAATTTTTTATTTAAATTTTTATATTTTTAAATTATTTTGATGTTACAATATTAAAAATAAAAAAATATTATTTTAATATATTTTTAAATAAAAATATTTTAAAAAATATCCTCTATAAAAAAAATACACTAACATTACAATGTTGATGCTGACTTGCCACCAAATCATTGGAATTTCCCAACTAATAATTCACCTTGATGAATAATTTTGGTCTTACTTTGATTTTTTTACAAGGATATATATTTTAGTGTTTCCTCGAAAGCAACACTTGGAGGCGATGCCAGTTTTCTCAAGCAATCAGCATTCAGGATGCAGCGTCCAAGAAGAGGAAATCGCCTTTCTATCTCTCTTTCATGTATGGAATCTCAAAGTCGTGAATCATGAGGATTCGACTTCAATTTTCTTTTATGGGTGAAGATGTGGCGACTCGATGAAGCGAAGGGACATTGCAGAAGATCAAGAAAGGATAATTTATCAAAGATTCTGCATGTGGCCCCAGAAACCATTGAACCTGCTCAATATAAAAAGGTCGGAATGAAACAGCTATCATGGACCCTTTATTCAATTGAATACCTGAAAATGGTTTGGGGCAACTTGCTCTTGATTAATGGAGTAAACATTAAAATAGAGTTGGACAGTACAGCAAGGAATCTTTTAATAAGGCAGAGAGAAACAATAAGCATTCAATATAAGTTCTTGGCTATTCTTTTACTTTTCACAATCTTCACTTTCACTGACCCTTCCTATCTTTCCCCGAGTAATTTTTAACCTTAATTATTATGTTTACACAGTTGACTTTAGGATGCCAGCGTGGCAGAGCACGCGTAGCCCTGGGGATCATATAACTAGAGGGGTGTCACAACTGAAAGAAGAATAAACTCTCTCATATTCAGAATCTGTGGAAGGGATCTCATCCTGAGAAAACTCTCGACTCCCCGTAACAGCGTCATTCTTGGCTTTGGTTTACTGCATAAAGAAACTTGATACAAGGGTCTTCAGAAAGCGAGGTACTTCCTCTACATCTTTCATTTGTTGATTTATATCATCCAACTGCTCTGTGTTTAATGTCCTCTGTTTCCATTCTCTTCGTTTTGGCTTGTGAGATCCTGCAAGACCTGATAAAATATATAGATTCTATGTACTTATGATGATACTAGTTTACTTCGAGTTTGTGTTAGTTTCCCATAGAGCTGCGGTAGGTTACTGCCTCTGATCCATCTGTGATTGCAGTGGACAAGACAATTTTAGTTGAAGCCATGGTTCTGCGGCTTGATCATATCGGATTCTTGGACACAAGCAATAACAATCCTTCCTGGAAGTCCCTCCTTTTATTTTTCATTTTTACTGTTCCATGGTGTTCTGCCTCGTGACACTTTTCTGCAATTTCGATTTAATAGGTTGGACTAAATACAAATTTGAAGAAAGATCTGCATAGAAGGTGGTGCCTTCAGGAAAAATACAAAATTCAGGACCGCCTCGGACACTTTTATGGACTTGAATTTCACGGATGAACTCATGGTTCAAGGATATTGGTGCGAGAGAAGTGATGGAGTCAACTTTTTCGAGCCTGAACCTTCCATCTCTAGTGTTTTGTATGACCCTTCACCATATTTGCCTTGTATGGGGTCTGGTCATTTGAGTATAAACACACACGATCTGACCTATCAAGAAGAAGCAGAGAACTCCCTTGAAAACCCTCCTCCAGTTTATTCAGAAACCGAGGAACAAGTGATTGAGACCATCACAACTCCAGTACACTCTGAAAGTTCTCAACCTGAAAGCAATGAATTCGTCCCGGAATTCTGCGAATCATGGGCATGTCTGAAACAAGAACCCGAGGAAGAAGAGATGTTCACAGAGACAGCTGACTGGAATGACAATGATTTAGACCTGTTCCGAGAGCAGGAATTTTCAGAGCTTGGGAAGCTCCAACAAAATCCTGAACACTGTACAGTTGAAAGAGGCCAAGATTCTTATGTTCCCTGGAGTAACTTGTTAGGCAGCAGAAAAAAAGGCAAGAAGAGCCAGACCAAGGCAGAGAAGACAATCAGCTTGCAAGTTCTTCGAAAATACTTTTCTGGGAGCCTTAAAGATGCTGCTAAGAGTATTGGAGGTACAAAAATATGCCATTATATTTGAATCTCATTTTCTTTTTCTCTTTTTGTATTTAGTTTTTTTTTTTTTTTTTTAGTTAAGGCTAATTTCTCAAGAAGGCACTGTAGCCCAGCAGACCAATAAGTTCCTATCCGTTTTGCTTTGCTTTAGCCTAGTGAACCAAAAAGTGCTTACACAGTTTGTTTCCATTGCAGTTTGCCCCACCACTTTGAAAAGGATATGCAGGCAATATGGTATCAACCGTTGGCCTTCTAGAAAGATCAAGAAGGTTAACCACTCTTTAAGGAAACTCCAAGTTGTAGTTGACTCTGTCATGGGTGCTCAAGGTCTCATTGAAGTTGATTCTTTTTATACTGCCTTCCCAGAATTGAGCTCCCCTAATTATTCTGGGCATAATCCCTTGTCATCTTTCAAGATAACCGACTACTCAAAGGAATCAAACCCAAAACCTGAGAATCACTTGTTCAGCCCTGAAGCAGCTGATTCAAAATCGCAGTCCTCTTTGAGCAGTCAGAATTCTGGTTTGAGCATCAGTCATGGCCAAAAGCAGCTTACCCGCACAGCCAATGGCTCGAGCACTGGACATGCCTCAGCTGTAGAAGACCCTGTCGAGGCGCTGAAGAGAACTTGCAGTAAATCAGAGATAAATTCCTTGAATCAGGAGGAATTTGCTAAAGCCAAAAGCCATGAAACATTAGGCCAGCATCAAAATCTGGGGACCCAAGCACGCCTAGCAACAAGTAATAGCTATGGCTTACAAGATGGAGGTGCCTTTAGAGTTAAAGCCACTTTTGGTCATGAAAATATCCGTTTTAGCTTGCAAGCAAATTGGGGTTTCAGTGACCTGCGACGAGAGATTGCAAAGCGTTTTGATATATATGATTTCAGCAGAATTGGTCTTAAGTATTTGGACAACGAACACGAGTCAGTTCTTTTGACTTGTGATGCTGATCTTGAAGAGTGTAAAGATTTGCTTGGCCTCTCACAGAGTCGCACAATCAAAATAACCCTCTATCCGGTTTCCATACCAATTCTAGGAAGTTCATTCAGCAGCAGCAGAGACTTGTTCTGATGCCAAGGCCAGTTCCTTGTTCACTTATAGTGCATGTGCTCAAAAATAGAAATGTACTCATATGCTATAGTGGCAACTTTTGTAATGTTGGAAGATTTAGATTTTGCTAGTAATCCTTTCGTTTTCATGTTAGCGTTACAGTCATCAATCTCTTTTATAAATCAAAGACTATTAGACTTATTAAAGATGATAAGAAATATGCAGCCTGGCTTCCAAAATCACTGGATCAATGGCTGCATATTATATTTTGTAATTAGATATGTAGCATTAGATTTTCATTAGTTACTTTGATTAGAGTGTATCAAAAGCGAAAAAAAGGAGTAGTTCAGGCACCAATTGTCTCTAGTTTATTGTTATACATAATCGGTACAGGAAACTTGAGACTGTGTACCCTGCGGCTGGAAAGAAGGAATTTAAGGTCTCAGCATCATGGGAGTAAAAAGGGAGTTTAAAATGAAAACAGATATGTAGTTAACCACTGATTGTTATGGCATGACCAATAACATTATGTAACAGCCTGTGGTCTCCCTCAGCCTCAGGTTGTGAAAGAATAGGAAGAGGGATTGGGCTTGATACGGAAAAATGAGCAACGTGTTCGGCAACAATTAAGGAGACTAACTCTAAGGGAAGAACGTGAAAGGGATTAACTCCACTCAACAAACCTCCAGATAAGGAGATCAGAACTTCAAGTTCATCTCCCTGGCAGCAGCGGGGGAAGGAAATTTAAATTTCCCTTTCCAGTTTCTTTCGCCTTTTCTGTTCTACTTTCTTAGTATAAATAACAGTCATTGTTGGCTGCAGGAGGGCTCCTCGCAGTGAATTCTATTGTGTCTTCAGTTCAGAAATTGAGGAGTTTGGCTGCCTCGAATTAGTCAGAACTAGGAACAAGGCTTAACTTTGTTATTATCTTTGGTTGTTCAAGTTCCAGCAGTAATTTGTTCAATTTTCCAGCAGCAAGGCTTGTCACACATTTTTCATAAAAACAAAAAAAAGGCCTCTTGATCTATAACATTGATCTATATATAACACACAATCTATCAGATTGTAAGAAGACTAGCTTGCTTCCCTTTGAGGGCAATCATTTGAAACTTTGAAAAGATGTCTTCAGGGGATTTTAATAACTACCAAGTACATATATATAAAAGAAGAAGGAGCATTCTTGTGAGAAAGCGAACTCGTGAGATTATAACACAAAAGATATTAAGAATTTGAGGAAAAAGAAAATAACGAACAACAAAAACAATTCCAACCAATGCTCCTTGGTGTGGTGCTCTGATGTTATATTTACCATGCACCACTCGGTACTAGGAACAACAATACAAACAAACCTATCAAGAGTAAAACAACTCAGTCCATGTCCTGCCTGCTGAAAATCATCAGAAACAAATTAATGGTTAATTTCATCGTCTCCTTATAGCTATAAAACACGATACAGCAGCCATGAATATTGACGCTGCAATGGAACTTACACCATCAAACACATTCGCAAAGCGCATTTCTTGCAGATCCCACAGAGTTGAAACACATAGACATAAGCCTTCAAAGAGATCTACCAAGATAGCCATAGCACTCTTATATAGATGAAATTATAACTAAGAAATTAATGCCTGCTATATGTATAGTACGGCTTAGAGAGTGAGGGGCAAGAGTAAGTTCAAAGCACATAAATATGCAACTTCGTTAATGGAAAGTGAAGCTATTGTAGAATTAGGTGAAAGGAGTTGGATTTTTGCTGGCTCATGGGAATGGCGGCTGCTGCTTCTAGGATGCTTCCTTGTTATTTCATGCTGCTTCCGTAGCAGGTACGAATATGGTGTCCCTTGAAGTAACTTGCTGTACCATTGACAGAATCTCCATGTCGAAAACGAAGGGCCTTAACTGGGCTGGGAAATATTTATCAATCATGTAGGATCAGGCCATCTATGGGCTAGATGCCCTCGTTTAGACTTGTGTTCTCCACCTCAATAAACTACTTCCATGGCTTTGGACACTCGGTGTGTATGGGGGTCAGATTTTGATTAAATTGGTTATCTCAGTTAGTTTTTGTTTTTTGTTTTTATTTAATTTGACCGTATTAATATTTTTTTTATCATGATGTCTTTCACACATTGTTCTCAGTAATAAAATGAACACAGATTCTACCCATTTAAAACTTAATCCCAGTTCCTTATTGTCCCAAATTTATTTTGTATCACACCTGCACAACTTAATTGTATCTGTTTAGCCTGAGGGTTCTTCATCATTTGAAATTGTTTTTTTTTTATTTCAAAGAGAAAAAAAAAATACACATGACTAAGAATGAAAACACTATAATATATTAAGCGAGTGTTTAAGAGTGACTGTTTAGAAATGTGGTACATATTATATCTTAAAATCCTTCTCACTCATAAATATATAAAATTAATTTTTATAAAAAAAATTAAAATTTACTTTTGATATCAGTATATCAAAATAATTTTAAATTAATTTGATCAAATTTTAGACAAATAATATTTATTTTGAATGCAATTAACGCACTAAATTTCACATAAACAGCTTATATAAACCATCTCCATTCATTTTTACAAGAGAAATGGAAGATAGGAGTCTAATTCAATTTAAGAAAGAATACAGGGTTTTAAGTTGGTTTTTTTTTTATATATATATAATTATTATGGAATAGCTTGTCACGTGTAGTGTGATGGTGGATATGATTCTAGAATTGCTCCTACCAGGTAACATAATGAGAGCAAATAATTTGCTCATAAGGAAAAAGTGATGCATCGACTAGATTCTCCCTCTTTCTCTCTCCTTCACTGTTAAAACATTTTATATTTTAAGTTCGTTTTCATTACCTCTGGCGACTGTTGATATTGATTCTATTGTCATTTCATTTGCTATGCCTTGGATCTTCGAACACCAGGCATGGCACCTAACATAAGGTCCAGGATCTAAGAAAACTTGGATCTTCAAACACTAAATACCCTGTATTTTAAAGCTTGGCCTAATAGTGGAAGGGGTTTGTCTCCTACCTGAGTTCGAGTCCTGACGTGTATACCTGTCACCCCCACGGTGCCTTACATGCCTACTAGATTTGCAGGGTATTCAGTGGACCGTGGAGATTAGTCGTGATGCGCGCAAGCTAGCCCGGACACCCCACATAAATCAAAAAAAAAAAATCTAAGAAAACTAGAGGATTCCCGTGACTATTAGTAAGGAACAATTGCAAAACTTTGAGCAAGAGATGAAGTTACTGAAAGTTTATGGGCAGAAACTAGAAAGTGTTAATTTAAGCTAACCATAAATCCAGAATATAAGAGCTAAAGGATATCATTATGGCTCTTTTTTCAACAAGGCTCGATTTTTTAGAAGCTATAATCAACTATTGTTGAACATGGTCCGATGAAAGTTTACCAAAACCTTTACAGTGGAGATTCTGCTTTAAAACCTTGCTGGAGATGTGAAGAATGACATCACTTTTACAAGGTACATAAGCCTAGAAGGGATTTTTCATGCTTTGATGGTAATGATGTATATAAATAGCTGTATAAATACAATTGATATTTTTTATAGGAAGAAGATAGATGACTCTGAAAAACTTAAATTAACCTCTTATTATTATCTAGATGATATAACTATTTATTGATATTAAAATTTTATAAAAAGTTTAAGTTTTTTAGGATGAGTATACTAAAACCTTGTATGATGGATTTAGAAAAAAAAAATTCCTTTAAAAGAGTTGAAAGATCTTAAACAAAAAGAGAGACTTGAGGTGTTTTTTATAACAGTTTGGAGGTAGAGGTTAAAGAATCTAAACAAGCCTATAATTTAACTTGTTTATAAAAAAATATCATGTTTTATTGTAAAAACGATTGTCACACCTAATATAAAGATAACTTTTAAAAATTAAAAATTATAAAAAAATAGATTTTTAGCATCTTATTTTTAAATAAAAAAAGATTTTGTTTAGAGAGTTGTCATATAATATTATGGCCACTAGAAATCCTAAGCAGTCAATAGAGATTCTATAATATAAAACTTGTTATGCAAAATATAAAATATTATCACCTCTTAAGCGTTCTAGTTGAGGTAGACTGCATTGTAGTTTTTATCTTAAATTATTAAAAATTTGTTGGTTTATACTATGATAACTTGTTTGTGATATTCAACTTTTAATTCTAATATTAATAAATATTTAACTATAAATACTTTCAACAGATTGGTAAGTATTACGTAGCCAGAAAATATACAATGTCACTAAATTAATATTGCAAGACAAGGAAAAAGAGAAGAGAGACTTCCTTGGTCTACTGGAGACGAAGCTGAAGATAGTGTGCAGGCTGACCGAACGCTTTATCCTGTATGTCTTATTTTCTTCTTCGTGTTCCCTTATTCTTTGTTTTTCTTCATTCTTATATATGTCTGTCTCTTTATGTAATTTCTGTCTTTGTTTTTCCCTTCATTTTTGTTCGTTTGTCCCGTGTTCTCTTATTTCCCTTATCTCTATGTTTTCGTTTCTCTCCCCCTTTTGTATTTTGCTCGTCTCTCCTTTCCTTTCTCTGTGACCCTTTCTCTGGCTTTATAAAGCCAAAGAATGCCCCTTTGATCGTGCTTATTGATCGTGCTTCCATAAGCACGTTCATTGTAGGACTAATGGCGCATCGTGGATAACAACTAGAAATGTGGTCCATGATTTCTTTCGGTTGCATTTCCTGTTGATTCGGTCTTTAAGTTTACGAAAAATGATAATGAACAGCGATTCCAAATGGCGTCTTGTCAACAAAAATTGTTATTTTCAATTTGATCGCTAAAGTTCTGACATTTAATATTTTTTATTTTTCATTTATTAAATTTTAAAAAAATTCTAAAAATTAGATTATAATAACCACCAACTTTAAATATTTTACACATACCATGACCCAAACTAATCAACCCAGATTTAATCAACATCTTACCTCTAACAGAAACACATCTTCGTTTACTTTTAATACCCTAAAATTATACCAACTTGGTTTGTCATCTACACCTACTTAATTTTCATAGTAAATAATTTTTCAAACCAATCAAATCATTAAGATATAAGTACTTAGATGAGAGAAGAGTTAAGAGATTATGATCTTAGCATGAAAAGAAGTTTGTACCACGATGCAAACTTAAAATAATTTTTTTTTTATATTATAGAACATGATGATGACCTAAAGGAAGAACAAAAAAGATAATGATTTCAATTTTAAACTATTACTTTTCGTATATCCATCAATATAATGAATGGTGTTGATGAATTTTATGTTCTTAAAATAACTAGAAAAGTGGATAAATATCCATTTTTTTTATTATGATAAACTTCTATAATTTCAATAATTATAAAGTGGCTAATAAGTTACAATGAGAACTTGAGAGAGAAGGGTGTTGATAAGGACTCCAAATGTTATAATAAATTATTTTTAAGGGTTTTATAAAGAAAATTACACTAGGATTGAAAGATAAATGATTTTGTTTTACCAAAAAGCATCCAAAGCAAGTAGTGTTGGATTGAATGGAAAAATTTAAAAACTTTTTGGCAATAAAATATAAACAGGAAGGTGATGTATGGCCTAAGCGATTCTAAATTCTCCTTGTAACTAAATTCTACAAAAGGCACTAATAAAGAAAGAAAATTATTAAGCAATTCAAGTTTCTTGTCAAATAAGTGATAGATATCAAATCTACTTTAAATGTAGATAAATATAACATATTATACAGATAATAGACAAAATTAAGAAGTAAAGAGTCATTTACAACAATTTTAGCATTTTCTTCATTAGGCAATAGTACTGGAGGCAATGTGCCTTTTTTTATGCTTGTTAGAAAATAATTTAGAAGAAATGCTCCATTATCAATGATCCAACTACCCAACTACGGGAAGTGACTTCAAACGAACTTGGTTTGGGTCCTTTACTTTTATTGTCTAAAAGTGATAGGAGCTATTTTTGTGAAATCATAATAAGTGGTTATCCATCTTCTGTAGAGGCTTCTTTGGACACATGATTGGTTATAGAATTTTTGTTGTTGAAATGTTTTGACCTTGACCCATACCTTGCCATTAGGTGACCCGGCGGGTACCCGTGTAATTCATAGCAGGTATGTACCCAATGACCCCCTTCTCTATAACGTGAACAATAAAGGAGTCCTCGGCCTCCGCTAAAGCGTCATTTGTCATGCTAAAATCATCGTCCTCCACTGGTATTTTTTAGTGATTTCTCCTCCGATCTGAAATTATATGACCCGTATAAGTGTTCGAACTGCTCGAGTCTTCCTGTTCTGCACTAAAATTGTTAGTTTTGCTACTGTTGCTGTGTCGAACTTCCATGATGGCACTGCTACCAAAACAATCACCTGTAAGCATTGAGCTTAGGAGATGTTGTTTCTCTTCTTATGAGATGGAGGAGTACACTAGATGAAGTGAAGGGAGGTGATTCATCAACAAGTTCTGTCCACAAATGACACTATAAGAATCTTTCAATCCCATTAAAAATTACATCAATTTTTGCTGTTATTGTTGTGTTTCCTATCTTGGTGTCGTTATTAGAGGATAGTTCATCTCACAGCTCTTTCAATTTTATGTAATACATGGAGACTGAGAGTTATTCTTACCGGATGCAAGCAATGTCTCGCTAAATTTCAAAGATACGAGGAGCATTGCTTTGGGAAAATCGTTCATGAAGATCTTCCCATATTTCATAGGCAATTGAGTAGCAAATCACATTTCCAGGCAAAGAGTGTTGATAATCTAAGAATGAACCATATAATTGCACCGAGACCCTACTACATATTCTTCATGATTAATTTCTTCTAAAGGAGCTTTGATTGAGCCATTGACAAAACCTAATTTATTCTTAGAATTTAAGGCCAGAGTCATAGCTCTTTTCCAAGTAGAATAATAGTCTCCATTTAATGGTTTTGAAATTAGAACTAATCCTAGATGATCTGAATGGTCAGTGAAATAGAGACTTGAGATATTTGTTTTTGAAGAATCCATAGAAGACAATGGAAAGGAAAGGATAAAAGAAAAGATGCTAAGGATTATGGATTTAGGATCTCAACCTTAGCTCTAATACCATGTGAATTGAAAAGAGAGAATAGAATTTGCTGGAATGAATTGTATTATAGATTATATCATGTATTTATACAAGAGCATTTATAGTCCTTCCAATAAATTAGGAATCAATTACTGTGCTGCAGTTTATCATCTTATAGAATTAGTTTTACAATAGGAAACCTAAAGCATATAGGTTATCTATTTCTAACAGGATTCTTAACAGGTCGAAGTTGGGTTCCCTATTTCTAGAGGAAATTATTTGTTCCAAGCAATGAAGGATTGAAAGTCATTGTTGAATGCATGGGCATGTCTCAACAGAAAAGTGATGAAGGTTCATTTAAGATCATAGATCACAATCCTTGTTGAAATTTAATCAAGTCTCATATTGAACAATCTAGATTTAACACTACATAGTAAATAGAAGATTTAACCACAAAGCGGTCTCACCATCACTTCTAGCAATGTGTTTATATTTGTGTGTGTTGTTATCTATGTCTACTTGTTATACCTGTTCAATCAGACAAAGAAGATGTAGAGAGACTAGTGTAAGAATCAATGTTAAGCACCACAAGGGTCAAGTTGTATCATGTATATAATGAATCACAATTAACATTTCATGGTGATTTTAGCTCTAAAATATTAGGTTGGCTTTTTATCCATTTTAATGATATTAAATGGGAGATGATAAACTGTCACAGTTACTACAGCAGGAGGAACAATTGGATACATAACACCAGAATTGTTCTCCAAAAACTTCAGTGGTGTTTCATACAAAGTAGATGTTATAATAAGGTGAACTTGTGCATACAAAACTACATATAAACCGATGCAAGAGTTTATGTTAGTATATAAACATGAAAGGAGTTTCAAAGCAAAAAGGCATACTGCAGTTGAAGCAAGCAAAAAGAAGCCGAAATCTGTACATAAAGGAGAGATCCAAAGTAATGCTGATGTGATTGTATGTCTATGTTAGAGGTCCTGCAAAGAGCAAAGGGAAAGTAATCTGATTATAAGTGGAATAATTGTGAAAAATTGATGTGAAAGATAAGTTATTTAGTGTAACGAAAATGCGTGTCTAAAAATACACGCATACATGAGTGTATGATTCGCAATGAATTCATATTCGGCAACTTATGTCCACTTTCAATAAGAAAAAAAGGGTTTTATACACGTATATCCTACCAAACCAAGCCATGCCTGGTTATTTCCTTAAAATACCAATGGTTCAAAAGGTTTAACAAAAGGTCTCGAGTTCAAAAACAGAGGTCAAAGATTCTATCCTCACTTCTTGATTGCTTTCAAATCAGGTTGAGTGGATGCTTTCCAGCAAAAATCAACATGACATAGACCGTCATCATGATTAACAGATGTCTATTTCTCTACAGGGAAAGGGGAAAACCAATAGAGCTAAAGTTTAATGATGTTTTTGGACAAATGGATATGATAATTATTATCATCCCAATTGTAGTTGTAGTGTCTAAGGCAATATGTAAAAAAACTATGAGACAAATGATAGAATTACAGAAAAATATGTTTAGAATGTGGCAAGTATGTGGAATGAGACCTTTGTGAAGGGCTATGCAGACCGCCTGTGTTTCTCAGCGCTTGAAAGGGAAGCATCATGTAGTAGAAATTCCAAAGGCTGTTGTGATGTCTTCAAGTGCTGTCTGAGAAGCTGCAAGGCTGGAAAAAACAATGTGTCGGTTGAATAGCTGATTGATTAAAAGAAGGCGTTATAGAAGTGTAAAGTGGGTGTGTTGGTTTTTTTAAAGTAACTTTAATGGAAATCAAAGTTAAATGTTACCGATTTTTAGAGAGATGCAGCGAAACTTGAAATGACAATTTCTACTCCACCCAACATATGGATCTCCACCAAATTAATTTCAACTTGATACACCAATGAAACAACAATAGAATGGAGCAAAATCAATCTTCTGTTCTCCATCAATCTGCCTAACCCTTGGTGCATCTCGAAGGGCTGGTAGAGGAACTGAAATCACAATGTTTCATAGATCAAGCATTAATGAAGCTTCATACTCAATGCTGACACATGTTTCATTTCCAGAATCAGATGGCCAGCAATCGACTGCAATAGAATTAAACATAGCATTAAAACATACAACAGAAAGTGTAAGGTGATCAGATAAGCTATTGCTTTAGATTTGGATCCACGTGTCAGGGGCACCATTGACTCATCAACTCTTCACATTCTCCACTTCAAAGTCCAACACCTGGATCCCTGTTTTGACCAGTGGGGAAAGGTCTGTTGGGATCCCTCAAGCCTAAAATGCTTTTATTAGCGAATAATTCTTTGTTCATGTTAGGATGTGTCTTGAAAATGCGCATGGATTCCCCTAGTTTCAATCTGCAAAACAAAATAGACATCATAATGTTAACAAGACCAAGCATAGAAGCTACTGCAGTAAATTCAAAAACAAAGCCACACACACACAGATATTTATGCTACTAAATGTTTGAAAGTCTCGCCAAAGGGTATGAAATTCTAGTTATCTGTAAATGTTAAGTAGCCATTATAAGATATAGAAACAATTTATTTCAGAAGCATTTTATTCATGAGACAGGATGGTGTGATTTACTATAAATCGTCCAACCCTTCAGCAATATCCCATTATGGCTGCAGATGATATAGACCAAATTAAGAAGCGAACTTTATCAAATTAAGTGTATGTATTTCACATGTTTATGTAAATTCTAGTTAGTTAGAAGAGAGGAGTAATAAATTAGAGGCTGACTTGGAAAGATGAGCATCCTGCTGATAAACAATAGTAAACCTAGGAAGATGGTAGAAACCCTTTTGCTCACAAATAAAAGATGATGGTCAAGATATTTCCCAGTGCAAACTTGAAAGTTCTCACAATTTTAAGTCATGGATGCAAAGTCATCTCTTAATTACCTGATAATACATAAAATATTTCTTTTAATAATCACGTAGATGTTTTTTTTTTTTTTTGGTTACCTCAATCAGGCATGCACAACAGAGACAAAGAGTGTGTGAGAGAGATTGATGGTAGACCTGAACTTGGATGAACCCATCTTCTTGGTTAAGAATTTGAAGTGATAATTTCCCTTGAACATCGAAGTTACTCATTCCACCATCCCGTTTTAGAGTGACATTGAGTTTCTTCTCAGCGGTCTTAGTGACAGGATCAGTTAGCTTCTGAGCAGTTGATGTATGTTGGGCTAACATTGATGGCTGCATGTCTTCAACAATCATTTCATCTTCTGCCTTCAAGGATTCCAGAAACTGGTTTGTCCTTTGGGCTTTGCCGCGCTTCATGCCAAGGCCTTCAGGAAGAGCAGTAGCAGATGAAGGTTGATGACCTGGTAATGCCAGATACATTCAAGCAAAAGTTAACTCCCTAATATCTGGAACCATGTTTTTCAGACATTCCAGAAACCCATGTTTTCCTCACTGACAAATCAAACAAAATCATTGAAATAGAAATATCACACCTCAAAACAAATCAAAATCTCATGCTTAATTTTTTTCTCACCAACCAAATCAAGCAAAATAAGAATCCCCAAATTCAGGAGGTGAGAGGAAGAGAGAAACCTAGAGAGATCAGCATGGTGCATGATATGTGATATAATATCAGCTTCCTTATCAATCATGGATTTAAGCCCTTTAACGCCAATTAATTGCATTGGATCTTCCTATCTCCTGGTAAGCTTTCTTGCCAAGATAGAATTATTCTTTTCGCACTAACAATGACATGAGAGAGGAGAGAGTTTTGACTTACTCGTCGATCTGTAAGTCCCAAATCCGCAAATTTGGTTTTTTTCTTAGGCTGATGTGACGTGACATCATATATATATTTTTTTAATATGGTCTCATTTAAGATTCGGTTTTCAAGTTTTAACTGAATTATTATGTTTTGATTAAATTACCAACTTATTGAATTAATTTTTTAAATTAAAATAATATTATTTCAGTAAAAAACAATAAAAATTAATTGATTATAACCAAGTTTTTTATTTTTATTTTTATTTTTTTCAACCCAATTTGGATTCTAAACCGACCCGCTAAACTAAACTGGATTGCAAAACCATGACAAGTGGGGGGAGAAGAAGCCAGCGCAAAAACTCCATAACACCCTCCCAAAACAACGGATAAATTAGGATTTTAGCACGTAAAATTAAAATAAATAGCAAAATGATATGAAAGCAAAAAAAATTAGTGAAACTATATAGTTTTAGATGTTATGGTTGGAATGGCAATATCAATTAATTTTTCACGAGAAACATAGAATTATATCATGCTATGATACTAAAAAAAAATTACTTGACTTCCAGTCCTATTGATTTTTTTATTCCAGCTCTAGGGTAAAATCTTTTTTTTTATGTCATTAGTGTAGCAACAGAATAGTATAATCTAACATGAAAGCATAAGTTAATTATTTTTGCTCTTTTTTAATCATTAAAAAAATAAAACCATAAAAAAATAAAAAAAATTATGAAAAATTAAAAGATATTGCAGTTAAAAATTGTGACCTTAATTAAAATTATATAAAAATAAGATAAAATCACTTTCAATTATGTTCTTATTTAGTTTGAAGTTCACATTAAAATTCTTTGAAATGATAATGATAGAGAATTTCTCTTACTTCACCCTCTTCTTCAAGAAAAAAAAAGCTTTTTTTCGATATTTTTGTGTTTACACACCTCAACAAAATAGGGTTATGGAACACAAGCATTGTCATATGACTCATATCTTACAAGTAGCTCACGTTTTAAGATTTCATGCTCAACTCCCACTCTAATTTTAGGGTGAATGTATCTTTACTGCTATCCATATCATCAATCGACTCCCTTCTCCTATTCTTTTTTCAACACTTTTTCTGAACTTCTCTATTCAAAACAACTTTTTTTTTCTCATCTTCGTATATTTGAATGTTTAGCTTATGCTATCAATGTCTGCGCTTCTCATAAATTTGCTTCTCATTCCATTCCTTTTGTTTTTATCAGCTACCCTACTAATTAAAAAGCATACAAATTATTTGATTTATCTAACAACAAAATTTTTACTAGTCGTGATGTATGATTTCATGAAAATATTTTTCCATCTGCAAATACCAAACCCACTTTTTCTTCCCCACATTACAATCTTGGCCTTATTCCCTTAATTACCCCCAATCACAATCTTTCCTTCCCCTTTCCATCGTCAAAACCACCATCATTGCACACCCTAATTCACTCATTAGACACACAATCTCCCTACCTACCCCCTACCACCGTTCACATATACAATCATCGTTTAAAGCCCACTGATCCCACGATTAATCAATCACTCCTGATTGCTCATCCTAATCTACCATCCACTCTTCTCTCACTAAAATTGGATATACTTAAACCACCAGCCCTCGCCACTAACACAAACACCACCATAACACCCACACCCACCTCGCCTTGTCGATCTAGCCACCATGTTAGCTCCCCGGGCAAACTTTGCGATCATGTCTGCTTCAATGTCTACATTGCCTAATCATCCTTCTCGCTACCCGATCCCTCTAAAGGCACCCGCTATCCACTGGTAGCTTATGTTTCCTACTATAGATATAAACCTTTATATCGCTCCTTTGTTGCTAGAATCAGCTGTATCACAGAACCTCATTCTTATTTAGAAGTTGTTGTCTATCTCGAATGGCAAGCAACTATGCATTCTAAATTATAGGCACTTCAGCATAATAACACTTAGTCCCTTACTTCATTACCAGCAAACAAGATTTTGATTGGCTACTGATAGGTCTATAAGGTCAAACACCGGTCTGATGGCTTTGTGGAGAGATTAAAAGCCTATTTGGTTACTAAAGGTTTCACCCAACTTGAGGGAATTGATTATTAGGACACCTTCTCCTTGACTACCAATATTTATTTGTTTGTTGCCTGCTTGCTCTGGCTACAGCTCGCGGATAGATACTCTATCAATTAGATGTTCATAATTGACACAACAAAAAGATTAATGTCTTCTCCCAAGTGCAGGAGTGTCGAAGTAATAAATAACCCGGCAAGACCGGGGTCGAACCACAGGGAGGTTATTGTACAAATTATAAATATCAAGAATACAACAACAATAATAATAACAATAACAACAATAATAGTAACAACAACAATAATAATAATAGTAGTTGTAGTAGTAGTAGTAGTAGTAAAGAAAGAGAAGAAGATGATGATGATGATGAGAACTTGGAGATAGAATATTAAAGTAAAGATTAAACAATGATAATAACAAATGTCAAGGTTAGAGGTTCCACTAATGGTATGTCAAACAAGTATAGTATAAACTCTTATTGTTCAATTGGAAACCACACATAAAGGAGGTTTCAATCAGATTATAGATTGTTAACATGATTACATTAGTCATCTTATTCAATTAATGCTAATACTTGTAAATTTCGTCAAGCATTCATGATTATAACTTATGTTAACAACAAATCAAGTTCCTTTCATAGCTCAGGTGTCGGTTATACCATACAGTATGGGCTATGAAAGTGCCAAGCATTTGTTGTACCAATTGTTATACAACATAAATCAAGATTAATCATTTAACAAGCAAAGTATTAAAGAGTGAACAAGATAACAAATATAAAACATGTTAGTATTAAACATTAAAGTCCATATTAAGTTTATACCATACTTATTCTTACACCATTAGTGTAACCTTTTCACCTTGACATAATTAACTTAGCTAGACATAATGAAAGAAAGAAAAATAGATAAACAAAATAAGAACATAAAAGTTAACTAAAGAAAGGAAAGGAAATGAAAGGCATAAACTTGATATTAATGAAAACAAAGCATAAAGAATACAAAGAGAGAAAACAAGAGCATGATCTTGATCTGGACACCAAGATGCCTAAATGCATGGCAAATGCCTCCTTTTATAGGCCAAAATTGGGAACTATTGATTTGATGACTAATTGATGAGTAGATGGCCAACCCTTGACTTGGTGACAATCCTTATCTTCTCTTGTCTGCCCAAAACATCATTAATGACATCAAAATTAGAGCCACTTGAAAACATGATAGTTCTAGGCAATTGTCTTAGCTTTCTTGTGTAAAAAATTCAGCTCATTTCGACTTCTAGAACTCCAGATATGGCCAAAATACTGAACAGTGCTCGGGCTGGAGGACAGATTCGGGCTTCTTTGTTGTTGCAATAATTTGGACTTGAAAATGGCCTTTTTAGATCTTGGGCTCCATATGAAAGTTGTAGGCCTATGTCTTACCTTTCCATCCATATAAAGTAGACCTAAATCTGAGATCTATAGCTCCAGATATGACCCAATTACCGAACAGTGTTCCGGTTTGGATTGCACCGACATCTCTTTTCTAAGTTTGATCATCTCTTTGCCTTTGCAATTGAAGTTCTTAAAGTCATCAATCAATCCTTTCATTTATGTGATAGGCCTGCATTTAAAATGGACATTTACCACAAATTAAAGGTATCTTATATTATTAGATAGATTATTATAAAACGTACTTTAGTTAAGGAGTTATTGATACTTTAAATGCAAAATAATGATATAAAACCATGATAAAAATGCACTTTTGAGTACTAATCAATAATGCCTTCCTTTATAGTGATATTTTAGAGGAGATTTATGTCTTCACCGCCAAGGCTTCTTTGATAGGGGGAGGAACAATTAGTGTGTCATCTCTATAAGTCCCTATATGGGCTAAAACAAGCATCATGCTAATGGTTTGCAAAATTCTCTAGAGCCATCTGCTCTGCTGGATTCAAACAATCTTGGGCCGATCACTCTCCATTCACTAAACAACAAGATAAGTCATTCACTACCTTCTTAATATACGTTAATGATATTTTGATTACTGAAAATGATTATGTTAGTGTTGTTATGATTATGTCATTTTTATCTTAAAGATCTTAGCCTTGTAAAATACTTTCTTGGTATAGAGTTTTAGCCTTCAAAAACAGAATTTTCATTACTTAATGAAAGTATGCATTATAAATTATTAAGGATGTAGGGTTATTGAGTGTAGCTCCTATCAATACCCTTATGGAACGTGGCTTAAAATTGTTGGACAAGAGCGATTTGCTTAAAAACCCAAGTCATTTTAGGAGACTAGTTGGTAGATTGATTTGTTTGACTATTTTAAGACCATATATCACCTATATTATACATGTTTTAAGTAGATTTATGCATCAGTCCCGAAAGCTTCATATAAAAATTACCCTTCGGGTTGTTCGATACCTGAAGGGTATGCTTGGCCAAGGTTTATTCTTTTCCTCGAACACTGATTTCAAGTCAAAGGCTTATTCTGACTCAGATTGGACAGGTTGCTCATTAACTATGAGATCTACCATAGGGTACTACGTGTTCGTTGGCCCTTTATTGATATCTTAAAGATCAAAACAACAAAAAAACAGTTTCACTTTCCTCTGCAAAAGCAAAGTATCGTGGGATGATATAAGCATATTGTGAGTTGACATGGCTCTAATGCCTTTTAAGGGATTTAGGACTTTTGCATCATGAACCTACTTTTGTTATATTATGTTAACATAGCTGCACTACATACTGTAGCCAACCCAGTTTTTCATGAGCATACCAGACATATCGAGATGTATTTCCACTATATTAGAAACAAGGTTTAAAATAATTCTGTGATAACAAGATATGTAAACTATAAGCATCAATTGACATACATCTTTATCAAGCCCTTGGAGAAAGAAAATTTTGTACTTATAATTTACAAGTTGGGAGTGCAGGATATCCATTCTCCAACTCGAGGAAGAGTGTTAAGAATCCTGTTAGAAATAGATAACCTATATATTTTAGGTTTTCTATTGTAAAATTAATTTTATAGGATGATAAATTGCAGGACAATAATTGATTCCTAATCTATCGGAATGATTGTAAATGTTTTTATATAAATACATGATATGATCAATAATACAATTCATTCCAGCAAATTTTATTCTTTTTTTTTTTCAATTCACACGGCCATCTTTCTTCTCCCAGATAACTTTAATGTTATACAAGGCTTTAACAATTTGGGAATATGATGTGCCTAGCTTTTATTAGATTGTTCAGGACATTTATATCGTAATAAAAGAAAATGTTAAAGTATATATAATGTTAATAATCAATCTATTAATTTGAAAATTTGATTAGTTTTTGTTAGATAAGTATGTTATATCGATAATGTGTGAGTGTGGTAATAAATATTTTTTAAATATATTAAAATAATATATTTAAAAAGAATTATTTTTGACACTAACATATTAAAATATTCTAAAATTACAAAAAAAATTAATTTAAAATTATAAAACACGTTGCAATTCCAGATAACTTGTTTTTAGTGTAGAGAAGAAGAAAATAGCGTCATAAATGGTGTTCTTTGCCAACAAATTTCAACAATGTTGTCATGATGATCAGTATTGCAAATTGGTGTTTTGGAGTACATCATCAGGCAACACAGCCTCAACGTTTTGGTTGTATTAAATATGTAATGATTCATTCTCATGACTTGGGACGATGAACAATGATTGAAGAAAGGTTCCCTCCATTTTTGGCTTTATATTCTCAAATAATTGAATCACAAAGCTATTATAACAGCTGTTACACGCGGGGCCTCACATCTAGTTAAAATGCTATAAAAACATGCAATTTTATAATCATAGGAACATGGTATGCAATGTCCCATGATTATAAAATTGTCATGTGCTCAAACGAAGCTCAAGGTTTTAATTTTCGGGTTGAGAAAAAAAATGGCAGGGAGCAAATAAATGTCGGTCCAATCAGTTGTCTTGGTCGGTCCGCTAATCGGACAACCTGGAGATAGCAACTACGAACTAAGAACCTGGCCGTTAGCCAGCCTATGCTGAAGTCGAGAAAAGTCAAATACTTTCTTCCAGTACTCCACGTCATGGTTTTACTAAACCCCCCATTTTCATCACTAGCGCGTTCAACCTACCGCCACCACTACAATTGGTTCAAATTGACCAATCTCTTTCAAATCGCGTGGATTTAAAAATGGCCAGCACTAAAGTAATCGTGTCACTACATTTCGCACCCTCTCTCCCCATCTCACCTCAGCGCGTGCATGTACATCACCAAGAGGTTCTCACGCGAGCTAAAGCTGTACAAACCGGTTTAACTTGACCACTCTCTTTGACAGCGCGTGGGAAAATTATTATTATCTGGCGTTTCTATTTTTAAAAGAAACAGGGAGGGAAATAGATTTCAATAAATGAAAAGTTAAAAAACAGCCAAAACAAACTGTCTGTCTGTACCTCTAATTCTAATCTTCTCTCTCCTCTCCTAGCAAGGTACAAATCATTCCTTTTTTTCTTCTTCTTATAGCTTCGATTTCAAACCCTAATTTCTAGAATTGGGACCTAAAAAGATGGGGCTATGGGAAGCTTTTCTCAATTGGCTACGAAGGTATGATCCTTTTATCTTTGTGTTTGTTTGGATGCTGAGAAAGTTCGCAACTTTTTTGTTTTTTTTTTTTGCTGTTTGGTTTATTTGTAAAGATTGATTATTGGGGAATTGTGACTTAAAAATTGGTTTCAATGGTTATTTGGGTTTTGATATTAATTGATAGGCTTACTGTCAAATTAAACCGTTAATGAAAAGGCTCAATTTTTTATATATATAATTTAATTGGGAAATCTAATGGGATTTATGTGAACTTTGGATTTCTTGTGTAATTTATTTGGAGGGAGCCTGTGGAATCTGTTTTACGGGTTATTCGGTTATACGAATCATAGGATGGAATACTTGATTTTCAACACCTGGAATTAGTTTTAATTGTTTTTCTGGGTGACCTTGGCTGCAAGAGTGGAACTATGGAGGAATTGCGAGGCTTTTGTGGTATTGCTGTTGTGGTAGTGGTTGTTGCGATTGGGATGGTAGAAAGGGGGTGTTGTTAACGTAATTGTCATGCCATCAATTCATTACTATGAGGTGTGTTAATTTATGGTGGTAAAGACGGCTGTGATGATGATGAGAATAAGGGCAATGATATAGTCTGAATGCACACGATATGATGATTGAATTATTATGAGCTTAAAAGTCTTAAGTTTAGCTTCACTAAAGCTCCATGAACCTGATACCATGAATTTTTGAACCGGAGCAGCATTGATTTGTGAAGGAAGAAAACAACAGCATCGATTGCCATTGCTGTTAAAAAATTTCAGAAAATTTGAAGCTGTAATGTTATGGCTATGCTGAATTATAGAAATTTTTTTGTAATAAGTGTGAAAAAAGGGAAGATGTTGGCGTGGGTCTGTTTGGCAGTATGGTGAGGTGTGGTTGAAACTACTTCTTATTCCAATCACAGTTTTGAAAGTGTTTGGTTAATTAACACACACCACAGTTTTACATGGTTTCACTGAAAACTCTCTTTTAAAACTTGGTTAAGAAAAAGCTGCTATTTATAGCTTTTTTTAAACCTGTTTTTTCAAACCATAACCGCAAAAACTACCACAGCACACACTTATATGTCTTGTTTATTCCACACTGTTTTTGTCTTTCCTTTCGAGTCTTGTTTATGCTTCTTTCTGATTTTCCATGTGGAGAGACAATCAGAAAAAGTTCCTCTTGTGTTGAACAGATTACTGGTTGTTAAGATAATCGAAAAGATTTTGATACTCAAGTTATGTACCCTTCTGCTTGAAATTCATTTATTTTTTCAACTGTTCCTATGAAAAAAATATTCCATGAGAACTATAAACCATGCTGTATCCACTGGCCTTTTTGCTCTTATTCTTTTTGGATGGGCTTTAAAGACTTTTTTCTGTACGGAAAAGTTATTTTTTGTGAAGCCTTATGCTTCAAGGCAGATTGTTCATTTGTATTTGATTGTCCGTATCTCCAATATTGAGATGGATGGCATGAATGTTCATTCTTAAATTGGGAGTTTCTCTATATTTATTTCCAGGCTGTCTGGGTTGAAATGAACACATTTATCCTTGCTGCTCATCTTTTCCATTGGTTTCTAACCTGGAGAGACTTTTACACATAATTGAATCTTTCTATCTAACCTGTTTTCTCTAATGTGTTTATAGTCTCTTTTTCAAGCAAGAAATGGAGCTGTCTCTTATAGGACTTCAGAATGCCGGGAAAACTTCTCTTGTAAATGTTATCGCTGTAAGTAAAAGTTCTTGTGAGAGTTGTGATATATATTTTATATGCTTCTCTTCTACTTTGGTTTTGATGCTGATGGCTGTATTTTTGTTTCTGGCTTGTTGATTCTAGACTGGTGGATATAGCGAAGACATGATCCCAACAGTATGCCATTATCTCAAAAATTGTCATTCCATTACGAGGAAAATTATACCTGAGAAGCTTTCAATCAAATTGCAATATTTTTTACTTCATGATGATGTTAATCCTATTGACAAGTCACTCCTTTTTTCCTACAGGTTGGATTTAACATGAGGAAGGTTACAAAAGGCAATGTCACAATAAAGTTGTGGGATCTTGGAGGTCAACCAAGGTTCCGCAGTATGTGGGAGAGATATTGTCGTGCAGTTTCAGCCATTGTGTATGTCTCACACTTTTTAATATTCTTATAAAACTGTCTTCGAACTTGGGAATTCTCATTTTATTAGTTTTAAAAATGGCCATTGCTTATTATTAATTGCGGAGGACATTTTGTATTTTTTTTTCTTTTGTTTGTTTCCCTATGTGAAATAAAACATGTGTTTTGTTGGTCTTTTGGTGGATATTAATCTCCCATAGAAATTTCTGGTCACTTTTTAAATGCTTTTGTAGTGTTATTGGATGGGATTTTGGACTAATAGAAGATCCTATTCATACAGTGCCCTCAATAAAAGAGTTGCAATTTCACGGTGGCCTTTCATTTACTTCTTGGTTTATGTTTATCCCACTCTTTCTGTTGCATCTGCACCTCTGTATTTCAGAGCTAAGCAAGTGGATTACAATGTACCATTTTAGTTGTGTGGGGGCTGCAAACTAGTTAAATTAATGAATGTTGTTGCACATGGTGAAGATTTGCTTATGGATAAGATTTCTTCTGCATTCAACTGTCTGGTAAATGAGCTTAGTAATTTATATTACTTGTTTTCTCTGATTTTCTTGCAGATATGTTGTGGATGCTGCTGATTTTGATAATTTATCTGTCTCGAGAAGTGAACTCCACGATCTTTTAAGTAAACCCTCTCTGAGTGGTATCCCTTTGCTGGTACTGGGAAATAAGATTGACAAACCAGGAGCCTTGTCCAAGGAAGATTTCATGGAACAAATGTAAGCTTCAACTAAATATCTTAAGATCTATTTAGGAGGCTTGTCAAACGCTTTTGTATTATCTGTTTTCAGAGCATTTTATGGAATGAATAATGTTATTCTGTGCAGGGGGCTTAAGTCCATCACCGACAGAGAAGTATGCTGCTACATGATCTCATGCAAGAACTCAACCAACATCGACACAGTTATTGACTGGCTTGTAAAACATTCAAAATCGAAGAATTGAGCATCAGTTCCTGTACCTTTCACTGTCGCAGTTATACTTTTGAGTTGTTCATTTTCATTTTTTTTTTAAATTGTCCGCCATGTCTAACTGGGTTATCGATGTCTGATCATTGTCTTTATTTATTTTCTCCTTGTGGCCTAGTCATTGCATGTATCATTTGAGTTCACATCCAGGTTTCACTGACTCGCCAGTATGCTGTTTGGTTGCTTACTGGTTTGATTTTTATATGTGAATATTAATCGATATTTGGTGTGATTGCCGAATGCAAACTTGCTACTCAGTGGTTTTGAATGGAATAATGGATTTTGCTTATGTCGTCAGTTTTGTATTTCTTTGAGGCGCTGGTACTTGCCTTCAGCTGGTGGTTGTATATTCCCTGTGGAATAGTCGCTGTGCGTGCATGGCACACCTGTTGGCTTCACCGATTTTTGGCTGCGGTCTAAACTCTAAACACACATGGCCTCATGCAAGTTGAAGGACTCGTAAAAAGGTTTGATTTTAAAGAAATCATGCCACAAATATAACAAATCTATCTTGAGGGTAGTTGATTTTCTCCAAACAACATCAACTATTTTAACTGGCGTCTTTCCCGATTGAAAGAACTAGCTTTCTTGTTTTGCGGCAAGGAATGTGAGGCGGACGGTGATTATGACTTTCCTAGAAATCGTTTAGGTTGGGTTTAACTATCACATTTATGAGCTGCTAGCTTGCATTAGAAGCCAATGTTAGAGTAGCTTTGCCTGGCCCATGGTGTCCATATTATTTAGTTTGACCTTTGTTTTTTTAATTTGAAATTATTTTTTTAGTTTTTTTAAAATTATTTTAATATACTAATATTAAAAATAAATTTTTAAAAATAAAAATATATTATCTTAATATATGTATAAATAAAAAAATATTTTAATGAATAATTTTTACCATATTTTCAAACCTACTTTAAAGCTACAACCCTCTTAATAATACATTATGGTACTGAGCCTACTTTTTAGTTTAACTATCGCTTTATAAGTACAAATTAACCTGGTACTATAAAAACTGTAGCATTCGAAAGTGGTGTCTTTTACCATTCTAAAATGGAAAAAAACTAGTTATTTGAACGTCGTAGATTAAATATTTTTTTATAAAAATATTGTATATACTAACTCTTTCTATTGTAGTTTTATACATAAAAAATATATAAATTAAAAAATCTCGCATATATATAATTAAATAAATAAAAAAATTATATGGGTTAATAAATAATGAAAACATTCATTAATAATAACTAAAAAATCAAATATAAATTAAGATATTTAATCTGGTAAGATGAGGTATCTATATAGTTGTGCTTATTGAATTTATTTATTAAAAATATTTATTTAATTAATTTAAAAAATATATAAATAGATACATATATTAAATTAATTGAATAAAATAAAATAATATTATACAAGGTTTCATATATTATAAATATTATTTAAAAGAAAATATTTTTTATTTTTAAAAATAAATTTCATCTATATAAAAGATTAAAAAATTATAGATGATTCAAAATAATCTTTTTAAAAACTAAATATATATAATATCTTTTAAAAAAATCTCTATCTAAAAATTGTTAAATAAAAAGAAAAACACACACTGCACACCGAGGAGAGATATTGCTTGAAAAATAAATTTAAAAATTATTTAAAAAAAAGATATCAATAAAAAAAATAATATTAAAAAAATAGTTTGAATGCTTGTAAGGTCAAATTTTAGCCATCTAGTTGTGGTCGGGTAATTGGGATAGTGCTTTGGAATACCTATAAATCAATTTTTTTTACTCAAAATACCTAAAAAGTAGTCAAAAAATACAAAATTAAATTGATTAGATTTATCTTTCTTGGTTTAGATTTTTTTTTTCAAACAATATTGAGATTTTAAATAACCATTATCAAGCCCTTTTTATCTTATGAAATTAATGGACACCAAAAAACCTATTTTAATGGTTAGAAATGGCTTGAATGACGAGCTTTTATTTTGTCATTGAAATCTGATGACTCCTTTTTCTTTTTTATTGCTCTAGTCAAGAACTGAAAAATATTATAAATAAATTTTTATATAAAAATTGATTTCTGTAAAATTTAAAATTTCCATTGTTTTCAAAAGTTTAAGAACCTAAATGTATTTAAAAAAATAAAATTAGCACACCATCCATGTTTTATGTTATTTTTATTTTGGTCCCTCTTCTTTCAATTCTACCTTTACCTGAAAAATTAAAAGCAATTGATTTGCAATTAAGATTAAATCATCCAAAATAAAACTTTAAAAATCAGAATAAATTATTAAAAATTACATAATATATCTTCAATATTTTATGAATGCATTGAGAAAATTGGCTTAACAGTGTTTAGTCCACATGTTTTAGTATTTTAATTAATTTTGATAAAATAACACTAGCCAAAAAAGTATTAGGAAAGTTTAAACTCAACCATGAAGAACTATTGTAATTGTCTCAAAATCCATCTTTCATTCAGATTAATTAATCTGAATAAAAATCAAATTAAAATCTTAAATTTAATGGTTAGATGAGGTTTATATATATATATATATATATATAAAAAAAGGTGATATGATATGTGAAAAAAAATGATAAATAAATAAGTTATGAAAGATATATTGGAATTTCTTTTTTGATATACCCGATATTATAAATATTTTAATAAAATAATTCTAATTATATCTTATAATTTTGCTGATAATCTTTTAAAATATAATTAAAATTGTGTCGTTGGATTTTTCTAATAATATAATATATGTTGATAATATATTCTCGACATACTTTTTTTTTTGTTCTTCTCTCTCCTATTTTATCATCTGAACTCCTCTCTCTATTTCTTAAGACGTTGAACCAACGCTGACATCTCCCATGGAACATATTCAAGCTAGGCCTGTATAGTAATTACAAACTCTTTACCCTCACACTCTCTCCTCCTGGCTTAATAATTATAGAGTATGATTGAGTAGGCAAATTAAAGGTATGACATGCGAAACCTTATAGTGACAGTTTGTGGGTTTTGGTTACTTTTGTTAGCTATGTAGGTTTACTGTCCTCATAGATTGTTTTGTTTATAAAGATAATACTGGGCAACTCTTCGAAGCTTCTGGGTTGCAGCCTTTTCCATGCTAAGTTGCCTGACTCCTTTTTCTGGGTTTTGTTTTTGTGTAATTTTTAATTGAAAAACCTTTTTTCTTTTTGTTTGGTGTCAGTTATAATGTCGGATTAGAAGCCTAGCTGCATATTCTTTTATGTTATTTTTTTCCCATGTATTTTTTCCCTCAATGTTGTGGCTGTATGTAGTAAAAATTGTGAATTTGTTGTTTTATGTTTCATGCTGGATGTCGTAGTTTATCTGAGTTTGCGACTGATGGTTGTCTTGCCACTTATACTCGACCATCACTTTTTAATAGAACATCAAATCAGGGTCAGCAAAACTAAAAGTTCATTGGCATGCTCTGTGAAGTTCCATCAACTTCATTAGTGTCTGTGTTTTGGCAGAAGGGGTGGGCAAAATCGAGGGCCTTGTGGACCTAATCAGGCTACAGGTTATGTTCATTTACGAAGCCTAAATTTTATCGTGTTGTTTCAAGGCAGTGTCCAGTTCATTTTTGTCACCCGTGCAGTCCATTCCATGTCATATTTTGGGGCTGTAGTAAATCAGACACTCGTCAATGTTGTTATTTTTCTGGAATCATTTACCAATCAAATCTGCAGTGGAGCTTCTCTTCTAAAATGATTTTTGCACCTGAACATGAATAGTGTGCTGTAAAATAATGTCTCTGGTTTCTTCTTGCATGCCCATCTCAGCAGTCAACTCTATCAATTTATTCTTTGTGGGCTAAGTTGGGATTTAATTCTGTGTTTCTTTAATTATTCTGTAAATTTCGAGATAACCAAAAAATTCTGGTTTCATCCTGTCATGAATAGCATGATTCCAATGGGGCATTCTGAGAATTAAACTCTTGACCTCTTGCACCCAAAGCAAGAATCATACCAGTAGACCAAATGCCATCTACGATCCAGGAAAGCAAAACCTATACGGCCCTTTAATTCCTGAAACAGGAAAATGGACCGTTTTATGCTGGGATTGGTTGCTTTGCACCCAACCTGAGAATTTACCCGAATCACTTTGGATTATCTAACCACATATTTTCTTATTCACTAACCGAATCAGATACTTTCTTGATTCTTAAACTATGATTTATATCAATGAAGGTTCCTCATATGATTTTCTTTTCCTTCTGAACATTAACAGGCTCTACTGCATTGAGTTGCATGTTTGCCAAAACAGAAAAACTCATGCTATAAAATGTGTTGATGGAAAGCATATAGATCGTTGACATTAAACTATATATCCTATCGTTTTAGTTATTTGGAAAGACTGAGCTGACTGTAAACCTGGCAGAAAGCCAATCACTGAGATTTCTTGCCCAACAGACTGAACCTTTTGATGTGTACATATACAAGCTGACTTTCGAATTCTTTCCCGTGGTCTAGCATGTCCTCTTGCATTAATTGTAGCTTTGGGTATGTTTCTGTTCTCTTATTTTGTCATGTCGATTGAGTTACTGAACGCTTTGCATCCTCTTACACCATTTGGCAGGTTCAGGTAAATGACTACTCTCCAATGTCTGATGCTAGTGATAGGTGTGAGCCTAGCTTGCATACCTTGATTTCAGCAGAGTCTGCTTATTTATTGATCATTTTATTGGTAATGAATCTTACTAGAAAAAAATATACATCTAGATTTTCCATAAAATATAATGCTCTTCTGTTAGAGTTGACTTTAGGTTCTTCGCTAAAATATCTGAACCTGCATGGGAACCAAAAACTATATGGACTTTTAACTTCCTGAGAACCAAATATTTACATTAATCATTAAATATTGATACTTAGCTCATCACACATGCTGCAGGGCATAACTCGACCTTCTAAACCTTGCTGGGTTGTTTGTTGATATGCATTTTC